>CM059793.1:11500178-11842678 GCA_030435695.1 Brachymystax lenok tsinlingensis
ATGCTGTTTCAATTGAGGTTCTTCATGCAAACCTCTCGTATGAATATTGAATATCTAGCCCAAGAGACACTTGTTAGAGATAATTGATTGACAGTGTTCTGAGTGCTGTCAAATGCATTAACTTAAGAGTTTGATCTAAATTAGAGTATTCATTAATGATCATTGTTGCATAATATAATAGTATCAGAAATACATTCATAAGACCAATGCTATTAATTGTACATGTCGCATTCATTTATTCAAATTCATTAATGACTTTAGCATGTACTGTTTAGTTATTCTCCGTCATAAAAGGTTAAGCTATTAGTCAAAACAAACACGGCCTAATGGTATTTTTCTCAAGTCAACATCCTCACTTAAATACGCCCCATTGCTCTATAATTAATTTTGGACTAAGCCTTGGAGTATTTTACAGGGCACATGGGATGTTTTCCTTTCAAATTTCCCGCTTAGCCTATATTTCAGTGCATATCCATTCTCAATAGGCCTATAATACAAAAAATGTCCTCCCATTTGCCCTCGATTAAACGCCAAATAATAATGAATAATTGTATAAATAATGGTTAGGGGGCCGCAACTGCGCGTCCTTATCTCTCGTCACCACATTGCACCGGTGTTCAGCTCGCTCCCCACACTAAGCGCCACACTGGACATGATGTGGAATTATATAAAACCTCACTTCCAGTTTCCACACAGTACTTCAGTGAATCTAAAACCTCAGACATGGACGACCCTCGACAAAATGGCTCCACACATACTCTATCAACAACACTCCGACTATGGTAAGGACAGCACACCCAAATAGGCATTATCAAGTCATATTTGTTGTTGGTGTGGATATGTTATCTGTACTGAAAATATAGAAAATTGGAAAATTGTTTATCATTGTTCCTTCCTATTTCGGATTGACAAATGCAGGCCCATTTGTTTCTCGGTCAAGGGAAATACACCAGTTAGCCTATCGATTTAGCGTTCACTTTATCTACCAATATAATAGGCTTCGATATTTTACTTTTTTATTCGTTTAGCAACATATCCTCAGTCTATTTCCACTATCCACATACTTTGGGAATGCTATAGGCTAAGAATAATTTGTGGATGATAATTTCATTCTGATTATAGTTTACTGAGCAATAGCCTTAATATATTTAGAATATATTCGTTATGTAGGCCCAGTCTAAATATGTTATTATCCCTACATCTTTATAGGCTTTTGTGAAACAGAAAATGACCATTCTGTTTCTGTATAAATGTGTGAAGCCAAGGTCTATCTACACAGTTTGGCTATGGAATGAAAAGGTTTGCGCCTTACATTTTGTGCACTCTAAAACCTGATTCAATTAGGTTCAAAACCATAGGTTAATAATGAATGATAGCCTAAAATAAACGACGCAAAAAACGTACTGTATACTCTGGTATTTTGATTACCTTTTATGCGCTCGAGCTATAATAAAAACAATATTGGTTGTGAAAAAAACTATACTTATTCCTTTAGCAGCTTGGGAAGAAATACATTTAATTTGAAACTAAATTATGCTCAAGCAACAAAATAAGAATACAAAAGAAAATACATTCAAAAGAAAAAGACAATGGACGAAGAATTATGAGCTCAATTGAAAAATATGTGCTCAAGAGTGACAGAGGTTATCATTGCAACTCAATAAATATGAGTGTGGTATAGGCTGCTATATTAAAACGATAATGATACAGTGAAAGACAAAGGCTATTTATATTGATGTTTAGTTTAGTGGATCCATGTATGTGAAATGTTATGTTGTCTATTGTATTTTGTCTAAGTCTATTGTCTGTAATAGACATTAAACGGAAGCGTTATCTCTGCGTGGACATTTAAAAATATATATATATTTTATTTTAGACAACTGTCTAAAAACCCAAAATAAAATATATATATATTTTTTTAATGTCCACGCAGAGATAACGCTTCCGTTTAACGGCGCGACGATAGTTGGGCAAATACAACAATGTGGAAGAATGATTAGGACCCCTCCCTGTTAAAACCTGTGCGTTATCAGAATTGTTATCCACCCTGCCAGTTAATAGCAGTTTATAAGGTCAGGGTCACGTGAACGTCGAGTACCAGTTAGAACAAAGCCAGGTAGCCTATGTTACATTTTTTTAATGTTTTATCTACAGGCCAAATAGAACAACAATTGTTTTAAAAACACATACTCAAAAAACAAGGCTTTAATGCTATTCTCTAAAGTAGTAGCCATGTCATGTGATATGATAATTCCCATCTGATCGACTACAAGAGTGCAGTCAAACTAGTTAATTGTATTATAGCCTGTAATTGACAAGGGCAGCAGTAATGCAACAGTGTGTTCAAACAGTTAAGCACATTGATAGTATAGGCCTATGCACTCACCTCTAGACGGAGAGCAAAAGGATGCAGCTATCTGCCTGCTGAATTGGTTGATGAGTTGGCGCGCGCGGGTTTGACAGTACTGGACCCGCAGTGTCGCGAGCACAGGAGTCTGCATTTTGTATACAACTATAAACTATAGTTTATTCATTAGATTTTTTTTATATTCACAACAAAAAATCATAAGCATAAAAGCTATCTTGTTTTTGCAGGTGACATCAAGGATTAATATCGCCAGATGAGTGGGGTCTTTTCGATGCTCAGTCAATCTGGGATAAGCCTACCATTAAGCCTTTGCGTTTTTACTAGGCTATTTCAGGCATTTTTACGCACGGTCGAATCTATCAAATAACCGTTGAAATGATGGAAAAACTGAAACCAGAACTTAGGCATCTCAGTCCAATGGTCAATGGGTGCAAGTCCCCACAGCACGACAGCCTGACTACTTCCATAAAGGGTCGTGTCAGTGGGGAGGGGGGCGAGGCTGTTAGCGAGACACAGGAAAACACGACAGCGGCGTCGGGGGACACAGCTGAGAGGAAGCGCGTCCCCGGGGAGCGCTGCAACGGGACTATCTTCATTAATGGCGTTGCCGAGGAAACGGCGTACCACAGCGAGCTAAAAAAGTTAGTACCGGTTATCGAATTGGCCAGGGGAGGAGGGTCGGTGAATATAAAAGCTAGGGAGCAGACGGCAGACATTAACCACAAGGTACAGACCACGGAGCTGTGCAGACCGCAGATACCCCTGCCACTGGCTTCCCGGGACCCGTTGTTGAGCGAAACTCGAATGGTGCAGTTGAGCCCGCTCGCCTTCCCTCTCCCTGCACGAGCGATGCTGTACAGTAACTTTGCTCAACCACTCGCCACCATGAACAGGTAAGGCAAACGAACCGTTTGGAAATGTTTTGATGTCCAAATGATGTGCGTGGTCTTGAGATGTTTATGCTGTGGGTCAGCGCAATTATTGTTGGATATGTATTGGATTTATGTAGCCTAGGCCTATCCCAAGTTTAGGCCTGAAATGTGCAGCCCGATTTAAATTGTTTTCATTATTATTATTATTATTGGCTATTAAATAATAGTAATAATAATAATTAGTGTTATTATTAAAGCTTTGCGTCTTCCATTTCTTACTTTGGCAAATGGAAATGTGTAGGCCTATATTAACTGTCATAGTTATGTCCAACAAAGTCACCAGTATAAAAGTCTATAGATATATTAATGTGTGATCTAATTCCACACTACATCTTTCTCTAGTGACTATGGTGGCGAGACGGAACAGTATGGCATGTACCCCAGCCATCGGATCAAACGACGACCTGCGCCTTATGAGATTGAAATCAACGATGATAATGGTAAGAGTATTTTAGATTTTAATAATTATGTCTAAACACACTTTGCTCTGGATATTGCATCAAACTGTCAGGGTGCAAAGGGGTGAAGGGAGCTTCTGGACAATAGTCATTTTAAAGAGAAAAGCTGCATCATGAATACAGAGAGAGGGACCACTTGTAAAGTGCTAAGGCACTGCATAAAGTCTAACTGTCATACCATCAAAGTGGGGTTTAACACAGAGAGCTGACATCTGGGTTAGTGGTCTTTAGACAGAAGGAAAGGGCATTTAGGGAATGGGGATGACAAACTCAGGTTCTGGAAGGCCGCAGTGCAGGCTTTTGTTCCAGCCCAGCTCTAACACATCTGATTCAACTATACTGTACATACTGCTGGTGTATGCATACAGTGTATTATCAAACATATCAGAATACCTACCGTATGTAACACCCTCTCCTCCTCTCCCTCTCAGGCTCGCAGCCAAAAATTGTGCGGCGGATCTTCACCAACAGCCGTGAGCGTTGGCGCCAGCAGAACGTGAACGGCGCATTCGCTGACCTCCGCCAGCTCATACCCACCCACCCGCCCGACAAGAAGCTCTCCAAAAACGAGATCCTCCGACTGGCCATGAAGTACATCAACTTTCTGGCCAAGCTACTGGATGACCAGGAAGGTGAGGTGGGGGGCGGCAACGGCAGCAGTGCTGAGGGGGCCTGGGCCCCCGATGGCCATGAGGAGAGCCTGGTCCAGGAGGAGCTCCTCCAGGGCATGCTGTCGTCCAGCAACTCTAGCAGCGGGAGTCTTCTGGGCGGGGATGGGAGTCCTGACAGCTACACCGAGGACCAGGACTCGTCTGTCGAGTCTCGAACGCAAACCTCCAGGGTTCTCCATCCTCACTCTGGACTCCATATGGACAGACGCAACCACAGATGACTCAGCATTTTCCCTATGTGGAGAAGAAAAGAGACAGTGTGAGGAGGAGGTTGGCGATTTGGAGCATTTTTCCACCTGGGTAGAGAGGGGTCAATAGGGTGTGTCGAATGGCGATGCATTTGTGTTGTGTACAGATTTGCTCTTTCTCTTCTTCCTGTTTCGCTCAATGGCTCTGTCTGTTATTGGCCAATCCAGAGGAGGGTGTGTTCTCTGGTGGAACATGAGAGTTTGTCCCAGCTGCTGTTGTAAGCAGGTGATGGATTTGGAAGTCATGAAAGTACAAACTAAGATGAAAATGAAGAAAATATTTAAAAACAGTGAAGGTGTTTCGGAAAAAGGCATGAAATCGCAAAATGGTACCTTTTCTTGTCCAAGGTCAAAGTTTGTTTAGGTACACTGCTTGACTCTAAACAAGAATGAGAACTGTGTTCTTAAGTACTACAGACTACTAAATGTAAGTGATTTGTTTTCATCTTAGGGCCCGCTAAAGTTCTTTTGAGTTCCTTTAGAACCTAACATTTGGGGTTTATCAAATAACTATGTTCATACCTGAAGTCCAGAAATGGTTTTCTTGAAGATCACCTCATTAGTTGTTGGATGGCACAGTTAATCCCCAAGCACAAATAGTTATTTAGTGAGATAACTGATAATAACCGATAATCGGTCAAGACAAAAAAGTGTGAGATCTCTGTGTGGCTGTCAACGTTGGGAAAAGAACAAAATGTTTAAAAGTCTACTTGTTAATGTGACATTCACATAAACGACATGGTTGCAATATTTACCATACAAAATGTAATTGAGATCATAAGTACGACGTGCACACACACACACACACACACACACAGACCATTCGAAGTTCACACACACACCATTCGAAGTTAACTAAGAGCCAAAACAAAGGAGGAAATCATTCCTGTCCAATAACAGAACAATAAAACATTATAATATCTCTGTATCAAAAGATATTTAAAGACAGGTACAAGCATTCCACTCTAAGTGTACATAAAACAGACAATGGAACATTATGTTAACTGCTTCTTTCCCTGAAACCATGGTACATTGAAGTTATCATAATTTTTCACATTCACTTCTTTCATTTATCTTTTATTGATAACATTCATAAAGGAAGTGTTTTACCACTGTATTTAACATAATGTACATGCTATTTCAGCAGACTATTGAGTAACCAGAATTGGTACCTTTAATTCTATGATGTATTAAATAAAAAGGGTTCATATTTTTCTGTGATATTTTGTAGGATAAAACCTTTTGTTGTAAAGTGATTAAAGAGCCATCTATAAATACATGCAATGTTATATCTCAGAGAATTGTATGAAACCACAAATAAAAAAATGGAGAAAAATAACTTGACAAACGTGTGCTGTTGTGCTAATCATTTCCAATTCATGTTATATTTGTCTGTCGTCTATTAGATAAGTGGGTCTATTTTACTTGAAACATTTCTGAATGATGACCATGGCCTATCATCATTGAATAATCCATCCACAGACAGAGCCCACAATCAGGATAGATGCCTCTTCAGATGAGATGCAATGGGTCCAATGTAAACTCTGTGTTCCCACCATATGAATTGACCACTATTGTTATTATCCACTAATAGGATTGAGATAGAGTGGAGCTAGAAGGTATTTGAGGGGGCACTGGGGAGCAGTATGTCATGATTACAGCTCTATGATGAGTGGAGCGATGGTGCGGATGACTGATAAGAATCACAGCCAATAAAAAAGCCATCAGAGACGGAGAGGCTAGGGTACTGTCCCCGTAGAGAATAAAGGGGTGTGTGTGAAATACTGACACATCACCAGTTCCCATCTCGGTCTACGGGCATCATTTTAATTTCAGGAGAACATGGGAAAAGAGCCTACTGGTTAGAAGCAGAGATTTACCGTCACTTTATATATGGCTCTGATTGTAAGTAAACTAGTATATCACACAAAATGTGAGCATGTGGGTAAATATTATATGTATATATGCGGGTAAATATATGTATATTTAAGCAATAAGGCCCAAAGGAGTGTGGTATATGGCCAATATACAATGGCTAAGGGCTGGTCTTATGCACGACGCAACGTGGAGTGCTAGGACACAGCCATTAGCCGTGGTATATTGGCCATATATCACACACCCCCATGGTGCGTTATTGCTATTATAAACTGGTTACCAACGAAATTGGAGCAGTAAAAATAAATGTTTTGTCAAACCCATGGTATACGGTCTGATATACTATGGCTTTCAGCCAATCAGCATTCAGGGGTTGAACCATCCAGTTCATAAGTGTGTATATGTGGGCATATATTATGTGTGTATATGTGTGTAAATACTATGAGTGTATATGTGGGTATATATTATGTGTGTATATGTGTGTAAATAATATGTGTGTATATGTGGGTATATATTATGTGTGTATATGTGGGCATATATTATGTGTGTATATGTGGGCATATATTATGTGTGTAGATGTGGGTATATATTATGTTTGCATATGTGTGTAAATATTGTGTGTGTATATGTGGGTATATATTATGTGTGTATATGTGGGCATATATTATGTGTGTATATGTGTGTAAATATTATGTGTGTATATGTGGGTATATATTATGTGTGTATATGTGTGTAAATATTATGTGTGTATATATTATGTGTGTATATGTGTGTAAATATTATGTGTGTATATGTGGGTATATATTATGTGTGTATATGTGGGCATATATTATGTGTGTATATGTGGGCATATATTATGTGTGTAGATGTGGGTATATATTATGTTTGCATATGTGTGTAAATATTATGTGTGTATATGTGGGCATATATTATGTGTGTATATGTGGGTATATATTATGTGTGTATATGTGGGTAAATACTATGTGTGTATATCTTACGTGTGTATATGTGGGTATATATTATGTGTGTATATGTGGGTACATATTATGTGTGTATATGTAGGTATATATTATGTGTGTATATGTGTGTATATATTGTGTGTATATGTGGGTATGTATTATGTGTGTATATATTATGTGTGTATATGTGGGCATATATTATGTGTGTAGATGTGGGTATATATTATGTGTGTATATGTGTGTAAATATTATGTGTGCATATGTGGGCATATATTACGTGTGTATATGTGGGTATATATTACGTGTGTATATGTGGGTATATATTATGTGTGTATATGTGGGTATATTTTATGTATGTATATGTGGGTATATATTATGTGTGTATATGTGGGTATATATTATGTGTGTATATGTAGGTATATATTATGTGTGTATATGTGTGTATATATTATGTGTGTATATGTGGGTATATATTATGTGTGTATATGTGTGTACATGTGGGTATATATTATGTGTGTATATGTGGGTAAATATTATGTGTGTATATGTGGGTCAATATTATGTGTGTATATGTGGGTATACATGGACAAAAATAGTCTGTTAGCTTCTTTGTTCATACTGCACATAAAGGTTAAGACTAGTCCACAATTTAAAGCCACTTTCAATAGAGATTTTCCATTGGGATTCATTTTTAGTCCAGGACTAGGTTTAATCTGTATGTCCAGGTAACTGGCCCTTAAGGAAGTAATTACACAAATACACAGTGAGGTGGAGGTGCTACACAACCCCAGTATTTACACAGCAACTATAATGACACAGGCAACCACAGAGATTAAACAAACTCAGGTTTATATTTCAGAGGCCTTCACATAAAATTGAAGACGTGGATTACGTTGTGTAGCTACAGTGCACTCAGAAAGTATTCCGACCGCTTGACTTTTTCCACATTACAGTCTAATTCTGAAATTGATTCAATTGTTTTTCCCTCATCAACCTACACACAATACCCCATAATGACAAAGCAAAAACAGGTTTTTAGAAATGTTTGCAAATGGATAAAAAAAAACTACTGAAATATCACATTTACATTTACACAGGAATTCAGACCCTTTACTCAGTTCTTTGTTGAAGCACCTTTGGCCTTTGGAAGTGATTACAGCCTCGAGTATTCTTGGATATGACGCTACAAGCTTGGCACACCTGTATTTAGGGAGTTTCTCCCATTCTTCTCTGCAGATCCTCTCAAGCTCTTTCAGTTGGATGGGGAGCGTCGCTGCACAGCTATTTTCAGGTCTCTCCAGAGATGTTCGATCGAGTTCAAGTCCGGGCTCTGGCTGGGACACTCAAGGACATTCAGAGACTTTTCCCGAGCCACTCATACGTTGTCTTGGCTGTGTGCTTAGGGTCACTGTCCTGTTGGAGGTGAACATTCGCCCCCAGTCTGAGGTCCTGAGCGCTCTAGAGCAGGTTTTCATCAAGGACCTCTCTGTACTTTGCTCTGTTCATCTTTCCCTAAATCCTGACTAGTCTCCCAGGCCCTGTTGCTGAACAAAAAACATCCCCACAGCACAATGCTGCCACCACCATGAGCCCTTTAGGTGCCTTTTGGCAAACTCCAAGCGGGCTGTCATTTGCCTTTTACTGAGGAGTGGCTTCCGTCTGTCCACTCTACAATAAAGGCCTTATTGGTGGAGTGCTGCAGAGATGGTTGTCCTTCTGGAAGGTTCTCCCATCTCCACAGAGGAACTCTGGAGCTCTGTCAGAGTGACCATCGGGTTCTTGGTCACCTTCCTGACCAAGGCCCTTCTCCCCCGATTGCTCAGTTTGGCTGGGCGGCCAGCTCCAGTTCCAAACTTCTTCCATTTAAGAATGATGGAGACCACTGTGTTCTTGGGCCCCATCAATGCTGCAGACATTTTTTGGTACCCTTCCCCAGATCTGTGCCTCGACACAATCCTACCTCGGAGCTCAACGGAAAAACTCATGGCTTAGTTTTTGCTCTGACATGCACTGTCAACTGTGGGACCTTATATAGACAGATGTGTGCATTTCCAAATCATGTCCAATCAATTTAATTTACCACAGTTGGACGTCAATCAAGTTGTAGAAACATCTCAAGGATAATCAATGGAAACAGGATGCACCATACTGTAGCAAAATTTCGAGTCTCATAGCAAAGTGTCTGTATTACTTAGTAATAAATTTGCTAACATTTCTTAAAAAACATTTTTGCTTTGTCATTATGGGGTATTGTGTGTAGATTGATGAGGATTTTTATTTTATTTAATCCATTTTAGAATAAGCCCGTAATGTAACAAAATGTGGAAAAAGTCCAGGGGTGTGAATACTTTCCAAATGCACTGTATGTATAGAAATTAATTTAGGCTAATGTGCCATGGAATATTTATAGGCACTGTACACACATGTACACACACACGCACACACTGAATGTCATATCTTTATACTTGCAACAGCGATCCAACAATATTAATTACAGGTCTGTGCCACACTTATCTACCAATTATGTATTGCTTTCAGGGTAACACTCAGAATAAGGCCTTCCAGATATGAACAGCCCATCAGCCCTATCCACAAAAACCACTCTGGTGTATATCCACCCATAGATTAAATATGTTCATTTCACATTCATGTCATTATGTCCACTCAAGCATATTGAGGATGAGAGCGAGTTCCCTCCATTGAAATAATGGATAATGGAGACACTAACGCAGCCGAAATCACAGCGGATTCTTGTCCCTTTTTAACTCTTAGAATCCTTCTCCCATAAGAAGACAGT
Organism: Brachymystax lenok tsinlingensis; assembly: GCA_030435695.1. Taxonomy (NCBI): domain Eukaryota; kingdom Metazoa; phylum Chordata; class Actinopteri; order Salmoniformes; family Salmonidae; genus Brachymystax; species Brachymystax lenok. Next base: position 11,510,487 of record CM059793.1, read on the forward strand.
GAGAGAGCAGTCAGAGCAGCCAGGAGCCAATCTGGTTATGCGTTCCAAATGGCACCCTATTCCCTACATAATGGCACCCTATTCCCTACTATTCCCAAGGGCCCGTGTCAATAGTAGTGCACTGAATAGGTTGCCATTTGGGCCTTTCAAACAAAGACTAGTGTTACAGACAGATAACAAAATAAAACCTATTTATGGCTGGAGATAGACAGGGGGAGAAATCAATTAAAGGTCCCTTCCCTACCTCCTCCCATCCCTCCATCCCTCCCTCCTCCCATCCCTCCCTCCCTACCTCTGTGTGTGGTTGATGGGATGGATGGGATGGGCCATATGGGAGTTGTGCTGTCTCCAGAGAACAGAACTGAGGGCTGGTTCTCAGCAGGTAACGGGACAGTGGGGAGAGACGCTGCTACTGGCTCTCAGGGTCGCTATCTGACATCATAGCCAACCTACTCCCCTGAGGTGTGTGTGAGGGGGAGAGAGAAAGAGAGAGGGGAGGGAAGGGTTGGTGTTAATGAGGGGGCGGGGTTGGCTGAAAGGGACCTGCTAATTTCGCTGGTGGTAAGGTTAGGACAGAGCCTAGTACTGCTGGACTGTATAAACTGACAGACTGACAGGCGGATGGACAGACACACACACACGCTCATCATGTGTCCCTGGAGTCCAGAGGGGGTGTGTCCCCTAACCTTCCAGCACATCCCTCTTTCTGCTCTACTAATCCAGTCTTTTACATTTTCCCGTCATGCCTGAAATAACATGCACCCATGTGAAGCCCACTGCACCAACTATACCCATGCAGGCTACAGTAACTACTGAAAGTACAAAAGTATGGCTCTGCTAAATGTCAACTTTGACTGCAAAGTCAGGCGTATTGTCAAGTTCACCTTATTAGCTTTTCAATGAGATATAGTAAGATATAGTTTTCTACTAAGAAATCATCCTAGTATACAACTCTAAGTCATGTTAGAATGATACATTAAGCTGGAGAGGGCTGTTTAACTCAGGCTAATATAGCCTACCATAAAAAAAAGGAACACCTTAGTGGGCAAAAACGGACTTCCATGGATCTTTTAAACTAGAACCTCCAGTGACATATTAGAAGTCTGGTCATGAGACACTCACCAAGCCAAAGTCCTTCTCCAGAGATGACTGTTTATTCTCTAGGTTTCTATGTGTTTCCACTGAGTTGCTATTGAAGTGTGTTTATATAGTCTACTTCCTGGTCACTATAGTGGAAAATCCCCTGTACCAAATGTTATGTATTAAAGTGGACCTAATAAGTGAATGTTCTCTAATTATGTGTGCTTTGACATTTGTAGGACAGAGAGATGAATTTGCACATCTGAAATAAAAACTAAATATTTGCATATTTTCTGTTATTAGATGGATGGCCTGCAAATGTCAATCTCTTCCCGAAATCAGCAAATAAAACATGAGGTTATAGCTATTATTACTGAATCATCACCAGTTGTTTGTCTAAGCAGGCATGGGTTAATCATTAACTGAATACTGCGCCAGGATGTGTGTTTTTTACATGCCAAAAAACACAACTGAGCTACATAGAACAAACCTATTCCCGAAGAGCTGCTCGCAAAGCCATTTTGTGATCTAAAAACAACATTTTGTGGATTTTCAGCTAGAGTCAACAATGGGGAGAGATCCTACTGTGGTTATATGGCTGATGCTGACTTGGGGAGTAGTCACAGCTCAAATAGGTAAGAACTGAAACTAATGGTTACATTTGAAGTTTATAGTAGCCTACATAAGAAATAGCTGCCTTATGTGATTGCATGCTGTTCCAACTCACTGTTGATAATAGAGCGGGAAACATAAAATATAATATATATACACTACCGGTCCAACATTTTAGAACACCTACTCATTCAAGGGTTTTTCTTTATTTTTACTATTTTCTACATTGTAGAATAATAGTGAAGAAATCAAAACTATGAAATAACACATAAGGAATCATGTAGTAACCCCAAAAAGTGTTTAAACAAATCAAAATATATTTTTGTCTTTGAGATTCTTCAAAGTAGCCACCCTTTGCCTTGATGACAGCTTTGCACACTCTTGGCATTCTCTCAATCAGCTTGGTGAGGTGGTCACCTGGAATGCATTTAAATTAACAGGTGTGCCTTGTTAAAAGTGAATTTGTGGAATTTCTTTCCTTAATGTGTTTGAGCCAATCAGTTGTGTTGTGACAAGGTAGGGTGGTATACAGAAGATAGCTCTATTTGGTAAAAGACCAAGTCCATATTATGGCAAGAACAGCTCAAATAAGCTAAGAGAAATGACAGTCCATCATTACTTTAAGACATGAAGGTGTCACAATCTCCTGAAGGGACAGACCAAGACAGCGATGCTTCCAGTATACATATTTATTACGAACGTAACTGGGCAAAAATAACAAAATGAAAACGAAGATCGTGAAGTTGAACACAACTGACAACAAGCTATGTACAAACAATAACCCACAAAATACTATAGAAAAACCCCAAACATATATATGGTTCCCAATTAGAGACAACGACACACAGCTGCCTCTAATTGGAAACCATTACCCCAACATAGATATACAACACCTAGAACAAAAAATAACTACACCAAAACGAAACTAAACACGCCAGCCTGTCTTCTCAGGCCTGGACGTGACAGAAGGTCAGTCAATCTGGAACATTTCAAGAAATTTGAAAGTTTCTTCAAGTGCAGTCGCAAAAACCATCAAGCGCTATGATGAAACTGTCTCTCATGAGGACCGTCACAGGAAAGGAAGACCCAGAGTTACCTCTGCTGCAGAGGATAAGTTCATTAGAGTTACTAGCCTCAGAAAATGCAGCCCAAATAAATGCTTCACAGAGTTCAAGTAACAGACCAGTGGTGAAAGTAAACCAATTTTCATACATGAGTAAAAGTATAGATACCTCAATAGAAATTTACTCAAGTAAAAGTTAAAGTCATCCGGTAAAATACTACTTGAGTAAAGGTCTAAAAGTATTTAGTTTTAAATATACTTAAGTATCAAAAGTAAATTGAATAGATAAAATATACTTAAGTATCAAAAGTAAAAGTATAAGTACTTTTGGTTGTCAGGAAAATTTATGGAGTAAAAAGTACAATCTTTTCTTTAGAAATGTAGTGAAGTAAAAGTTGTAAAAAATATAGTAAAGTAGTTAAGTAAAGTACAGATACCCCCAAAAACGAATTAAGTAGTACTTAAAAGTATTTTTACTTAAGTACTTTACACCACTGTAACAGACACATCTCAACATCAACTGTTCCTTTAGTAGTGGTCAAACCACTACTAAAGGACACCAATAATAAGAAGAGACTTGCTTGGGCCAAGAAACACGAGCCATGGACATTAGACCGGTGGAAATCTGTCCTTTGGTCTAATGAGTCCAAATTTGAGATTTTTTTTGTTACAACCGCCGTGTCTTTGTGAGACGCAGAGTAGGTGAACGGATTATTTCTGCATATGGGGTTCCCACCGTGAAGCATGAAGGAGGGGGTGTGATGGTGTGGGGGGTGCTTTGCTGGTGACACTCTCTGTGATTTATTTAGAATTCAAGGCACACATAACCAGCATGGCTACCACAGCATTCTGCAGCGATACGCCATCCCATCTGGTTTGCGCTTAGTGGGACTATCATTTGTTTTTCAACAGGACAATGACCCAACACACATTCAGGCTGTGTAAGGGCTGTTTGACCAAGAAGGAGAGTGATGGAGTGCTGCATCAGATGACCTGGCCTCCACATTCACCCAACCTCAACTCAATTGAGATGGTTTGGGATGAGTTGGACTGCAGAGTGAAGGAAAAGTGCTCATCATATGTGAGAACTCTTTCAAGACTGTTGGAAAAGCATTCCAGGTAAAGCTGGTTGAGAGAATGCCAAGAGTGTGCAAAGCTGTCATCAAGGCAAAGGGTGGCTACTTTGAAGATTCTTAAATATAAAATACATGTTGATTTGTTTAACACTTTTTTGGTAACTACATGATTTCATATGTGATTTCATAGTTTTGATGTCTTAAATACTATTATACCATGTAGAAAATAGTAAAAAAAAAGAAAAACCCTTGACTGAGAAGGTGTGTCCAAACTTTTGACCGGTACTGTATATACCAGTGGTTGAATTTTCCTAACAGTGTGCAATAATTTTCCATAATGAACCATCTATTTATTCATTCATTGCATTTTTTTTTTACAATAAATGTTTGGCCTTTTACTTACCATTTACATGTTCCCTCCATTTTCCATATCAGCATAATGCGTAGGTTCATGGAGTTGTTTTCTCCGCTCATAGAGGAGTAATAAAGGCCTAGTTCACAAATTTTGTAGTGGGATTTTTTACTTATTTTTTTATTTAGTTATATTTATCAGGGGGTGCTGCAGCATCGTCAGCGCCCCTACTTCCTGCAGCTGTGCGTATAGTTTTGAGAGATGAATGACACATTGCCTGGAGTTTCTTGATTCCCATCAGTTAAGAGCCATCAGCCAGAGGAGAAATTAATAGTGTCACTCAAGAGTTTATCTTGACTGCCATGTTAATAATCCCATCAACTGGGACGATAACTCAAGAGAATGAAAATCACATTACAGAACATTAGAATGACAAGTGACAGACATACAGCATTGTCTAAATTCATCGTAAACGCTTAAAGGTGCAACCTGTAACTTACATGACCGGGATACCCATGAGGTGAAGCACAATTGGCCCAGCGTTGTCTGGGTTAGGGGAGGGGTTTGGCTGGCCGGGATTTCCTTGTCACATCACACACTAGAGACTCCTTGTGGCGGGCCGGGCGCCTGCAAGCTGACTACGGTCGCCAGCTGGATGGTGTTTCCTCTGACACATTGGCAGGGTCGTGTTTCGGGTCCGTAGAGGAGTTGCAGCGATGGGACAAGACTGTAACTACCAATTGGATATCACAAAATAAATACATAAAAAAGAAGTGCTCTATGCAACAATTGCACCTGCAACAACATGAGGAATCAAAATGATTGCTTAATTGAGCACCTTTAAAGCTGCAAAATGTAACTTTTTGGGTGACATGACCAAATTCACATAGAAATGCTAGTTATAGATCTGTCACTCTCATTGAAAGCAAGTCTAAGAAGCAGTAGATCTGTTCTATGTGCTCTATTTCTATGCTTCCCGTTCTTAAGTTTTGTTTTTTGCGTTTTTCGGTTTTGTACAACCTCAAACAGCTGAGAATATTAGATTTTAGTTAAGATGGTACAATGATTCTCTTGTTTTGTCTCATAAACTGAAATTAGGCCAACTATTCGAATTTTAGCAACCAGGAAATGGCGGAGAGATTTCTGCATATTGCACCTACACACCGGTATCCAATGATGACTTCCCCCCTATGTCCTGACTCTTTAAGATAAGGTGGAGCGGGCACTGCCACAGTGGCTGACGGGCATCATAGCTGTGGCCGTGTTTCTCTTCCTCATCTTCGTGGCATTTCTGGTCAACAAGGCCTGGTGTCAGGACTCGAGGTGAGCAAAGACACCCTGACACCTGACCATCTCCACAGTCCCCACAGCTACTGTAGTAGAACAGTCAACACTGTCATAGGTTGTGTCTGAAAATGTTACTTGGCGTCAAATCCTCGCTTCTTCTTGTCCTTCTTTGTGCAATTCATCATCCCACTCTCAAAGAATATTGGAGGAGAGGATCCAAGGTTCCTGTCTCAGACCTGCTCGGCCAATGACCTACCTTTGAGAGTGAGGTGAGGAATCGAGGAAACAAGGACGGAGGAAGCGAGGAATTGACAGCTAAGGTTTTCAGACATAGCCATGCACATCATGGTTCTAAAGTGAATAATTTAAGATGTAATGAGTATTGGGTCTTTAGAGACCCACTTGGGCTCCCGAGTGGCGCAGCGGTCTAAGGCACTGCATCTCATTGCTAGAGGCGTCACTACAGATCCTGGTTCGATTCCAGGCTGTATCATAACCAGCTGTGATTTGGTGTCCCATAGGGCGGCGCACAATTGGCCCAGCGTCGCCCGGGTTTGGCTGTCACTGTAAATAATAATTTGTTCTTATATGCAGGATATGCATATTCTTGGTACCATTTGAAAGGAAACACTTTGAAGTTTGTGGAAATGTTAAAGGAATGTAGGAGAATAAAACACATTAGATCTGGTAAAAGATAATACAAAGAAAAACCAACCGTTCTTTTGTATTTTTTTGTACCATCATCTTTGAAATGCAAGAGAAAGGCCATAATGTATTATTCCAGCCCAGTTGCAATTTAGATTTTGGCCACTGGATGGCAGCAGTGTATGTGCAAAGTTTTAGACTGATCCAAGGAACCATTGCATTTCTGTTCAAAATGTTGTATCAAGACTGCCCAAATGTGCCTAATTTGTTTATTAATAACTTTTCATGTTCAAAACTGTGCACTCTCCTTAAACAAAAGCATGGTATTATTTCACTGTAATAGCTACTGTAAATTGGACAGTGCAGTTGGATTAACAAGAGTTTAAGCTTTCTGCCAACATCAGATATGTCCATGTCCTGGGGAATTTTCTTGTTACTGACTTGCATTGTTAAATAAAAGGTTAAATAAAATAAATAAAAATACATAATTACTGGGTCTCGAGCCCAATCTCGATTTTCCATCTGCACCCAACGACATGAGATTGACAAACCGTTATAATTGCTTCTGAATCTGAATGTAAGGGAGCGTTACTGTCTGTTTACCATCTGTTATTGATTACATGAAGGCCAGACACCAAAGAATGTGAATGTGGGAAGACCCCTGGGTATGCCAAGACCAATGGAGACCACTATGATACCAGCCTGGACATGTTCAGGTAAGATGCCACTTCCTCTACTTAATCACTCTTGTTTCGTGGTCTACTTTTCTAACAGTACTTGTGACCTACATAATGTTGGTGTGTGCAATTACAGTAGGGCCTGTGTTCTAATAAGTATGTGTGTGTATATGTGTGTGTGTGTGTGTGTGTGTGTGTGTATGTGTATATATATATATATATATATGTGTGTGTGTGTGTGACCCACAGGAGCAGAGATCACGAGGGTGCATATGAGAACATGGACCTCGAAGGTATTGAGGACAAAGTCACTGTCATGTGACCAATGAGGACCAATAGAAGCCACCAATCTGTGGTTTGTCGTGGACACGCACACACACGTAGTTTCAGAGACATGCACAAGCAATTTACCAAGAGCACTCCAAGCAAGTCGCAAAAAGTTTCAAGATCAGTAAATATCCATTAAAGTGAATCTTAGAGCGTAGAATCTTGTCTAACAACTATTTCTGATTTGTTTAAAAAGCTACAGCACATATGGGCCTAACATGATTGAACTCTTAAAACCCTTCCCTACAGTCAAAGAACCAAATAGTTCTGGCCTCACGGGTGGAATGTTATTAATATTTTTCATAATTTCATAATAGATAAAATTTTACAGAAGAAAATCTGGTGTTTCTATTTCAAATAATTTTGTTATGCTGTATTTCAGTCTTCTGTGATGTATATAAAGTGTAATATTGGGATGTAAACTCAAAGTCTAATACATTTCAAGTCTATATCTGGTATGGTACAGGTGTCTTATTTTTTAAGCCCATAACCATGTGTGTGAGGTGTATACTTTTGTTTCAAAGTTGATGTGTTTAAGACTACCAAGAAACACTGTGTGTGACCCTGATGTAGCCCACTGCAGTATTAATATACAGACATAAAAAATAAAAGTAACAATCCTCATAACAATGGAAACAATTGAGATATTCCTTAACAGTGTATCAATGAGACATGGTAGAATGACTTCTTATTAAAATACATTCATTTTAAGGACTGAATAGCCACACTTGAAGATCAGAGGGAGGACATGGTGGAAATGGTTGTGGTCCCCTTGTATTTAATAAAACATCATCATCAAACAATGAATCAGAATTCATAAAGAGCATCAATGTAGGAACACAGTCAGTACACACATTTAAAGATACAACTTGCAATTGTGATCATAGACAACATATTTACTGCATTCGGAAAGTATTCAGACCACTTGACTTTATCCACATTCATCCTCATCAATCTACATGCAATACCCCATTACGACAAAGTGAAAACAGGTTTTAAGACATTTTTGCAAATGTACTAAACATAAAAAATGAAGCGTCACGTCTGGAGGAAACCTGGGACCATCTCTACGGGGAAGCATGCTGTGGGGATGTTTTTCAGTGGCAGGGATTGGGAGGCTAGTCAGGATCGAGGGAAAGATGAACATAGTAAAGTACAGAGAGATCTTTGATGAAAACCTGCTCCAGAGCATTCAGGACCTCAAACTAGGACGAAGGTTCACCTTCCAACAGGACAATGACCCTAACCACACAGCCAAGACAAGGCAGGAGTGGCTTTGGGACAAGTCTCTGAATGTCCTTGAGTGGCCTAGCCAGAGCCTGGAGTTGAACCCGATTGAACATCTCTGGAGAGAACTGAAAATAGCGTGCAGTGACTCTCCATCCAACCTGACAGAGCTTGAGAGGATCTGCAGAGAAGAATGTGAGAAACTCCCCAAATACAGGTGTGCCAAGCTTGTAGCGTCATACCCAAGAATACACTGCCAAAGGTGCTTGAACAAAGTACTGAGTAAAGGGTCTGAATACTTATGTAAATGTGATATTTCATTTTTTTATTTTGTGTGTAGATTGATGAGGGAAAACAACAATTTAATACATGTTAGAATAAGGCTGTAACGTAACAAAATGTGGAAAAATTCAAGGGGTCTGAATACTTTCTGAATGCACTGTATATACACGTTTTTACAGCATAGCTTGTCACGCGTCGACATATGAAAGGTGGATCGTTTCTTTGGATTTGAAAATGAGATCCAACGATCAATGAGGTGAATTAAGATGTTTTCTGTGGCGCTACGTTCAGTCAGTTCATCGGTGGCATCATAAGACGGAAATATTGGGAGTTACAGGATCATCATCAGCTTCTGAAGAACACACACACAGCCTATGGCTGATTAACACGCTTAGGACAAGGCCAGACAAAAGCTACAATTCAACAGTAGATGGAGAGATCACAGGATGAGAGGGGGAGAGAGAGCAGTGAGTGGCCGGATGTGTGCATATTTAAAGGGATTGAGCATTAAGACTTGACAGCGCCAGGCTCTCACAGAACTAAGACTGACATATGATAAATACCCACCGTCTACTCTAGCACATCAGAGACTTATGGCACAGCAGTAGTTCCCTTACTAGGCACCACATGGCACTAGTAGTACACTTCCTCTAAATCCTAGGACCACTTCTGAGTATTCAGGGCGCACATTTAAGAGACAGATTACAACTAGATATTGCCACCAGATTGCACTTCAATTTTTTTTTTTTAACTAAGCAAGTCAGTTAAGAACAAATTCTTATTTACAATGACGGCATAGGAACAGTGGATTAACTGCCTTGTTCAGAGGCAGAACTTCCGATTTTTACCTTGTCAGCTCTGGGATTTGATCTAGCAACCTTTCGGTTACTGGCCCAACGCTCTAACCACTAGGCTACCTGCCACCCTTTAACTGAGACGGGCACGGTTTGAGAGTTAATATAGTGTCGATCAGGGTCGTATTCATTAGGGCACAGCGTAGCAAAATGTTTTTTCATTCAGTTCAGGTAGTCCCCTCCTTGTTTTAGACCATTTTTCCTAAAGAACACGACCCTTGGGGGGTCTCAAAGTGTTTTGGAGGAACATGTTGCCACTTCCTGTGAGTGTGGAGGGGTTTACGGGAGACAGACGAAGGGCTCAGAGAGAAACAGGATATCCTGTCATTGTTGGACGTGGCAAGCTTCTCGCCACTGGACAGGACAGTGTAAAAACAGTGTAAAAGACAGTGTAAACACACATGGGTCGTTTCATTAATGCACACCGTAGCAAAATGTTTTTCTTCGCAAAAACGAAAACAAGCGTATCTTACTGGACAAGTTCAGTTTGTCCCTTCCTGTTTCAGACCATTTTCTTCCATTTGGTGCCTAATGAATACGGCCCTGCTACATGATGATTAACGTGTCTCATAACAAGAAAATAATGGATAATTTTTGATTCTCATAGTTCCCAAAAATGATGTAAAAATAATCAATTGTTTTACTGTGAAAAGCTAAAGAATAAGCTTCCAGTAACATACATGTAGTACCATCCACATAACATAAAGGCAGGTCAAACTACAAGTATTAGCACCTGGTTGAAACGTGCCCAGTCCACTAACAAATAAAAATTATAGTTGGTGGAGGATTGGATAGGAAGTGAATGATCCCACTCAAAGCAGAAATAGCATAATATCATAATAGCATATCACAATATGATAGCATAATAGCATATCACAATATCATAGCACAATATCATAGCATCATATCACAATATCATAGCATAATATCATAGCATATCACAATATCATAGCATCATATCACAATAGCATAATATCATAGCATATCACAATATCATAATATCCCATCCTCCTTCTACCAGTAAGGTTCCAGACCTGTTTGTGCTGTCTGGTTTGGCGTGACAATGACCATGGGAGTAGAACCATTATCTGGGACCAGGCTAGTTAAGACATGTATTTGACACCATTTCATAGGACCTATAGGCTTACAGGGTTATTCCATGACCATCAATAAAGGAGGTAAAGACTTGGCTACCCTCCGAACTAACCCCCACTACTGTACATGAAACCCCAGCAACAGACTCACAATGCCTGATGGAGGTCCTGAGATTCAGCTACATTACATTGTACTGCTAAAGGCAACTGATCTGACAAACACACACATACAGTACAGATTGTTAATGGTCTGGAATTTGAAGCGGGTTCAGATTATTTGGCAACACTTCGTGTACTAATAATCTGTCTCACATCTTTAAAGAAAAGATTCCTCGTAAGGCCTCCCGAGTGACGCGGTGGTCTAAGGCACTGCCACGCAGTGCTAGCTGTGCCACTAGAGATTCTGGGTTCGAGTCCAGGCTCTGTCGCTGCCGGCCACGACCGGGAGACCCATGGGGCGGCGCACAATTGGCCTAGCGTCGTCCGGGTTAGGGGAGGGTTTGGCCGGCAGGTATGTCAGTGTCCCATCACGCACTAGCGACTCCTGTGGCAGGCCGGGCGCAGTGCACGCTGACAAGGTCGCCAGGTGTACGGTGTTTCCGCCGACACATTGGTGTGGCTGGCTTCCGGGTTAAGTGGGCATTGTGTCAAGAAGCAGTGCGGCTTGGTTGGGTTGTGGTTGGGAAGACGCACTGCTCTCGACCTTCGCCTCTCCTGAGTCTGTACGGGAGTTGCAGCGATGAGACAAGACTCTAACAACCAATTGGATACCATGAAATTGGGGAGAGAAAGAGGTAAAAAAAATAAAGAAGCTTCCTCGTGACGCCTACAGCAACTTCTTGCCGGACTACACAAGGTACTGTATAGTGACACCAGCCGATAGTTGGGTGGCCTTTATTACTGCCTTTGAATGTCTACAGAGGGAGTTATGTCATTCTTACGAGCATGCTATGGAGTGTATTAGAATTGCACGGCTGTTTACCAGTTACTTTAGAATGCATTTTTCCTTCTTTTGGCCATGTCTAGCCTAATCACTGTTGAACCGAGTAGTGTTGTGTAAGAGCCAGTCACTAGGAGTTTAAATTGTGTGTTTGCAACAAGTATGACATGATATGAGACAAATGAACAAGTGTCTGTGATGAATGAGAATGTGTCAACTTGACAGTGACTAACTAGGCTATTGTGCATGTGTCTGTGTGTGTAGTATCTGTTCCAGTTTAGTGCATCCTGCCGAGACCATTCCTCCTCACAGTTTGCACATTAGCAGTACCTGCAGCTAACATTGCTAACGTCTAACCAGTGTCTCCCCATAAGGGAGATGCTAAGCTAACGGTGAAGACACCTCCTAAACCAACTGAACCATTCGTATTGCTCTATCACTGTTCAATGATGTGTGATCACACAAAGAGATCCGATATTCACATCCGTCACATATAAAGCTTCCCACTTTGCTTCCTCGCTTCATAATATCCAAACGTTCACCGTTCTGAGTCGTGTATCCAGTCAGTTGAACCGCCCTCACAGTGAAGCTCCTAAGACGGCACATAGGAAATGAGGCGTCCCTACTTCCTGTAACCCCCCATATACAGTCCTCTTATTTCCCATGGTTCCCTTGAGGGCACAGATAAACGTGGCACATGTGTTCTCTCTCTACACCTCCACAGGGCAGGGCTCTCCCTGGAACAACCACCTGTGTTAACTATTGACTGAATGTCCCCTTCACGTTAACGGGCTGTTTAAAGGGCTGAAGACGGGCATCAGTTGTTGGTCAACTCCTCTCAACATGTTGGAAAGTTCAAATCAGTTCAAGGGGTAGAGTGTGTGTGAGCTAGGACAGCACATCCAGGGTGACGGCCCCTTTCTGCCTCTTCAGTATGGCCACAGCCAGCTCGTGTGTGGTCCCTTCCAAACTCTCTCCGTTCACAGACAAGATCTGGTCACCCCTCTTCAGACGCCCGTCCACTGCTGCTGCCCCCTGAGGCGACAACAGGGGAACACACACACACACACACACACAAACACACACACACACACACAAAATGGTGGAAATACAAAAATTGGCCTTACAGTATTTTTTAAATGCAACCTTATGATCCTTCCTCCCTTATTTCAAGTAATCACTGATCTGTTTGTGTGTGTTTCTGTGTGTGTTTCTGTGTGTGTGTGTGTGTGTGTGTTTCTGTGTGTGTGTGTGTGTGTGTTTCTGTGTGTGTGTGTGTGTGTGTGGGGAAGGGAAATCTGCTGCCATCTAATGTCCCAGAGGGGAAATCAGGACATGTGTGTGATGGTGCAGAGTTAAAGATGGTTACCTTGCTAAAGACAGTCTTGATGTAGATTGGCAGGTCTCCATGAGGGCTTCCGAAGCCTCCTACGATGCTGAAGCCCAGGCCGTCAGAACCCTTCTCCAGGCAGATACTCTTGGGCTTGGGGGCTCTGCAGACAGCATCACATTGTAAAACAAGCACTGTATAGCTTCAAAACAGGGGGAAAACTATTATTTTGATCTCATGCATTGCTCGGTTTATGAATTTGGGAGTGGTTACATTTCCCATAGCCCTCAGCTGTTTACCAAACAAGTGGCTGGGTGACTGCTTTTGGTTTTTTTCGACTCCCGGATTGGTCCTTTAACCTTTAGGGGAGAAGAGAAAAAACGGACCTCAGATCAGCGTCTAAGAGAAACTTACTCTGGTTCCCCTGGCTGCGTCTCTGGGCTGCTGCTAGTCGACATACTCTCCACCTGACTGGCTATAGCACTGATGTTGGTGTCAGCAATCACCTTTAAAACACACACACAGACACACACAGACAAGTGCAGGCGTGCACGGACAGAAGACAAAACAATGCACGTGTAAAGTTTTTTAAATTATTATTAACAAGGCATGATGAGTGTGTCTTTCTGTGAGTGTGTGTGTGAATACTACATGTGTATTGCTAAAATGCCTGTGTGTGTGTGTGTGTGTGTGTGTGTGTGTGTGTGTGATAGACAAGGATGAGTGCCAGTGTATGACAAGCCTATCATATCAATGTACAGTACATGCGATGTGTGTTTAAAATCAACCCCCTATTTTAAACCTTTAAAGTCCTTCATGGCTGAATAGAATTACAGAAGAATGGATTTTACTACAGACAGGTCCTGGATCCAAGCCACAGAACTACACAGAGCCTAATGTAGCAATCATTTATCAGTCCTCTCTCTCTCTACTACCCCCTTTTTAATGAAATATTCAGTCAGCCACCTATTAAGGGTGGCAACGGTCTGTTAGCATCTGTTCATTTCCATATTTAATCAACCGAGAGGCAATTAAAAATCTGAAAACAACAACAACAAACAAAGGTTAATTAACGGACGATTAACGGACAACTGGTGGGCTGTGGAGGGAACGTTAGTGGAACGTTAGTGGAACGCTCCCCAGCCATCGCCAGCACTTATCTTACTGACACACCTTCTTTATAGACAGAGAGGGGAGGGGTAGAGAGGGAGAGGAGGAGGGAGAGAGAGATGAAGAGAGAAGGGTGGGAAAGAGGGACAGAAAGGGGGAAAGTGGGAGAGGGGAACTCAGAGCCAAACCAGTGTTTAGAGGAGAGAGAGAGGAACAGAGCCAAACCAGTGTTTAGAGGAGAGAGAGAGAGAGGAACAGAGCCAAACCAGTGTTTAGAGGAGAGAGAGAGGAACAGAGCCAAACCAGTGTTTAGAGGAGAGAGAGAGGAACAGAGCCAAACCAGTGTTTAGAGGAGAGAGAGAGAGGAACAGAGCCAAACCAGTGTTTAGAGGAGAGAGAGAGGAACAGAGCCAAACCAGTGTTTAGAGGAGAGAGAGAGGAACAGAGCCAAACCAGTGTTTAGAGGAGAGAGAGAGGAACAGAGCCAAACCAGTGTTTAGAGGAGAGAGAGAGAGGAACAGAGCCAAACCAGTGTTTAGAGGAGAGAGAGAGGAACAGAGCCAAACCAGTGTTTAGAGGAGAGAGAGAGGAACAGAGCCAAACCAGTGTTTAGAGGAGAGAGAGAGAGGAACAGAGCCAAACCAGTGTTTAGAGGAGAGAGAGAGAGGAACAGAGCCAAACCAGTGTTTAGAGGAGAGAGAGAGGAACAGAGCCAAACCAGTGTTTAGAGGAGAGAGAGAGAGGAACAGAGCCAAACCAGTGTTTAGAGGAGAGAGAGAGAGAGGAACAGAGCCAAACCAGTGTTTAGAGGAGCGAGAGAGGAACAGAGCCAAACCAGTGTTTAGAGGAGAGAGAGAGGAACAGAGCCAAACCAGTGTTTGAGGAGAGAGAGAGGAACAGAGCCAAACCAGTGTTTAGAGGAGAGAGAGAGGAACAGAGCCAAACCAGTGTTTAGAGGAGAGAGAGAGGAACAGAGCCAAACCAGTGTTTACAGGAGAGAGAGAGGAACAGAGCCAAACCAGTGTTTAGAGGAGAGAGAGAGGAACAGAGCCAAACCAGTGTTTAGAGGAGAGAGAGAGAGGAACAGAGCCAAACCAGTGTTTAGGAGGAGAGAGAGAGGAACAGAGCCAAACCAGTGTTTAGAGGAGAGAGAGAGGAACAGAGCCAAACCAGTGTTTAGAGGAGAGAGAGAGGAACAGAGCCAAACCAGTGTTTAGAGGAGAGAGAGAGGAACAGAGCCAAACCAGTGTTTAGAGGAGAGAGAGAGAGGAACAGAGCCAAACCAGTGTTTAGAGGAGAGAGAGAGAGGAACAGAGCCAAACCAGTGTTTAGAGGAGAGAGAGAGAGGAACAGAGCCAAACCAGTGTTTAGAGGAGAGAGAGAGAGGAACAGAGCCAAACCAGTGTTTAGAGGAGAGAGAGAGGAACAGAGCCAAACCAGTGTTTAGAGGAGAGAGAGAGGAACAGAGCCAAACCAGTGTTTACAGGAGAGAGAGAGGAACAGAGCCAAACCAGTGTTTAGAGGAGAGAGAGAGGAACAGAGCCAAACCAGTGTTTAGAGGAGAGAGAGAGAGGAACAGAGCCAAACCAGTGTTTAGAGGAGAGAGAGAGGAACAGAGCCAAACCAGTGTTTAGAGGAGAGAGAGAGAGGAACAAAGCCAAACCAGTGTTTAGAGGAGAGAGAGAGAGGAACAGAGCCAAACCAGTGTTTAGAGGAGAGAGAGAGAGGAACAGAGCCAAACCAGTGTTTAGAGGAGAGAGAGAGAGGAACAGAGCCAAACCAGTGTTTAGAGGAGAGAGAGAGAGGAACAGAGCCAAACCAGTGTTTAGAGGAGAGAGAGAGGAACAAAGCCAAACCAGTGTTTAGAGGAGAGAGAGAGGAACAGAGCCAAACCAGTGTTTAGAGGAGAGAGAGAGGAACAGAGCCAAACCAGTCTAACATTCAAGTCTAACAGCCCAGACTAAAAGCCCAGTCTATCAGTCCAGTCCAGAAGCTGAGGCTGCTGGAGCCGGACTGATAAAGCAGCATTAGCATAAAGGCCTGGGATTATCTGGCCAAACTGCCAACCGGCTGCAACAAGCTGATAACCACACAGTGTCTGGACGGTAGTGTGCGAGCACGCGCACGCGCACGCACACACACACGGCAGTATCTACTAATGCACACACATACGGTACACATTAGGTACACACACACACACACACTGCTAAACACAGACACATACAGTTTTTCAATAATGTATATTTGAAAAATGTATGATTTTATTTACATCTCTTATCAGGAAACATTTATTTGATGGATGTAAAATAATAGGCATTTAAAAAGCATAATGTGGTTACATTGGGTGATGGGTGTCATCACGTTTGATAACTGATACTTCATTTGACCATACAGAGATGTGTGTGGGTACTGTGTGTGTGGACCGATGCTGGCGACTAAAAGTAAGTACAGGGGAGTGAACATTTAATGGAAAATGGACATCAAACAAAACAAGAAGAGTGTCTGGACGGGGGGAACAAAAAGACATGACGACAATAATGCTGACATGGGGAACCGACTGAGGAACAGACAGATATAGAGGGGCAATCAACAAAGTAAAGGAGTCCAGGTGAGTGCAATGAGCGCTGGTGCGCGTAATGATTGTGACAGGTGTCCGTAATGAAGGGCAGCCTGGCGCCCTCAAGCGCCAGAGAGGGGAAGCGGGAGCAGGCGTGACATTTGGAAAGTATTCAGACTCCTTAACTTTTTCAACATGTTACGTTACAGCCTTATTTGCTATGCGACTCGAAATTGAGCTCAGGTGCATCCTGTTTCCATTGATCATCCTTGAGATATTTCTACAACTTGATTGGAGTCCACCTGTGGTACATTCAATTGATTAGACATGATTTGGAAAGGCCCACCTGTATATATAAGGTCCCACAGTTGAAAGTGCATGTCAGAGAAAAAAACCAAGCCATGAGGTCAAAGGAACTGTCTGTAGAGCTCAGAGACAGGATTGTGTCGCGGCACAGATCTGGGGAAGGGTATCAAAACATTTCTACAGCATTGAAGGTCCCCAAGAACACAGTGGCCTCCATCATTCTTAAATGGAAGACGTTTGGACCACCAAGACTCTTCCTAGAGCTGGCCACCCGGTCAAACTGAGCAATTGGGGGAGAAGGGTCTTGGTCAGGGAGGTGACCAAGAACCCGATGGTCACTCTGACAGAGCTCCAGAGTTCCTCTGTGGAGATGGGAGAACCTTCCAGAAGGACAACCATCTCTGCAGCACTCCACCAATCAGGCCTTTATGATAGATTGGCCAGACGGAAGCCGCTCCTCAGTAAAAGGCACATGACAGCCCGCTTGGAGTTTGCCAAAAGGCACCTAAAGGACTCTCAGACCATGAGAAACATGATTCTCTGGTCTGATGTAACCAAGATTGCACTCTTTGGCCTGAATGCCAAGCGTCACGTCTGGAGGGAACCTGGCACCATCCCTACGGTGAAGCATGGTGGTGGCAGCATCATGCTGTGGGGATGTTTTTCAGCGGCAGAGACTTGGAGACTAGTCAGGATCGAGGGAAAGATGAACGGAGCAAAGTACAGAGAGATCCTTGATGAAAACCTGCTGAAGAGCGCTCAGGTCCTCAGGCTGGGGGCGAAAGTTCACCTTCCAACAGGACAGCGACCCTAAGCACACAGCCAACACAATGCAGGAGTGGCTTCAGGACAAGTCTCTGAATGTCCTTGAGTGGCCCAGCCAGAGCCCGGACTTGAACCTGATTGAAAATCTCTAGAGAGACCTGAAAAGAGCTGTGCAGCGACGCTCCCCATCCAACCTGACAGAGCTTGAGAGGATCTGCAGAGAAAAATGGGAGAAACTCCCCAAATACAGATGTGCCAAGCTTGTAGCGTCATACTCAAGAAGACTTGAGGCTGTAATCGCTGCCAAAGGTGTGTCGTGTCTTTGCTATGCCGGATTAAGTGATATGACATGCTATTTTATAAAATAATTTCTCTGTAATTAATATTAACTGATTAAACTAATCAGGTAAATGTAATTAACTAGAAAGTCGGGGCACCACGGAAGAATGTTTATAGAGCTGTTGTCTTCCGAATAAACTCTTAAAGACCTGGTAATCTTTTATATCAATAGCAGTCAATTATTAATCGCCACTTTATTCCGTCTAATCTGAACATCGTAAAAATCTTGGTTATCTTCACGAACCCTGGCAAACAAGTTGAATCAGCAATACAAAATTTGGTTTAATTATTTATTTACTAAATACCTAAATAATCACACAGATTTACATATACACAGGATGGATCATACATTGATTACTAATTGTCATACAAGAAAACGTCCCTAGCGGACGGAACCGATATGACGGCTGGTTACACAAAGAGAGGCGGTTGTGTTTGAATGAAAGCGCGGGAAGACTAAGGAACAAAAGGATTTGGTCTCTATCGGACCTTATGAAGCCATGCTATCGTAAATACAGAATCTTATGCATTCTAAATAACCGCCCATTTGGAAAATGCAAGAAATATTTACTCTGAGCTGCGCTTCAATAGATTGGTCGTAGATGGAAGGCTGGGTTGCCCAACAGAGATCTCCCTTGTCCTTTGAAGAATATGTCTTGTGGTAGAGCGGGTATGTTGTAGTACCGTCATCGTGTGGTAGAACGGATACGTTGTAGTACCCTGTCTTTCTGAAGAGAATGTCTGTCCTTTTCTAGCCCACGTTTACAGCTGCTGCTTCTAACTCAACGTCTAGGATGTATCACTTCTTTAGTGAATAAGAGTTCGAAGTTCATACCAAGTTGCCATACTATAAGCTTATGCTATATTCTGGCTGGTATAGTCGAAATTCATTGTCACCTCCACGTTGAAATTCTCCCTTTTAAACGTATGAACATGAGTCCTCACATCACAGGGAACACAATGTTAATTTCGTTCAGAGCTCACACTGAGGTTGGCTTAGTTCTGTAGCTGATATTAGCCCTTTCAAATGTATGGACAGCAGTCCTCACATCATCGGGAACACAAAGTTGACTTTCGTCAATGGGCTTTTGTAGTGGTGGAGAGAAGGGCGTGTTTCATAGTTTGCAACAAATGTCTGTTCACATGGGCGGGGCTACTGAGTGAGCATAGTTCACTTATGAAAACAATTCTCTCATTTAGAAGCTAAAATTACATTTCATCTTTTCACAAATAGTTTTAAATTGCACAACAATGTCATCCTATCATCAGTAATAATGTCTCAGATGACAACTGATCTGACATCATATTTTCAACTGGTTGGATTACCGAAATATGGTTCCGTTCCCCACCCTTTTGATGTTATCAGAAATATGGTTCCGTTCCCCACCCTTTTGATGTTACCAGAAATATGGTTCCGTTCCCCACCCTTTTGATGTTATCAGAAATATGGTTCCGTTCCCCACCCTTTTGATGTTATCAGAAATATGGTTCCGTTCCCCACCCTTTTGATGTTATCAGAAATATGGTTCCGTTCCCCACCCTTTTGATGTTATCAGAAATATGGTTCCGTTCCCCACCCTTTTGATGTTATCCAGAAATATGGTTCCGTTCCCCACCCTTTGATGATGTTATGTTATCAGAAATATGGTTCCGTTCCCCACCCTTTTGATGTTATCAGAAATATGGTTCCGTTCCCCACCCTTTTGATGTTATCAGAAATATGGTTCCGTTCCCCACCCTTTTGATGTTATCAGAGTCTCTCTATGTTTCCCCGAGTCAAATATTTAGAGTAGAGAGAGGAAAGGGGGAAAGGTATTTATGGGCGTCATAAACCTCACCAACAGGGCAACATCATGACAGGTGCTTCAATAAAGTACTTAGTAAAGGGTCTGAATACTTATGCAAATGTATTATCTGTTTATTTTATTTTATACATTCGCAAACATTTCTAAAAACATTTTTTTGCTTTGTCATTATGGGGTATTGTGTATAGATTTATAAGGGGAAATTATATTTTTTTAAATCCATTTTAGAATAAGGCTGCCACGTAACAAAATGTGGAAAAAGTAAAGGGGTCTGAATACTTTCCGAATGCACTGTATGTATGTATTGTGTGTCTCTGTGTGTATGTGTTCCATGCGTGAACCTGGAGAATGATCCGTGTGAACCTGGAGAATGATCCGTGTGAACCTGGAGAATGATCCGTGTGAACCTGGAGAATGATCCGTGTGAACCTGGAGAATGATCCGTGTGTACCTGGAGAATGATCCGTGTGAACCTGGAGAATGATCTGTGTGTACCTGGAGAATGATCTGTGTGTACCTGGAGAATGATCTGTGTGTACCTGGAGAATGATCTGTGTGAACCTGGAGAATGATCTGTGTGAACCTGGAGAATGATCTGTGTGTACCTGGAGAATGATCTGTGTGTACCTGGAGAATGATCTGTGTGTACCTGGAGAATGATCTGTGTGTACCTGGAGAATGATCTGTGTGTACCTGGAGAATGATCTGTGTGAACCTGGAGAATGATCTGTGTGTACCTGGAGAATGATCTGTGTGAACCTGGAGAATGATCTGTGTGAACCTGGAGAATGATCTGTGTGAACCTGGAGAATGATCTGTGTGAACCTGGAGAATGATCTGTGTGTACCTGGAGAATGATCTGTGTGTACCTGGAGAATGATCTGTGTGAACCTGGAGAATGATCTGTGTGTACCTGGAGAATGATCTGTGTGTACCTGGAGAATGATCTGTGTGTACCTGGAGAATGATCTGTGTGAACCTGGAGAATGATCTGTGTGTACCTGGAGAATGATCTGTGTGTACCTGGAGAATGATCTGTGTGTACCTGGAGAATGATCTGTGTGTACCTGGAGAATGATCTGTGTGTACCTGGAGAATGATGCTGCCGTAGGCATTCTTCAGCATGGTGACTACATCCCCATGGGACAGGCCTTCCAGAGATTGGGAGTTGATACTCACGATCCTATCACCCACCTGGAGGGAGGAAGGAAGGAAGGACGGATGGACGGACGCACGCACACACACACACACACGCCAGGGTGAGCCATCATAAACAGTAAGGGGATTCTAAGACACTCTGATGTGGGCTCTCTCGCACACACACACACGCATGCACGCACGCACCTTGAGCTTGTGCGTCTTGGCTGCCACCCCATTGGCCTGGATCATGGCCAGAAAGATGGGGATACCCCCGAGAGGACTGTCCTTCCCCCCAGCTATACTGATCCCCAACGCATCAGCAGGACCCTGAGAGAGATCCTCAATGTTATTATCATTATTAATAATCAACTGTTATAGAAGAGGATGTTGTGATTGTTGTCATAATTTTTATGCAAATAATGAAAGCTTCTAGAGTTGAATTACCAGAGTATACAGTATAGTCTATAGATATAAATGTGCATATTATGAGTAGTTTAAACCAACTAAACATAACTGGAGACAGCTCAACTTACCCTTGTGATCTCCACAGTGCGCATCCCTGTTTCTGCAGCTAAGACAAACCCAGAAAGGGAAAATATGAGGACAGGAATTACACACAGAACTAACTGTGTGTAATTCCCGTCCAAGCAGTTTCTGAACCTACTCTCTGGTCCTACTCTCTGTGGAAAGGGTCTGGTCCTAATCTTTGTGGAAAGGGTCTGGTCCTAATCTCTGTGGAAAGGGACTGGTCCTACTCTCTGTGGAAAGGGACTGGTCCTACTCTCTGTGGAAAGGGACTGGTCCTACTCTCTGTGGAAAGGGACTGGTCCTACTCTCTGTGGAAAGGGACTGGTGCTACTTTACCTGCGCTCTGTAAAGGTGTCATGCCCTCCGTCATTGGCTTCCTGATGTTATTGAGAAGCTGAGAGGTGGAAGGGGTTGAGTTTAGCGGGGGGTGGGGCGTGACGATTGTGCTGTTGGCACTCACGTGACTCATCTGCTGGAGAGAGGGAGGGGGAACAGAGCTATGATCCAGTCAGGAGAAAACACACACTGAGACATGCTGCCCGGTGGCGGTGAGTTTGTCTGGGTGGCTGAGTGTGAGTGAGTGACATACAGGTGACACGAGAAGAAGCCTGGTAAACATCCACCAGTCAGCTATTTTGGCTTCCATGCATGTGATGAATGGAGAGAAGGAGGAGAGACAGGGCTATTAATGACACAGCAGCAATGGTCAGTTGCTGACTGAGCTTCTGCATGCAAGCTCACAGGCAGCGGGGGTGAGAATGGGCACACACACACCTGGCTTCCCTGGGAGGTACGTCTGGAAGAGATCCAGGAGGCAGCCTTCAGTCGGCCCAGCTCTAGGAGCACCACCCCCCTGGCACACTGCAGAGGAACAGGTAGCACACAGCACGTAACTACCAGAGCAGATCAGCTAGGAACTGGCCTTACAGTGTTCACTTCCTACTGCACTAATGTCTGATGGCATAGGACTGCAAAATGGTAGGATCTCCACTTCCATGTTTACTACTGAGGACAGGACATGCACTTCAACCTGACAGGATCTCCATATCATAGGATGCGTCCTAAATGGTAACCTATTCCCTGCAAGTCCTAAATGGTAACCTATTCCCTACAATAGTGGCATTTGAAACTCAGACATAGTGCACTACACATCCCAACCTGACTGGCGCAGCGGTCTAAGGCACTGCATTGCAGTGCTAGAGGCTTCACTACAGACCCTGGTTCGATACCGGGCTGTATCACAACCGGCCGTGATCAGGAGTCCCATAGGGCGGTGCACAATTGGCCCAGCGTCATCCGGGTTAAGGGAGGGCTTGGCCGGGGTAGTCTGTCCTTGTAAATACAAATTTGTTCTTAACGGACTTGCCTAGTTAAATAAAGGTTAAAGGTTAAAAAAAGAAAGAACCTTATTTGTCAAGCGCACAGGATAAAGTGCTACTATATACCTCAGCACTGTAAACGTAGTGTACACCAAGGTAGCATGGGCACACAAAGCACCCACTTTAGAAGGACTCCACATTGTAAAGAACTGTAGCCAAACCAACCACATCAAGAAAGCTTAAAGCACACCAATTCATTAGACAGCACTGCAGCCTTTGAACATAACTGTACCATTGGTGACCCCTTGTGGAAGAAGGAAGAAGAGTTTGGTGGCTAGTGACAGGCTGGTACAGAGAGCTCGCCAGCTTGTAGTCCTAAAAACCGGAAATGATTTTACCTCTGGTTCGTTCAACCATTTCGCGATAAACGCCAAAAATAAGGTCTGTGATAAACACAGGCTTAGGAGATCTTATACGTTTTGTTCTATGAGATAATATCAGTCAGTTAACATGATCTTTATGAATGATGAAGTCTTTGTGCTTTTTCTGCTTTTGTTATTACATAAATGCTTCAAAATCAACAAAACGTGTTGTTAGCTGATGAAGATGATCTAATAGAACAAAACATATAATATCTCCTAAGCCTGTGTTTACCACAGACTTTATTTTTGATGTTTATCCAAAAACATGAATTTTCCCATAGGCTTTGTTCAACAAACAGTACCTACAAAAAAACTCCATTACTATTGCACTCTATTGTTTTGGACTGTGACAATGAGAGGGATGTTCTTTGATGTGTTACTTTGATGTGTTTCAAGTATTAGCTGTTGTTATTTGTTTTAGTGTAGTTCTTTGTGATGAAGGTAGTTATTTGTTTGTCTGTGAAGGCGGTAGTTATTTGTTTGTCTGTGAAGGCTATAGTTATTTGTTTGTCTGTGAAGGCGGTAGTTATTTGTTTGTCTGTGAAGGCGGGAGTTATTTGTTTGTCTGTGAAGTCTGTAGTTATTTGTTTGTCTGTGAAGTCTGTAGTTATTTGTTTGTCTGTGAAGTCTGTAGTTATTTGTTTGTCTGTGAAGTCTGTAGTTATTTGTTTGTCTGTGAAGTCTGTAGTTATTTGTTTGTCTGTGACTACTGTAATTGTAATTGCGGAGTATACACTACCATTCAAAAGTTTGGGGTCACTTAGAAATGTCCTTGATTTTAAAAGAAAAGTTTCTTTAATCAGAACAATAGTTTTCAGCTGTGCTAACATAATTGCAAAAGGGTTTTCTAATGATCAATTAGCCTTTTAAAATGATAAACTTGGATTTGCTAACACAACGTGCCATTGGAACACAGGAGTGATGGTTGCTGATAATGGGCCTCTGTGCACCTATGTAGATATTCCATTAAAAATAAGCTGTTTCCAGCTACAATAGTCATTTACAACATTAACAATGTCTACACTGTATTTCTTTTCAATTTGATGTTACGTTAATGGACAAAAAAACAAGGCCGTTTCATACAAGTCTATGTGGTTGGTTTTTGGTGTGACGGTGAGCCTTTAGGTCTGTCCCCCTCACCTTGAGAATGGCAGCTACCGTCTCCTGCGAGGCAGACCTCATGTCATCTCCGTTGACAGAGATAATCTGGTCCCCCTGCATCAGCCGGCCATCAAGCTCGTCGGCGCCCCCTTTCACCACGTCCGAGATGAATACCCCTGTGCCGTTCCTACCATATAAATAAAATACTTGATTAATTCCTATGGCTACGTACGCTCAAAATGGATCTCATCCTAGCCATCGGAAGGAGAGCGTGTAGTTAACCAAAGCACACCACTGACAACAAATCCCAGGTAAGGGTGTAGCAAATAGCTACAGCACAGATCCCCTTGTCTTGCTGGTTCACATTAAACTCCCTGATAGTGGTGAAACTTCTGTTATGAAGACACAACGAGTGTGCGTGAGTTGCTACTGTACCTCTTGCCGACGATACTGAGGCCCAGGCCACGGCCGGCCTTTTTCTGCAGTTCCACACTGAACACATCCAGGTTCTCCTGGTCACGGTACCTCGCCTCGTCCCGTAGAACCTTAAGACACACCTTGGCTGGGGTCTGCCTTAGGGCTGTGATGGCGTCCTCGTGGGCCGCGCTACGCAGGTCCACACCATTTACCTGGATGGTTGTGTACACACACACACACACACACACACACACACACACACACACACACACACACACACACACACACACACACACACACACACACACACACACACACACACACACACACACACACACACACACACACACACACACACACACACACTCCTTTATGCCTCTATAGCCACTAGTGAAAGCCATAGAAATGTATAATTCCAGTAGAGGGAGACATTGGCTAAATTGAGTGCACTTGGGAACATGACATGACAATGTGACGTAAGATATGAGGTTATAAGAGGTGCAGAGTTAACTGTGCTCTTTCTATTTTTCTTCTCTATTACACAGTTAGCAGACCTGTTAGACAAGGTGAGGAGAGAGAGAGAGAGAGAGAGAGAGAGAGAGAGAGAGAGAGAGAGAGAGAGAGAGTGAGAGTGAGAGTGTTCCGGAGTTCCAAATTGAGTAGCAGCAGCTGAAATAATGAGCTCCTACAAATATTGACATGTACATGGTTTTTAGAGTGAAGTACATTGGAAAAAAGCAAAAGAAAACTGCAAGACTGAATAGGGGACAAAACAAGCAACAATTGAAGAAGATAGGCTTTTGGAAAAGTAACTATTTTTCATAAAATTGTACAGTTATCTTAGCTAGCTGAATTGTTTACCAGTTGCTAAGCAGTTGCTAGGGACTCTCCTAAAAGGAGCTAGCTAGCTAACAAAAAATAGCTAGTTAACAGAAGAATAGAAAGACAAAATAAAGACAGAAGATAAAGGACATAAAAGTAAAACAGTTCTCTAAAGACACAAGAGACAAGAATACAAGAAACAATGCTGTTTTGGAAAAGGTAGGCTTCTATTGCAACATTGTAGCCAACATCACCAGCGTTGCTATGGGAATTGTTTACCCACCAGACATCCAGACGGAGAAAGCTAAGAAAAGTTTCAAAGGTTTGATGATGGGACAGAACCATGAATGCCTGTTTGCAGATCTTACCAGTTGCAAAACACGAGCAAATGTAATATTTAATACCAAACGAGGGCACATATGGAAAAGGGTTATTTGCAACAATTTCCCTTTCTCAAAAAAGAGAGGCATCAGCCAAGGATGTCAGTTTAGCATTTTTGAAGAAGCTGACCAGAGCAACACCTATCAAACAGTAAACGTATATAATAATGGAACTGTATTGATACAAGGCAATGATTCAAGCCTCCAGGCTTTTGAGAATCTGTTTGCTACCCTAAAAGCAGAAGCTGAACTCATCTCAGAAACTGAGGAAAAAGTCAAAGAGGGAGATGGAGAAGAGCAGGCCCCAGCGGTCTCTGTGACCCAGCAAGAAGCCCTCAGTGTCCCTCTACCTACCTCACCTGCAGCAGACAGAGCCAAGGACATGCCTACAACACCAAGAACACCTGCTATGCAACGTTTCCACAACACCCTCTCTCTCGTCGAAGCAGAGGTCATAGAACTCAGAGAGAACAAGCTTCAAGAGGAGGACACTGTCCAGAAACTAAAAGAAGAGATGAAACAGTTCAGGGAGGAGAGCAGAGCATCTATTGCTAAATTAGAAAGCAGAATGGACAAACTGAGTCAGACAAATGATGACCTCAGAGACCATCTGAGTACAACAAGAAAGGAACTAGAACAAAGAGAGAGGTACATTGATACCCTCAACCATCTATAACATGACTAGACCCAGCCTCATCTACACCACCATCTATAGCATGACTAGACCCAGGCTCATCTACACCACCATCTATAGCATGACTAGACCCAGCCTCATCTACACCACCATCTATAACATGACTTGACCCAGCCTCATCTACACCACCATCTATAGCATGACTAGACCCAGCCTCACCTACACCACCATCTATAGCCTGACTAGACCCAGCTTCATCTACACCACCATCTATAACATGACTAGACCCAGCCTCATCTACACCACCATCTATAGCATGACTAGACCCAGCCTCATCTACACCACCATCTATAACATGACTAGACCCAGCCTCATCTACACAACCATCTATAACATGACTAGACCCAGCCTCATCTACACAACCATCTATAGCATGACTAGACCCAGACTCATCTACACAACCATCTATAACATGACTAGACCCAGCCTCATCTACACCACCATCTATAACATGACTAGACCCAGGCTCATCTACACCACCATCTATAACATGACTAGACCCAGCCTCATCTACACCACCATCTATAACCTGACTAGACCGAGCCTCATCTACACCACCATCTATAGCATGACTAGACCCTGCCTCATCTACACCACCATCTATAACATGACTAGACCCAGGCTCATCTACACAACCATCTATAACATGACTAGACCCAGCCTCATCTACACCACCATCTATAGCATGACTAGACCCAGCCTCATCTACACCACCATCTATAGCATGACTAGACCCAGCCTCATCTACACCACCATCTATAACATGACTAGACCCAGCCTCATCTACACAACCATCTATAGCATGACTAGACCCAGCCTCATCTACACCACCATCTATAACATGACTAGACCCAGCCTCATCTACACCACCATCTATAACATGACTAGACCCAGCCTCATCTACACCACCATCTATAACATGACTAGACCCAGCCTCATCTACACCACCATCTATAACATGACTAGACCCAGCCTCATCCTGCACGTTTACCTCAATTACCTCCACTGGCGCTTGTATCCTCACCTTGTCTTCGGCCTTCATGTGGGCACGCAAAGCTCTTATGCCCCAAATCCCCACACTTAAAACAAAGCAGACTATCTGTGCCGTCAAACCCTGCGTAGAGCCCGTCCCCATGCCTCACTTTAAAATGCACATTTAACTGTTGCTCATTGTTGTTCATAAACATGAACACTTGCCTCCGGAACAAAACAACATGCTTAACGGCATCTGCCTGAAAACCTGCCGACAGTACACGAAAACCGCTAGCAGACTTACCAAAACGACTCGGCTCTTTCCTGATTTGATCATCTGTAATAAACGGAGGCAGATTCACAACTACAGCCCTTGTCGAAAGACTCAACAGGGGAGAAATCAGCACCAACACATCCCTTACCAATATTCCACTAGCAGCCTACCCACTAAATGTACTCTTTTCATGAACACAACCACAGCTTTGTTCATTCTGGATGGAGAATGTATAAATTCAGCTCCTACCTGTTAGCCGACCGCGAGCAGAACCTCCTCCACCTTAACTCCATTCTCAGGACACACCTGAACCCATGCCCTAATGACAGCATCTCCTCTACGCTAGGCTGCGAAGCCATCGCGCACACCACACCATTCAATCCCCAGGAAACTAAAACTCTGTCCTCTTCCTTCCTAACTTTGAAGGAAAACAGTGGGTACCGCTAAACTAACAGTGCGTTAACCCTACACCATAGAAAACACAAATTGAAAGAAAAGACCAAGAAAATAATCAAGAAACTAAGTAAGGACAGAGCCCTCCACACAGCCTCTCAAATACAAAACACTCCCAGCATGCACTGGGAGAGAGAGAGACAAACAGAGGGAGAGTGAGAAAGAGAGAGATAAAAGAGAGAGACTAACCTCCAGGATCTGATCTCCAGCCCAGAGTCGTCCATCGCGTGCCGCCGCCCCCTCCTCATATACCTCATGGATCACTATGGCATCCTTGAGAGAGAGATGGAGAGAGAGAGAGAGAGAGAGAGAGAGAGAGAGAGAGAGAGAGAGAGAGAGAGAGAGAGAGAGAGAGAGAGAGAGAGAGAGAGAGAGAGAGAGAGAGAGAGTGTGAGAGAGAGAGTGTGTGAGAGAGAGAGAGAGAGAGAGAGAGAGAGATAGATAGATAGATAGTGTAAGAGAGAGAGAGAGAGAGAGAGAGTGTGAGAGAGAGTGTGAGAGAGAGAGAGAGTGTGTGAGAGAGAGAGAGCGAGAGATAGATAGATAGTGTAAGAGAGAGAGAGAGAGAGAGAGAGAGAGAGAGCTCTCATCTATGGCTGTCATGGTCAACATGGTCAACGCCCTTGAGCAAGGCTAGCAGTCTTACCAGCTGGGTGTCTTTGCCCCCTACGATGCTGAGGCCCAGGCCAGAGCGACCCTTGGCGATCTCTATGATTATCTCCTGGCCTGGAACGATAGGGCACGTGGCTGGGTCTACAGCATAGAGAGAGGGAGGAGAGAGAGAGATAGGGAGAAAATAGATTTTGTTATCAAACCTCAATGCAAGTGTTTATGTTGTTGGCTGTCCTCTTTATAATGAATATTATGGAATATACTATATAATGCACATTATGGCCTTCTATCTCAAGGCCATCAGACTGTTAAACAGCCATCACTAGCACAAAGAGGCTGCTGCCTACATAGACTTGAAATCATTGGCCACTTTAATAAATGGAACACTAGTCACTTTAATGTCACTTTAATAATGTTTACATATCTTGCATTACTCATCTCATATGTACAGTTGAAGTCAGAAGTTTACATACACCTCAGCCAAATACATTTAAACATTTAATCCTAGTAAAAATGCCTTGTCTTAGGTCAGTTAGGATCTCCATTTTATTTTAAGAATGTGAAATGTCAGAATAATAGTAGAGAGAATTATTTATTTCAGCTTTTATTTCTTTCATCACATTCCCAGTGGGCCAGAAGTTTACATGCACTCAATTAGTATTTGGTAGCATTGCCTTTAAATTGTTTAACTTGGGTCAAATGTTTCAGGTAGCCTTCTACAAGTTTCCCACAATAAGTTGGGTGAATTTTGGCCCATTTCTCCTGACAGAGCTGGTGTAACGGAGTTAGGTTTGAAGGCCTCCTTGCTCGCACACGCTTTTCAGTTCTGCCCACAAATTGTCTATAGGATTGAGGTCAGGGCTTTGTGATGGCCACTCCAATACCTTGACTTTGTTGTCCTTAAGCCATTTTGCCACAACTTTGGAAGTATGCTTGGGGTCATTGTCCATTTAGAAGACCCATTTGCGACCAAGCTTTAACTTCCTGACTGATGTCTTGAGATGTTGCTTCAATATATCCACATAACCTTCCTGCCTCATGATGCCATCTATTTTGTGAAGTGCACCAGTCCCTCTTGCAGCAAAGCACCCCCACAACATGATGCTGCCACCCCTGTGCTTCACGGTTGGGATGGTGTTCTTCGACTTGCAACCTCCCCCTTTTTCCTCCAAACATAACGATGGTCATTATGGCCAAACAGTTCTATTTTGTTTCATCAGACCAGAGGACATTTCTCCAAAAAGTACGATCTTTGTTCTCATGTGCAGTTGCAAACCGTAGTCTGGCTTTTTTATGGTCGGTTTTGGGGCAGTGGCTTCTTCCTTGCTGAGCGGCCTTTCAGGTTATGTCGATATAGGACTCGTTTTACTGTGGATATAGATACTTTTGTACCTGTTTCCTCCAGCATCTTCACAAGGTCCTTTGCTGTTGTTCTGGGATTGATTTGCACTTTTTGCACCAAAGTACGTTCCTCTCTAGGAGACAAAACGTGTCTCCTCCCTGAGTGGTATGATGGCTGCGTGGTCCCATGGTGTTTATACTTGCGTACTATTGTTACAGATGAACGTGGTACCTTCAGGCGTTTGGAAATTGCTCCCAAGGATGAACCAGACTTGTGGAGGTCTACAATTTTTTTTCTGAGGTCTTGGCTGATATCTTTTGATTTTCCCATGATGTCAAGCAAAGATGCACTGAGTTTGAAGATAGGCCTTGAAATACATCCACAGGTACACCTCCAATTGACTCAAATGATGTCAATTAGCCTATCAGAAACTTCTAAAGCCATGACATAATTTTCTGGAATTTTCCAAGCTGTTTAAAGGCACAGTCAACTTAGTGTTTGTAAACTTCTGACCCACTGGAATTGTGATACAGTGAGTTATAAGTGAAATAATCTGTCTGTAAACAATTGTTGGAAAAAATGTCCTAACCGACTTGCCAAAACTATAGTTTGTTAACAAGAAATTTGTGGAGTGGTTGAAAAAACGAGTTTTAATGACTCCAACCTAAGTGTATGTAAACTTCCGACTTCAACTGTATATACTGTATTCTATTCTATACTATCTATTGCATCTTAGCCTATGCCGCTCTGAAATTGCTCATCCATATATTTATATATTCTTATTACATTTCTTTACTTAGATTTGTGTGTATTAGGTAGTTGTTGTGGAATTGTTAGATATTGCTGCACTGTCGGAACTAGAAGCACAAGCATTTCTCTAAACTCGCAATAACATCTGCTAAACACGTGCATGTGACCAATAACATTTGATTTGACTCACAACTTTCTGCACAAAGAATTGAATAGAGAAAATAAGACCGTTGATGTTGAGTAAACCGGTCAGTTCTTCCCCAGTGAGCACAAGACAATGAAAATACGTATTTTCAACATCTTGTACTCTTAGGGTCCCTAATGTAGCCCTGTAAATGGCCTGCTAGTTGTGAGTGTGGCTCCATACCTTTGCTGCAGTACTCAAAGTCTGGGCTGGTGCAGGAGGAAGGCAGGGAAGAGGCAAGGGGGGACACCAGCCCCCCTTCCACAGAGCTCACCACAGGCAGCTTACAGGAGAGCCGACAGGTTTTGGACAGGCTCGCAGTCTGCGCACACACGCACACACACATTTTAAATACTTTATTTGAATCCACCAATCAAATTGACAAAAAAAGGATGCAAACATTTTAAAGGTCCCTGTATGCATGCCACTCAAAGGTACAGAAAGCACTTCATCCTCCAATCAGCTAGGCTGCCCATGACAGCTGAAACAGAGCAGTACCTAGCCAATTGCTTTGCCCTAGTTTTTATAAGGCCGGCAGTCTAGAAGCCATGCACTGCAAGCCTGTGAACGTGGCCGAGACTCAATCAATCAATCAAATGTATTTATGAAGCCCTTCTTACATCAGCTGATGTCACAAAGTGCTGTACAGAAACCCAGCCTAAAACCCCAAACAGCAAGCAATGCAGGTGTAGAAGCACGGTGGCTAGGAAAAACTAGGAAGAAACCTAGTGAGGAACCAGGCTATGAGGGGTGGCCAGTCCTCTTCTGGCTGTGCCGGGTGGAGATTATAACAGAACATGTCCAAGATGTTAATATCAGCAAATATCAGCACCACCAGCTTGCACCTAAACCAGAGGATGTCCCAGCATGAGGGGCTGGTACTGAAGCAGCTTCTCTGCAAAGGCCTCCACATAGCCATCCAATGAGCAGCCCACTTCCAAAATGAGCCCCTCCCCCCACAACAACAACATCTGGTGTATTTGACACACAGGAAAACACATCATCATCAATTTCAAAACAGCTTCCCCTTTACACAACAATGCTTGTGCATCCACTTGTCTCGCTCGCTGTCAATCAGGTTGACAAGGTGGCCATGTCTAGCAATGTACAAATCCGTGTATGAACAGCAGCCATTTACAACATGGGCAATGGACTCCATTACATTTGACTCATGTAGAATACAAAATGGGTCATGTTTTTCAGGGTACCAGAGCGCTAGATTATATTTTGTTGGGAGAACTTGCAGCCTTGCCTTAACAGTAAAGGTGAGAATGTCCTCGCCAATGGCAGCATTCTGATACATGGAATGGGAAACAGAGTGGTCAGCACAGTCTAGAGCATCGAGTTTCCCCTGCAGCCTCAGGTCAGTCCAGTGTTGCAGTAGCTGCATTCGTCTAATACCAAGGAGTGTTGTCTTTGATGTAGGATGAGATGTTCCATCATGGATAACAGAAGCCTCCACAACAACACCACAATCTGCCACAACTGCATCAGAGGCAGTCACTGACTCAGTTTGCCTATCAGTCCGTGTCCACCTGAGCTCCACTCCAGTCCGGTTGCACAGGTCGTTGATGTCCAGCCAGTCTGACCAGACACCAAAGCCCGCAGCATGAGTATCCAATATTCCATTGGCCTTCCTCCTGAAGCCCAGGCAGTTGTCCTCATTGTCCCTGGCCAGTGGAACCTTCCTGCTCCGTAGGTCTAGAAGGAGGGAGGCTCTGGCTAACTCCTTAATTCTCACATCATCACTGTTGAAAATGTTCAACAGGTGAGTCCGTCTGGCAGCAGTGTAAATCCACTCAATATTCGGGACACCTAAACCCCCCTCTCTTTGGCTCAGGAAGACAACGTCACGTGTGGTGTATTTAAGCATAGCCACATTCTCACCACCTGAACAGTTTTGTTATTCATTTCCCCGAGAACCTTCTGTGGGAGAGGCACATTTGTAAGCAGATGTTGAATCTCTACTAGGGCCACCTCTCTCACAGCTTCTAGCTTCATGACCACAGACAGATGTTGAATCTCTACTAGGGCCACCTCTCTCACAGCTTCTAGCTTCATGACCACAGACAGATGTTGAATCTCTACTAGGGCCACCTCTCTCACAGCTTCTAGCTTCATGACCACAGACAGATGTTGAATCTCTACTAGGGCCACCTCTCTCACAGCTTCTAGCTTCATGACCACAGACAGATGTTGAATCTCTACTAGGGCCACCTCTCTCACAGCTTCTAGCTTCATGACCACAGACAGATGTTGAATCTCTACTAGGGCCACCTCTCTCACAGCTTCTAGCTTCATGACCACAGACAGATGTTGAATCTCTACTAGCGCCACCTCTCTCACAGCTGTACCAGCGGTTACCTCTGCTGCGTCTTTTATAGAGCACCGCACACTGTCTTTCACTTCCAGCCCAGACCATTTCAAAAAGTAATCTGTGCAAAAAGCATGTCTTTGACAACATGGTCCTCGCTGGAGGAGATCTGAACGTCCTCAGCATACCCCTGTACTGGGTTCAGTGACCACACATGGGCTGGGGCACACTGGCATTTCAGCCACTGGTTGATGGATGAAGTCCAAAGCACTCCATGGGCAGACAGTTTTTATGCCAACCCTGAGTGGGATTGGCTCAGTCAGCTGCTTCACAAACACACACACACACACGGCAAAACACAACAGAAACAGAAATATTATCCAGATCTTTGTCTTTAAAATAGTTGTGAATAACTGAATAATGCATATTAAACACAAGTTGTCTTATACTAGGAGCTCGTTCTGATTCATTCTACCTTCCACAGAGTGGATTCCATTGCACTACATGTGCTGTCAGGTATACAGATAATCCAAATCCACTGTGATGCTCACCTGCTCCAGGGGGTCCTTGGCAGCCGGCACAGTCACACTCTCTGAAGACTCAGCCTCGTTCTCTGAGGCCTTCTGCAGAGAGCACAAACAAGAGATACAAGCATGAACACACACACCACAACACACACTACACAACACAACACACACACAACACACATACCGGTCACAGGTTTAAATTCATCACCCTGGAGAACTTCAAAAGGAAAGGGAATTTGTTAGGGGTTTGAAGTGTCTGCCTGGTGTTCATGTTGGGGGTTTGAAGTGTCTGCCTGGTGTTCATGTTGGGGGTTTGAAGTGTCTGCCTGGTGTTCATGTTGGGGGTTTGAAGTGTCTGCCTGGTGTTCATGTTGGGGGTTTGAAGTGTCTGCCTGGTGTTCATGTTGGGGGTTTGAAGTGTCTGCCTGGTGTTCATGTTGGGGGTTTGACCTGAGAAACCAAGTCAGTAAACAACTCAGCAGGTTGTTGCCTGCATACAGAGAGAGACTCTCAGCCTGGTAGGGACGTGTAGGGTGAAGGAAGTAACACATGGGCTTCCTGTCAGATGACCTTTGAGGAAGTCTCTCGGAGGATCTTGAGTGTTGCTTCTCTGGATACAAGCTCTGTAGCTGTGCTCCCATTGGACCCACCACTGGACTTCACCTGTGTGTGTGTGTGTGTGTGTGTGTGTGTGTGTGTGTGTGTGTGTGTGTGTGTGTGTGTGTGTGTGTGTGTGTGTGAGAGAGTGTGAGAGTGTGAGAGCGAGTGTGAGAGCGAGTGTGAGCGAGAGACAGAGAGAGAGAGAAAGAGACAGAGAGACAGAGGGAGAGACAGAGAGGGAGAGCGAGACAGAGATAGAAACAGAGAGAGAGCGATAAAGAAAGAAAGTGGGAGAGAAATACAGGTCAGAGCAACAGAATTGCCAGACACTGAGCAGAAAATGTATTAAGAAGACAGCTAGACGGAACACTTCAATCCAACATCAGGTTTGTATTCAGAAGTACATGCAAAATGTAGCAAAATAGAAAAATAAAATAGGTAGTCCCTCCCTGTTTCTGTCAGTTTTCTTAGGAGAGGTAACAGAGCATGGGGAGCGGAGCCTCTTACCTTGCTGATAGAGATGGAGGCCTCCAGGGGTCCCCTGCTGAGGGCCAGGCTCTCTGGGGTTTGAGGCTTCTTTGTGGGGGCCGGGGACGCTACTGCTGCTTGTTTGGGGGGATGAGTCTGGGATAACAATAATGATGATGATGGTGATGGTGGTGATGACAACATTGAGTCAACACATTCAAAATAGAAAGTTGTCAAATGCACTATTCCTTCCTATTGAGTTATTTCTCCAGATAAGTGCACTGATCAGATATGTGCCCCCCAAAAAAACATGCATGTTTTGGTTAAGGGTCCATTTTGGACCAAGGGCCGACGATTTCAGATAGATTTCAGATATTGTTTTCTTGCTTTTGGAGGTGCGTTTGTGTTTAGGCCTGAGCAGATGCTTTCGCATAAGGTCATGGCTAGTGCCCTTCTCCATCAGCTTTTGGATGACCATTCAATCACAGGAGACTGTGTGTGTGTGTGTGTGTGTGTGTGTGTGTGTGTGTGTGTGTGTGTGTGTGTGTGTGTGAGAATATGACTCACTTCAGTGGAGGAGAGGACAGCAGGAGGGTTTGGAAAGGGGGGAACGGCCATCTGGTTGATAGCATCTTCATTCCTATAGGAAGGGAAGAGGGGAAGGAGAAAAAGAGGAGACGAGAGAGAGAGAGAGAGAGAGAGAGAGAGAGAGAGAGAGAGAGAGAGAGAGAGAGAGAGAGAGAGAGAGAGAGAGAGAGAGAGAAAGCACTATCAATAGAATTGCATTAGCAGTAATCAATGGTGTGGAAAGTGTGACGTGCAGACAGACGAGGTTAATGGGAGTATTTCCTCCTGTGTACCTGAGCGTGGTATTAGCGCTGACTGTGTGTGTGTGTGTGTACACGCGTGTAGTGGTATAGATTGGTTAAGACAGCAGAGACATCCGGAATAAACATGATGAAGGACATTATTTCCATCCGTGTAGATCGATATCCTCCTGACCTAAGGGGAAGATATGATATCCTCCTGACCTAAGGGGAAGATATGATATCCTCCTGACCTAAGGGGAACATATGATATCCTCCTGACCTAAGGGGAACATATAATATCCTCCTGACCTAAGGGGAAGATATGATATCCTCCTGACCTAAGGGGAACGTATGATATCGTACTGACATAAAGGGGAACATATTATATCTTACTGACATAAAGGGAACATATGATATCCTCCTGACCTAAAGGGAACATATTATATCCTACTGACATAAGGGGAACGTATGATATCCTCCTGACCTAAAGGGAACGTATGATATAAGACCGGTATTTGCTTCTACATATTCAATCCTTTTCCTCTTCAGAAGTGCCTAGGGGGTTGAGGGTGTTACAGGACAAATGGAAGCTATGACGGAGAAAGCCAGACAGAGTAATGTTCGGTTTGGGATTGAGAGGGCTAGCCAGGCTAGACATTGATCATCTCTCACATCAGGTGATTTGACTCTTGTTCAACGGCTGGGATAGCACCACCTGAGCCCAATACAACCTCCGTACAGTAGGCATGCTCAACATTGCATGGTCAGAGTAGGCTTATGCTCTCTCTTTCTCTGAAGAGAATAGTCTCCATTAAACACAGCAACATTGAAATTGAGGTGGCTTGACATAAATTTGTGTCATAATCAGCAAGTGTACATTAGTAATGGTAAACATACTCAATCCATCTATATTGATAATGACACCTATAGGTATTAACCTGTATCAGTTGCCAAAAGCATCAATGTTTGTTGATGAAATGATAACATTACAGTCAATGAAGGTCAAGTAAGTCACTTCAGGGAAAAAGCAATCAGCAACTCAAATATGCATCCCTACACAGGCCGGCATTCTCCAGTTCTTTTAAATCTTCCTTTCCTCACTCTCTAGATGGGACCTATTTTACATATATTTTTCTCTTCTTTCATTCAATCTCTTTCATTCACTCTCTGTTTGTGTCGTAATGGAATCTCAAATCAAATCAAATTATATTGGTCACATACACTTGTAGTGAAATGCTTGTGTTTCTAGTTCCGACAGTGCAGTAATATCTAACAAGTAATATCTAACAATTTCACAACGTATACCCAATACACACAAATCTAAGTAAAGGAACTGAATTAAGAATATATAAATATATGGATGAGCAATGGCAGAGCGGCATAGACTAAGATACAATAGAATATATATATATATGTATATATGAGGTGAGTAATGCAAAATATGTAAACATTATTAAAGTGACTAGTATTCCATTTATTAAAGTGGCCAGTGATTTCAAATCTATGTATACAGGCAGCAGCCTCTATGTGCTAGTGATGGCTGTTTAACAGTCTGATGGCCTTGAGATAGAAGCTGTTTTTCAGTCTCTCGGTCCCAGCTTTGATGCACCTGTACTGACCTCGCCTTCTGGATGATAGCGGGGTGAACAGGCAGTGGCTCGGGTGGTTGATGTCCTTGATTCATTTTTTTGATCTTCCTGTGACATTGGGTGAGGTAGGTGTCCTGGAGGGCAGGTAGTTTGCCCCTGGTGATGCGTTGGGCAGACCGCACCACCGTCTGGAGAGCCCTGCGGTTGCGGGCGGTGCAGTTGCCGTACCAGGCGGTGATACAGCCTGACAGGATGCTCTCAATTGTGCATCTGTAAAAGTTTGTGAGGGTTTTAGGTGCCAAGCCAAATTTCTTCAGCCTCCTGAGGTTGAAGAGGCGCTGTTGTGCCTTCTTCACCACACTGTCTGTGTGGGTGGGTGGATCAGTTTGTCTGTGATGTGCACGCAGAGGAACTTGAAGCTTTCCACTTTCTCCACTGCGGTCCCATCGATGTGGATAGGGGGGTTACTCCTGTTTCCTGAAATCCACGATCATCTCCTTTGTTTTGTTGATGTTGAGTGAGCGGTTGTTTTCCTGGCACCACACTCCCGGATCAGTCACCTCCTCCCTGTAGGTTGTCTCTTCATTGTTGGTAATCAAGCCTACTACTGTAAACTTGATGATTGAGTTGGAGGCATGCGTGGCCACGCAGTCATGAGTGAATAGGGAGTACAGGAGGGGGCTGAGCACACCCTTGAAAGGAGTGAGGGGAAGACAAATCAATAATCACTCCCTATTGCATGCAAATGTATCCGAGTGGATTGTACGAAAACACAAATCAGGTTACAAATAGTCTGCAGACTGCAGAGGAGACAACTGCTACTGGATTTACAAGTCATACGCTGTTGGTGCTCAGTGGGAAGAGCCATGTGTGGCAATTGACATCAGTTGTTTGATTTATAAACCTTCTATTAAGTCTAACCACCTGTGTCTACAGTTGCAATTACCATAAATACACAAGAAGGGGGTAAAATAAAAAAGATAGACAGCCGGTCCCAATTTGCTCCTTACCCCTTCCCCTTGGCCCTATAATAACCCTTCGATGTCTGTAAGGTGGAAGCAATATGGTGGAAGCTAAACCATTACACTGCTTATAACCGTGCAGACCCGTCAGCAAACATTGAAGGGGTAGGGAGAGAAACAGGGCCAACAGGTGCGCGCAGGCATCTCGTCTAATGTCGTCCTATGTGACACCGTACGTCACTGGAAGCGGAGCCACAAGGAGGTCATGAGCTGTCAGTATAATTAGTCGGTTCAGAACGCGTAGGTTAGAGACCCATAAATATTCAGAAGCTCTATGAGTTGAATCTGTTCCTTAACTTTGTCATCCTTGAGCCATCTCTTGTCAATGTTCTCTCCTCTCCTCTCCTGCTCTATCGTCCCCTTGTTTTTTCTCCTCTCCACTGTCCTTGTCCCATTACCTCTTCTCAACTGTCCTTGTCCCATTACCTCCTCTCCTCTCCTCTGTCCTTGTCCCATTACCTCTTCTCCTCTCCACTGCCCTTTCCCATTACCTCCTCTCCTCTCCTCTGTCCTTGTCCCATTACCTCTTCTCCTCTCCACTGTCCTTGTCCCATTACCTCCTATATTATTTACTGTCCTTGTCCCATTACCTCTTCTCCTCTCAACTGTCCTTGTCCCATTACCTCCTCTCCTCTCTACTGTACTTGTCCCATTACCTACTCTCTACTGTCCTTGTCCCATTACCTCCTCTCCACTGTCCTTGTCCCATTACCTCCTCTCCTCTCCACTGTCCTTGTCCCATTACCTCCTCTCCTCTCCACTGTCCTTGTCCCATTACCTCCTCTCCTCTTTACTGTCCTTGTCCCATTACCTCCTATATTCTTTACTGTCCTTGTCCCATTACCTCCTCTCCTCTCTCCTTTCCTTGTCCCATTACCTCCTCTCCTCTCCACTGTCCTTGTCCCATTACTTCCTCTCCTCTCCTCTCCTCTCCACTGTCCTTGTCCCATTACCTCCTATATTCTTTACTGTCCTTGTCCCATTACCTCCTCTCCTCTCTACTGTCCTTGTCCCATTACCTCCTCTCCTCTCCACTGTCCTTCTCCCATTACCTCCTCTCCTCTCTACTGTCCTTGTCCCATTACCTCCTCTTCTCTCTACTGTCCTTGTCCCATTACCTCCTCTCCTCTCCACTGTCCTTGTCCCATTATCTCCTCTCTACTTTCCTTGTCCCATTACCTCCTATATTCTTTACTGTCCTTGTCCCATTACCTCCTCTCCTCTCTACTGTCATTGTCCCATTACCTCCTCTCCTCTCCACTGTCCTTGTCCCATTACCTCCTATATTCTTTACTGTCCTTGTCCCATTACCTCCTCTCCTCTCCTCTCCACTGTCCTTGTCCCATTACCTCCTCTCCTCTCCACTGTCCTTGTCCCAATACCTCCTCTCCACTGTCCTTGTCCCATTACCTCCTCTCCTCTCCACTGCCCTTTCCCATTACCTCCTCTCCTCTCTACTGTCCTTGTCCCATTACCTCCTCTTCTCTCCTCTGTCCTTGTCCCATTACCTCCTCTCCACTGTCCTTGTCCCATTACCTCCTCTCCTCTCCACTGCCCTTGTCCCATTACCTCCTCTCCTCTCTACTGCCCTTGTCCCATTACCTCCTATATTCTTTACTGTCCTTGTCCCATTACCTCCTCTCCTCTCTACTGTCCTTGTCCCATTACCTCCTCTCCTCTCCTCTCCACTGTCCTTGTCCCATTACTTCCTCTCCTCTCCTCTCCACTGTCCTTGTCCCATTACCTCCTCTCCTCTCTACTGTCCTCGTCCCGTTACCTCCTCTCCTCTCCACTGTCCTTGTTCCATTACCTCTCCTCTCTACTGTCCTTGTCCCATTACCTCCTCTCCTCTCCACTGTCCTTGTCCCATTACCTCCTCTCCTCTCTACTGTCCTTTTCCCATTACCTCCTATATTCTTTACTGTCCTTGTCCCATTACCTCCTCTCCACTGTCCTTGTCCTATTACCTCCTCTCCACTGTCCTTGTCCCATTACCTCCTCTCCTCTCCACTGCCCTTTCCCATTACCTCCTCTCCTCTCTACTGTCCTTGTCCCATTACCTCCTCTCCTCTCCACTGTCCTTGTCCCATTACCTCCTCTCCTCTCTACTGTCCTTTTCCCATTACCTCCTATATTCTTTACTGTCCTTGTCCCATTACCTCCTCTCCACTGTCCTTGTCCTATTACCTCCTCTCCACTGTGCTTGTCCCATTACCTCCTCTCCTCTCCACTGCCCTTTCCCATTACCTCCTCTCCTCTCTACTGTCCTTTTCCCATTACCTCCTCTCCTCTCTACTGTCCTCGTCCCGTTACCTCCTCTCCTCTCCACTGTCCTTGTCCCATTACCTCTCCTCTCTACTGTCCTTGTCCCATTACCTCCTCTCCTCTCCACTGTCCTTGTCCCATTACCTCCTCTCCTCTCTACTGTCCTTTTCCCATTACCTCCTATATTCTTTACTGTCCTTGTCCCATTACCTCCTCTCCACTGCCCTTTCCCATTACCTCCTCTCCTCTCTACTGTCCTTGTCCCATTACCTCCTCTTCTCTCCACTGTCCTTGTCCCATTACTTCCTCTCCTCTCCTCTCCACTGTCCTTGTCCCATTACCTCCTCTCCTCTCTACTGTCCTCGTCCCGTTACCTCCTCTCCACTGTCCTTGTCCCATTACCTCCTCTCCTCTCCACTGTCCTTGTCCCATTACCTCCTCTCCTCTCTCTTGTCCTTGTCCCATTACCTCCTCTCCTTTCTACTGTCATTGTCCCATTACCTCTTCTCCTCTCTACTGTCCTTGTCCCATTACCTCCTCTCCACTGTCCTTGTCCCATTACCTCCTCTCCACTGTCCTTGTCCCATTACCTCCTCTCCTCTCCACTGCCCTTTCCCATTACCTCCTCTCCTCTCTACTGTCCTTGTCCCATTACCTCCTCTCCTCTCCACTGTCCTTGTCCAATTACCTCTTCTCAACTGTCCTTGTCCCATTACCTCCTCTCCTCTCCACTGTCCTTGTCCCATTACCTCCTCTCCACTGTCCTTGTCCCATTACCTCCTCTCCTTTCTTGTCATTTCCTCTTTTATCTGGTTTCAGTCAGAACCAATGGGGATGCGCTCTTAACTCCATCCCGGGGTATATCTTGACTTGTCTCCGATAGACTGACAGACCGTCAGACAGCCAGACTGACACAGGGAATGGCCAAGAAGAGCAGGAACAACTGACTTCTCCAATCCACAAGGAGGGTCCTCAGGTGGCCGCTCAGCCCAGTAGCCGATGATGATATCCTGCTATCCTTCCTGTTCACCTCTCAAGTGGTTGTGAGTAGTGTTGTGGTTCCCTCACTTCCCCCTTCCTTTCCTGTCCTCGCCTCTCTCTACCTCTCTCCATATTCCTTTCCTGTCTTCGCCTCTCTCTCTCTCTTCCTCCATCTCTCCACCCCCCCTCCCTTCCTTTACCATTCTTGTCTCTGCCCAGTAAGTGACCCTAATCCAATTAGGTTTAATAGTTTTTTTCCTCTTCCACGAGGGTCAGTAGGGACAGTGGGAATTGATCAATCAATCTATTGCTTGTGTTGCCTTATCCCCACACATGCCCTTTCTCCCACAGCTACAAGAAATTGTGTCCAAGCCATGGTAAGCTGACAAGGTCATAGGACGTGTTGTTTTCTTGTGTGTGTGTGTATTTGTGGAACGAAACTCGCTTGCCTTGTGTCACGGCACTAACTCATATACGTGGCGTGAACATCGACACGTTATCGTTTGCGTTCTCGGCCAGCCTTTTTTCCTTCCTATCGACAGTCTGGCTGGCTCCAAAGCTCCCTGTCCTTTCGACATCCCATTGCTCAAATGATCTTTGACACGATATATACAGTGCATTCGAAAAGTATTCAGACCCCAACACTTTTTCCACATTTTGATACATTACAGTCGTATTCTAAAATGTATTAAATAAAAAATGTTCCTCATCAATCTACACACAACATGCCATAATGACAAAGTGAAAACAGGTTTTTAGACATTTATTAAAAATAAAAACCGAAATATCTTATTTACTATGAGACTTGAAATTGCGCTCAGGTGCATCCTGTTTCAATCGATCATCCTTGAGATGTTTCTATGACTTGATTGGAGTCCACCTGTGGTAAATTCAATTGGTTGGACATGATTTGGAAAGGCACACACCTGTCTATATAAGGTCCCACAGTTGACAGTGCATGTCAGAGCAAAAACCAAGCTATGAGGTCGAAGGAATTGTCCGTAGAGCTCCGAGACAGGATTGTGTCGAGGCACAGATCTGGGGATGGGTACCAAAAAAGGTCTTCCACATTGAAGGTCCCCAAGAACACAGTGGCCTCCATCATTCTTAAATGGAAGAAGTTTGGAACCACCAAGACTCTTCCTAGAACTGGCCACCCGGCCAAACTGAGCAATCGGGGGAGAAGGGCCTTGGTCAGGGAGGTGACCAAGAACCTGATGGTCACTCTGAAGGAGCTCCAGAGTTCCTCTGTGGAGATGGGAGAACCTTTCAAAAGGACAACCATCTCTGCAGCACTCCATCAATCAGCCCTTCATGGTATAGTGGCCAGACGGAAGCCACTCCTCAGTAAAAGGCACATGACAGCCCGCTTGGAGTTTGCCAAAAGGCACCTAAAGGACTCACAGACCATGAGAAACAAGATTCTCTGGTCTGATGAAACCAAGATGGAACTATTTCGCCTGAAAGCCAAGCTTCACGTCTGGGGGAAAAGAGGCACCGCTCG
Source organism: Brachymystax lenok tsinlingensis (assembly GCA_030435695.1). Taxonomy (NCBI): domain Eukaryota; kingdom Metazoa; phylum Chordata; class Actinopteri; order Salmoniformes; family Salmonidae; genus Brachymystax; species Brachymystax lenok. Next base: position 11,553,704 of record CM059793.1, read on the forward strand.
TCACCTGGCCAATACCATCACTACGGTGAAGCATGGTGGTGGCAGCATCATGCTGAGGGGATGTTTTTCAGTGACAGGGACTGAGACTAGTCAGGATCGAGGGAAAGATGAACAGATCCAAGTACAGAGAGATCCTGGATGAAAACCTGCTACAGAGCACTCAGGACCTCAGACTGGGTCGAAGGTTCACCTTCCAATGGGACAATGACCCTAAGCACACAGCCAAGACAATGCAGCAGTGGCTTCCAGACAAGTCTCTGAATGTCCTTGAGTGGCCCAGCCAGGGCCCTGACTTGAACCCGACCAAACATCTCTGGAGAGACCTGCAAATAGCTGTGCAGTGACGCTCCCCATCCAACCTGACAGAGCTTGAGAGGATCTGCAGAGAAGAATGGGTGAAACTCCCCAAATACAGGTGTCAAGCTTGTAGTGTCATACCCAAGAAGACTCAAGGCTGTAATCACTGCCAAAGGTGCTTCAATAAAGTACTTAGTAAAGGGTCTGATTACTTATGTAAATGTGATAATTAGTTTTGTTTTTGTTTTGTTTTTGTCATTATGGGGTATTGTGTGTAGATTGATGAGGGGAAAAAAACAATTTCATCCATTTCAGAATAAGGCTTTAACGTAAAAAAAAGTGAAGGGGTCTGAATACTTTTCAAATGCACTATATCATTTACGAACAATCCCTTACCTCCTCCAACAAACCTTTTAAACAAGATTGTCACCAAGCCCCTTAACACGTATTGGCCTCTCCTCGTCCTCCTCCCTGAATTGGCTACAATTGAATCACGGCTACAGTAAAAACAGAAGAAAACACAATCTTATCACGGCTACTGTAAAAACAAGAAACGAGAGAGAACACACTAAAGACTAGTCTGCAGACACACGACCAGTGGGATAGAAAAAAGTGAAATTCAATCAATCTGAAAACAAACCTAAAAGAAGAGGCTGGAAAATCCCTATAAACCTAATTTTGTGTGTGTGTGTGTGTGTGTGTGTGTGTGTGTGTGAGTGTGAGAGAGAGTTTGTATATGTGTGTGTGTGTGTGTGTGAGAGTGCGTGTGATGAATTGAGATTGTGTCTGTTCTTCTCATGTCTATGGCCATTCAACTGCATTCAGGGACAAACACCTCAGAATGCCAACAGCCTAACCAAGACCAAGTGCTTTACAATAAGGTCAATAAGTCCCATACTATAAGGCCAAGTCCCTAACTATCAGGCCAAGTCCCTAACTATTAGGCCAAATCCCTAACTATCAGGTCAAGTCACTAACTATAAGGTAAAGTTCTTTACTATCAGGTCAAGTCCCTAACTATCAGGCCAAGTCCCTAACTATCAGGTCAAGTCCCTAACTATTAGGTCAAGTCCCTAACTATAAGGTCAAGTCCCTAACTGTCAGGCCAAGTTCTTTACCGTCAGGTCAAGTCCCTAACTATAAGGTCAAGTCCCTAACTATCAGGCCAAGTTCCTTACTGTCAGGTCAAGTCCCTAACTATAAGGTCAAGTCCCTAACTATCAGGTCAAGTCCCTAACTATAAGGTCAAGTCCCTAACTATCAGGTCAAGTCCCTAACTATCAGGTCAAGTCCCTTACTATCAGGCCAAGTCCCTTACTATCAGGCCAAGTCCCTAACTATCAGGTCAAGTCCCTAACTATCAGGTCAAGTCCCTAACTATCAGGTCAAGTCCCTTACTATCAGGCCAAGTCCCTTACTATCAGGCCAAGTCCCTAACTATCAGGTCAAGTCCCTAACTATAAGGTCAAGTCCCTAACTGTCAGGCCAAGTTCTTTACCGTCAGGTCAAGTCCTAACTATAAGGTCAAGTTCTAACTATCAGGTCAAGTCCCTAACTATAAGGTCAAGTCCCTAGCTATCAGGTCAAGTCCCTAGCTATAACATCAAGTCCCTAACTATCAGGTCAAGTCCCTAACTATCAGGTCAAGTCCCTAACTATCAGGTCAAGTCCCTAACTATAAGGTCAAGTCCCTAACTGTCAGGCCAAGTTCTTTACCGTCAGGTCAAGTCCCTAACTATAAGGTCAAGTCCCTAACTATCAGGTCAAGTCCCTAACTATCAGGTCAAGTCCCTAACTATAAGGTCAAGTCCCTAGCTATCAGGTCAAGTCCCTAGCTATAACGTCAAGTCCCTAACTATCAGGTCAAGTCCCTAACTATCAGGTCAAGTCCCTAACTATTCACTACCTCGGTTAATGGGACCTGGGTGGGTCAGACAGTCACACTATGGCTGTGTCTGAAACGGCGCCCTATTCACTTAACAGTGCACTATAAAGCAATGTCTGGGTCTGAAACGGCGCCCTATTCACTTAACAGTGCACTATAAAGCAATGGCTGCGTCTGAAACGGCGCCCTATTCACTTAACAGTGCATTATAAAGCAATGGCTGCGTCTGAAACGGCGCCCTATTCACTTAACAGTGCACCACAAAGGGAACAGGGTGCCGTTTGGGATGCATACTTTCCTTGGAGCCGCTGTCACTCTGTTGCTGCCATGAGACGCATAACTTAACAGATGGTGAAAGCAGCGCAGATAACTACGAGCACTGATTTCATGCTAAACATGACGTTTTGGTTGTCAGACAAATTGAACATGGCTGCCTTGCAGTCAGCGGTAATAACGTTACATCCACAGAAAACCTAATGTCAGAAAACCTCACGTCAGAAAAACTCACATTGGTGAAGCATCAATCAGCATGTTGTTATCTTTTCTGCAGCCTTTTTTCCTCCAGCGGCTCAGAAATAATGGATGTGCAGCTCACTGATGCTGTGAGCTGGTGTCAAGCAGAGCATGTGAGAGGGGCAGTTGGAAATCCCTCTCGTTGCTCATGGAGTGGTGCTTGCTCATGGAGTGGTGCTTGCTCATGGAGTGGTGCTTGCTCATGGAGTGGTGCTTGCTCATGGAGTGGTGCTTGCTCATGGAGTGGTGCTTGCTCATGGAGTGGTGCTTGCGCACTGCTTCGGCGCTCCACGTCCTTTCCAACCGCTCCGTGCACACAGGAAAAGAAACTGCCCCTCCAAATTCGCTCCATTTATTAAAATCCCAATTTAACCAACACCCATCTATGTTTGTGACTACCAGGATCAACCATTTGGTTTTGAAGTATTACAACCAAACCATATGGATATGAATGAAAAGTATTTGAATAAACATGAAAAGGTGAATGTAAGAAGCACATCATTTGAAATAGGTTCCATGTCATATTAAACAGCATATCAACACTGTAAATAGGTCAGGAGACAGACAGGGAGACTAAGAAGGAACAAAAGTTCATTATTTAGGCTTTATTATTTCCATTATTTCAAGGCTATAGCCTACAAGGAAATACATTGCGACGCATTTGGGAGTGAGACACAATAGGCTGGTAGGATTTAAACAACATTTAGTTGTAATAAATCATTATAGTCTAGAAACTGCGCATTGAGTCTGTGACTTACTTACAATTAAATACAAATTAAACAAAAAATACTTATTAGTGCCTTTGAATTCATTTTTAGAATGTATTTTTAGAAACACAAGTTTGGCCAGTCTGTGGCTTCAGGCTCATGTGATGGTGCCTGGAGAGCCAGCCAGCAGCGGAGAATATCCTCTCCACACTTACAGAGACACTGGATATGCCCAACACCCCTTTGGTCACTCTTGCCAGGCTGGGCAGCAATACAGAGTTTTTATTTTTGATTTTTCTATATGTAGGCCTAAAGGTTTTTAGGCAAAATAACCCAATCAAAACGGAAAGCTCCTTGAACGTGGGAATATGGCAGGCCTATTTGGCCAACATCAAAGAATGTTAGGACTATTGTATAGATAATAGAACAAGAATGAATTAAATGTTTAAGAGATCTGATTTTTAGTTTATAAATACTTTGCTACAATGACACACTTAGTGACACAGTTATCTACCCACCTCGTTCCTTCCTTTTAGCATGTGCACATAGTAAGTACACAATCATGCGTTCAAGATACTTTTCAGATTCCACAAAATATTTTTTTAGTTGTGGACTCTACAGCAGGACAATAGACTCTTGCTGAGTTTAGGGCCTTTAAACGTATTAATGGATGTTTGCGAGGCATGTCACTTCACTCATCTCTTTGTTTAGCCCACCACTGTTTTCTAACCATATCTGGATGAATCCATAACGAATTGCTATGGGAATAAATATCACTGAATGACAGAAATATTGGAATAAAGTAGGCTAATGCAATTGAAGGCAACAAATTGTTGCTTACTGAAACACCCAAAGTCATCATTATAATAGGAGTTGAAGCAATAGCCTACCCATGGTCAACTATAAGCATGGGGACTGGTCTTGATAAATCAATCAGATTTTTCTTTTCACTGAATATTGGTTAGCCTACAATTAGGTTGTGGAAATGTTTATTTTGCTCTTCACTAGCAGTCGCTTAGCCTAGGCCTACTCCCGACCGGTCACGTTGTACAGCGCCATATTTTCGGAAACCCTGAGGCCTACATAGAATGCATTTTCGTTTTCCTTGGAATGGAAACACCATAATATGAATCAATTTAATTAAGCACCATTTCTAACAGTATAAAAAGCACAACAAATACAATAATAATTTATAAAAAATTGATAATCAATCCCATATAGTCTGTTCTAACAAAAAAAGGTTTTAAAGTCTCAAGTACAGCCAAATTAAGAACAGTCAAATGGATTCCTGAATTCAATCGCTTTGACATGTTGCGGTTTATTCATCGTTTAATTATTCAACGCTCCCTTTGTTATTTTGTTTAATAACTAAAATGCTTGACCTTATTAAGATACATGGATGACTTGTATGCTGTGATGACATTAATGAATGATTAATTGATAGACAATTTATTTCCAAAGAACAGAATAGCATGTTTTAAGATGTATTTCTCTGTGCTATAGTAGCTGAGGATACGGTTGCTTCATGTCCAGGAAATTAATTAACTTGTTTTGCTCTTTCTGATAGGGTATGACAATCAAAATGTCGGGTCTGCGTGGACGTCTGATAGGGTATAACAATCAAAACATCTGGTCTGCATGGACCTCTGATATGGTATAACAATCAAAACATCTGGTCTACGTGGACCTCTGATAAGGTATAACAATCAAAACATCTGGTCTGCGTGGACCTCTGATAGGGTATAACAATCAAAATGTCTGGTCTGCGTGGACCTCTGATATGGTATAACAATCAAAACATCTGGTCTGCGTGGACCTCTGATATGGTATAACAATCAAAACATCTGGTCTGCGTGGACCTCTGATAGGGTATAACAATCAAAACATCTGGTCTGCGTGGACCTTTGATAGGGTATAACAATCAAAACATCTGGTCTGTGTGGACCTCTGATAGGGTATAACAATCAAAACATCTGGTCTGCGTGGACCTCTGATATGGTATAACAATCAAAACATCTGGTCTGCGTGGACCTCTGATATGGTATAACAATCAAAACATCTGGTCTGCGTGGACCTCTGATAGGGTATAACAATCAAAATGTCTGGTCTACGTGGACCTCTGTAGGACTATTTGGGAAAGTAAGTAAGTGCCAACAACCCTCATAATGACGCCCTCTGGTGGTTTCAACGAGCATTAACGGCAGCAAAGGCTGACAGTAAAATACTATGACATCATGCACTGTAATATGCTGTACCATACCGCAGCATCCTGCAAGCTATGCTGCAGTATGCTGAAACTTTTAAAAGAGTACATCACCACACTCACTCTCTTGGCCCTCAAGTCACCTTGATTTTGCACCTGTGTGTTTTATCAGCTTTTTATGAAAATATTTATTGAACTCCATGACAGTAGCTACTGGAGCGGGCGAGAAGGCCGACGCTCCACACTTTGGGAATCTGTCTCCACGCTCCAGTCAAATTGGGCAAGCTCACCTCCTCTTACATACTCTGGTGTCAGGTCAGTAATCACAACTTGACACCAGTCATAACCACTTCCCTGGTCCCGTCTATCTCTCTCTCTCGCTCTCGTTTTAATACGTGATTGGGCCCTGGCCCACTGTGTTCAATTAAAGGGACTTAAGGATTGCGACGAGCGGCGAGAAGAGGTGCGGGGAGGAAATGAAGTGCTGCATCGCCATTGTGCTCTATGTGCTCCTCGCTCCTCAGAGAGATGATTAAGCAGAAGACGGGGGTGCGGGGGAGAGAGAGAGTTTGAGAGAGAGATTAGGTTAAGAGACGGAGGGTTTGAGAGCGGGGGGAAGGCTCTGGAGAAAGGGAGGAAGAAAGACAGAGGTACAGTGAAATAAGCTTTCTGAGAGAAGGAACGGTAGAGAGAATAAGAGGTAGAGAGAAGAAGAGAATGAGAAGGAGAGGTAGAGAGGTATATAAAGGCAGAGGTATATAGAGGAAGAGAGAAGGGGAGATAGAGAGGTATATAGAGGTAGATGTATTGAGAAGGAGAGATAGAGGTAGAGAGAGAGGTAGAGAGGTATATAGAGATGGAGAGAAGTAGAGATAGAGAGGTATGTAGAGATAGAGAGGTGTGTATAGAGGTAGTGAGAAGGAGAGATAGAGAGGTATATAGAGATATAGAGGTAGAGAGGTAGAGAGAAGGACAGGTAGAGAGAAGGAGAGGTAGAGAGGTATATAAAGGCAGAGAGGTATATAGAGGAAGAGAGAAGGGGAGATAGAGAGGTATATAGAGGAAGAGAGGTAAGAAGAGGTAGATGTATTGAGAAGGAGAGATAGAGGTATATAGAGGTAGAGAGAGAGGTAGAGAGGTATATAGAGATGGAGAGATGTAGAGATAGAGAGGTATGTAGAGCTAGAGAGGTGTGTATAGAGGTAGAGGTAGTGAGAAGGAGAGATAGAGAGGTATATAGAGATATAGAGGTAGAGAGGTAGAGAGAAGGACAGGTAGAGAGAAGGAGAGGTAGAGAGGTATAAATAATGAGAGAATGAGAGGTAGATAGAAGGAGTGGTGGAGAGGACAGAAGCCGAGGTATAGAGGTAGAGAGGAGGAGAGGTAGAGAGAAAGAGATAGAGGTGTAGAGAGGTATATAGAGGTAGATAGGTATATTGAAGTAGAATGGTATGGAGAGATAGAGAGGTAAATAGAGGTAGAGAGGTATATAGAGGTAGAGAGGTATATAGAGGTAGAGAGGTATATAGAGGTAGATAGGTATATAGAGGTAGAGAGAAGGAGAGATAGATACAGTGGGGCAAAAAAGTATTTAGTCAGCCACCAAGAAATCCAGAAAATCACATTGTAGGATTTTTAATTTATTTATTTGCAAATTATGGTGGAAAATAAGTATTTGGTCAATAACAAAAGTTTATCTCAATACTTTGTTATATACCCTTTGTTGGCAATGACAGAGGTCAAACGTTTTCTGTAAGTCTTCACAAGGTTTTCACACACTGTTGCTGGTATTTTGGCCCATTCCTCCATGCAGATCTCCTCTAGAGCAGTGATGTTTTGGGGCTGTCGCTGGGCAACACGGACTTTCAACTCCCTCCAAAGATTTTCTATGGGGTTGAGATCTGGAGACTGGCTAGGCCACTCCAGGACCTTGAAATGCTTCTTCTGAAGCCACTCCTTCGTTGCGGCGGTGTGTTTGGGATCATTGTCATGCTGAAAGACCCAGCCACGTTTCATCTTCAATGCCCTTGCTGATGGAAGGAGGTTTTCACTCAAAATCTCACGATACATGGCCCCATTCATTCTTTCCTTTACACGGATCAGTCGTCCTGGTCCCTTTGCAGAAAAACAGCCCCAAAGCATGATGTTTCCACCCCCATGCTTCACAGTAGGTATGGTGTTCTTTGGATGCAACTCAGCATTCTTTGTCCTCCAAACACGACGAGTTGAGTTTTTACCAAAAAGTTCTATTTTGGTTTCATCTGACCATATGACATTCTCCCAATCCTCATCTGGATCATCCAAATGCTCTCTAGCAAACTTCAGACGGGCCTGAACATGTACTGGCTTAAGCAGGGGACACGTCTGGCACTGCAGGATTTGAGTCCCTGGCGGCGAGTGTGTTACTGATGGTAGGCTTTGTTACTTTGGTCCCAGCTCTCTGCAGGTCATTCACTAGGTCCCCCGTGTGGTTCTGGGATTTTTGCTCACCGTTCTTGTGATCATTTTGACCCCACGGGTGAGATCTTGCGTGGAGCCCCAGATCGAGGAAGATTATCAGTGGTCTTGTATGTCTTCCATTTCCTAATAATTGCTCCCACAGTTGATTTCTTCAAACCAAGCTGCTTACCTATTGCAGATTCAGTCTTCCCAACCTGGTGCAGGTCTACAATTTTGTTTCTGGTGTCCTTTGACAGCTCTTTGGTCTTGGCCATAGTGGAGTTTGGAGTGTACCTGTTTGAGGTTGTGGACAGGTGTCTTTTATACTGATAACAAGTTCAAACAGGTGCCATTAATACAGGTAACGAGTGGAGGACAGAGGAGCCTCTTAAAGAAGAAGTTACAGGTCTGTGAGAGCCAGAAATCTTGCTTGTTTGTATGTGACCAAATACTTATTTTCCACCATAATTTGCAAATAAATTCATTAAAAATCCTACAATGTGATTTTCTTTCCTCATTTTGTCTGTCATAGTTGAAGTGTACCTATGATGAAAATTACAGGCCTCTCTCATCTTTTTAAGTGAGAGAACTTGCACAATTGGTGGCTGACTAAATATTTTTTTGCCCCACTGTAGGTATATAGAGGTAGAGAGGTATATAGACGTAGAGAGAAGGAGAGATAGAGAGGTATATAGAGGTAGATAGGTATATAGACGTAGAGGAGAGATAGAGAAGTATATAGAGGTAGAGAGGTATATAGAGGCAGAGAGGTATATTGAAGTAGAATGGTATGGAGAGATAGAGAGGTAAATAAAGGTAGAGAGGTATATAGAGGTAGAGAGGAGAGGTAGAGAGGTATATAGAGGTAGATAGGTATATAGACGTAGAGGAGAGATAGAGAAGTATATAGAGGTAGAGAGGTATATAGAGGTATATAGAGGTAGAGAGGTATATAGAGGTAGAGAGAAGGAGAGGTAGAGAGAAAGTTAGAGCAATAAGCCGGAGCAAGTGACTGTCACTGTCTGCTCCTCAAATGGCACCCTATTCCCAACTGGGCCCTGGTCAAAAGTAATACACTGTACAGGAAATAAATTGCCATTGGGACATAGTATGTCAGTAGCAGGCTTCATAGCTGGTGTTTGAGTCGACGGATATCAACGCCCAGTTAATGAGACTCTACAGGCGTCTCTCTCTCTCACAGGACTCAAGCAGAGGTGGTCACAATGTCACCCTCCCTCTTTCAGTTCTCTCTCTCCCTCCTCTTCTCCCTCTCTCCTTCCCTGCTTCCTCCACTTCCCTCATCTTCCCCCCCTCTCCTTTCCTCCTTCTCTCTGCCTCCCTCATCCTTACCATCCTCTCTCTCACACTTTCCTTCCTCTCTCCTCCTCTCCCCCCCTCTTTCAGTCCTCTCTCTCTCTCCATCCTCTTCTGCCTTTCTTTCCCTCTTTCTCTCTCACTCCCTCATCCTCTCCCTCCCTTGCTCTTTCCTTCCCCTCTCCTCCTCGCCCTCCCTTCTCACTACCTCCTCTTTCTCTTCCTCTCTCCACCCCAAATTACACCAAGGTTGTTGTTGTTTCATTAGATGTTGCTGTGTAATAGTGTGTAGACGACGGAGCCAGGGTATTTGAAAGACATGGAAGGAGGTACAATCTTTCTCTAGTACTGTTCACCTCAGTACTTGACTGCTGCTACACTGAGAACGGATGGTATCAAAATAGCCCATCTTTGCTTACTGTTCAAAGGGAGCACAAACAAAAGGATGGTAGGTGCAATATTTAGGCTGACTGACCTTTGCACATACTTATTTTCCACTTCATTAAATTAACATGAGAAGTCAACATACAGGCACTTCTGTAGTGTATACTGGTACGTAGGAGCGACTTCCCAATGTTCTATACTGGCCTCTTGACAAAGCAGTGAGTCACAATATGAACTCAGTCATCCACGTTGGAGGAAACCTGTGCTGGAATGCTTGTGAGAGGAAAACTGTAGTCTTTTGTTGCTATGACCACTTTATTATTTTGTTGAAATAAACTCTTTAGTTGAATGGAGTGACGTCAGTGGCGATGCTTAGCCTGTTATGGCAAGCCAAAAAGAACATGAACAATATAGTACTATGAATACAGTACCAGTCCAAAGATTTGACACACTTACTTATTCTATTTATTTATTTTTTACTATGTTCTACATTGTAGAATAATAGTGAAGACCTCAAAACTATGAAATAACACATGGTATCATGTAGTAACCAAAAAAGTGTTAAACAAGATTCTTCAAAGTAGCCACCCTTTGCCTTGATGACAGCATTGCACACTCTTGGCATTTTCTCAACCAGCTTCTTGAGGTAAGTGTCTTATATTGGCTGAAAGCTTACATTCTTGTTAATCTAACTGCACTGTCCGATTTACAGTAGCTATTACAGCAAAAACATGCCATGCGATTGTTTGAGGACGGTGCCCCACATCAAAAGATTTTTCAACCGGCAGAGGTTTCATACATTCACAAATAAAGATTAAATACTCACTTACTTTCTGAAAATATTCCTCTGATTTGTCATCCGAAGGGTCCCAGCTACAGTGAGGTAAAAAAGTATTTGATCCCCTGCTGATTTTGTACGTTTGCCCACTGACAAAGAAATCATCCGTCTATAATTTTAATGGTAGGTTTATTTGAACAGTGAGAGACAGAGTAACAACAAAATAATCCAGAAAAACGCATGTGAAAAATGTTATAAATTGATTTGCATTTTAATGAGGGAAATAAGTATTTGACCCCCTCTCAATCAGAAAGATTTCTGGCTCCCAGGTGTCTTTTATACAGGTAATGAGCTGAGAATAGGAGCACACTCTTAAAGGGAGTGCTCCTATTCTCAGTTTGTTACCTGTATAAAAGACACCTGTCCACAGAAGCAATCAATCAATCAGATTCCAAACTCTCCACCATGGCCAAGACCAAAGAGCTCTCCAAGGATGTCAGGAACAAGATTGTAGACCTACACAAGGCTGGAATGGACTACAAGACCATCGCCAAGCAGCTTGGTGAGAAGGTGACAACAGTTGGTGCGATTATTCGCAAATGGAAGAAACACAAAAGAACTGTCAATCTCCCTCAGCCTGGGGCTCCATGCAAGATCTCACCTCGTGGAGTTGCAATGATCATGATAACGGTTAGGAATCAGCCCAGAACTACAGGGAAGGATCTTGTCAATGATCTCAAGGCAGCTGGGACCATAGTCACCAAGAAAACAATTGGTAACACACTACGCCGTGAAGGACTGAAATCCTGCAGCGCCCGCAAGGTCCCCCTGCTCAAGAAAGCACATATACATGCCCGTCTGAAGTTTGCCAATGAACATCTGAATGATTCAGAGGACATCTGAGTGAAAGTGTTGTGGTCAGATGAGACCAAAATGGAGCTCTTTGGCATCAACTCAACTCGCCGTGTTTGGAGGAGGAGGAATGCTGCCTATGACCCCAAGAACACCATGCCCACCGTCAAACATGGAGGTGGAAACATTATGCTTTGGGGGTGTTTTTCTGCTAAGGGGACAGGACAACTTCTCCGCATCAAAGGGACGATGGACGGGGCCATGTACCGTCAAATCTTGGGTGAGAACCTCCTTCCCTCAGCCAGGGCATTGAAAATGGGTCGTGGATGGGTATTCCAGCATGACAATGACCCAAAACACACGGCCAAGGCAACAAAGGAGTGGCTCAAGAAGAAGCACATTAAGGTCCTGAAGTGGCCTAGCCAGTCTCCAGACCTTAATCCCATAGAAAATCTGTGGAGGGAGCTGAAGGTTCGAGTTGCCAAACGTCAGCCTCGAAACCTTCATGACTTGGAGAAGATTGGGACAAAGGAGTGGGACAAAATCCCTCCTGACATGTGTGCAAACCTGGTGGCCAACTACAAGAAACATCTGACCTCTGTGATTGCCAACAAGGGTTTTGCCACCAAGTACTAAGTCATGTTTTGCAGCGGGGTCAAATACTTATTTCCCTCATTAAAATGCAAATCAATTTATAACATTTTTCACATGCGTTTTTCTTGATTTCTTTGTTGTTATTCTGTCTCTCACTGTTCAAATAAACCTACCATTAAAATTATAGACTGATCATTTCTTTGTCAGTGGGCAAACGTACAAAATTAGCAGGGGATCAAATACTTTTTTCACTCACTGTATAACATTTAGTGTCGTTTTGTTAGATAAAATACTTTTTTATATCCAAGGAAGTCAGTTCAGTTGGTGCCATCGATTTTAGCAATCCACTCGTTGCAGAGAAAGGAATCAGAAAATCTACCCCTAAACTTTGTTTCAACAAGTCAAAATATGTTTCTATTTACTCCTCAGACAGCCTAAAATGTAATCAAACTATAATATTTATTTAGGAAAGAAGTATGTTCAATAGGAAACTGATTTTACCAGGTGCACAAACTTCATAATGGCGCACAAAGACAGATTTAACACTGTGTCCTCATACAAAAACAGCTATTTCTTATTAGTTTTTGAAGTTACAAACCTGAAACCTTGAACATTGACTGCTGACACCCTGTGGAAGGCATAGGAATTGCATATTTTACAATATGAGCTTTCTCTTGCATTTCTAAGTGGACGGTCTCTCTCAAAAACAAAATTCAGGTTGGATTTTCTTAGGATTTTCTCCTACCATATCTATTGTGTTCTATTCTCCTACATTATTTTAACACTTCTACAAACTAACTTTAAAGTGTTTTCTTTCCAATGGTACCAATTATATGCATATCCTGGCTTCAGGGCCTGAGCAACAGGCAGTTTACTTTGGGCACGTCATTCAGGCGGAAATGGAGAAAAACGAGGCCTAGCCCTAAGTTAAAAGTGCATTTGTGGAATTTCTTTCCTTCTTAATGTGTTTGAGACAATCAGTTGTGTTGTGACAAGGTAGGGTGGTATACAGAATATATCCCTATTTGGTAAAAGACCAAGTCCATATTATGGCAAGAACAGCTCAAATAAGCAAAGAGAAATTAAAGTCCATCATTACTTTAAAACATTTAAGACACAAAGTTCAGTCAATCCAGAAAATGTCAAAAACGTTGAAAGTTTCTTCAAGTGCAGTCGTAAAAACCATCAAGCACTATGATGAAACTGACTCTCGTGAGGACCGCCAAAGGAAAGGAAGACCCAGAGTTACCTCTGCTGCAGAGGAAAAGTTCATTAGAGTTACCAGCCTCAGAAATTGCAGGCAAAATAAATGCTTCACAGAGTTCAAGTAACAGACACATCTCAACATCAACTGTTCAGAGGAGACTGCATGAATCAGGCCTTTGCGGCAAAGAAACCACTAAGAAGATACTTGCTTGGGCCAAATTGGAGATGTTTGGTTCCAACCACTGTGTCTTTGTGAGATGCAGAGTAGGTGAACGGATGATCTCAATACGCCATCCCATCTGTTTTCGCTTAGTGGGACTATCATTTGTTTTTCAACAGGACAATGACCCAACACACCTCCAGGCTGTGTAAGGGCTATTTGACCAAGAAGGAGAGTGATGGAATGCTGAATCAGATGACCTGGCCTCCACAATCACATAACCTCAACCAAATTGTGATGGTTTGGGATGAGTTGAACCGCAGAGTGAAGGAAAAGCAGCCAACAAGTGCTCAATATATGTGGGAACTCCTTCAAGACTATTGGAAAAGCATTCCAGGTAAAGCTGGTTGAGAGAATGCCAAGAGTGTGCAAAGCTGTCATCAAGAGAATGCCAAGAGTGTGCTAAGCTGTCCACCCAGGCCCACTCATGCCTACACCCCTGATGCAAACAGTGCATGATGACTGAATTGCGCATCATAAATAGCCTACCAAACAAGACTTCGGACCATACTTTCTCAACAACTGGTTTGCATAGCCATTGTTGCCTTAGTTAGCATTTACTGGTAGATATCATCTTTCCTACCCTACCATCTAAAGCTGTAAGCTGCTCCGTGCCAAAACCAGCTGAGAGCTGCATGCTCTTGCTGCCTGCAGATTATATTCCTGCTGAAACTAGGCTGTGAACGGCGCGCATATGAATGCAGTTCAACATGCTTTGCGATTGTGTAGGCTACACACCTCTACACTCCACTCCTCTCCACTACTCTACACTACGCTCATCTCCACTATATTACTCTCCACTCCACTACACTCCACTAAATTAGTCTACACTCCACTCCACTCCATTCCTCTACTCTACACCCCACTCCACTATATTACTCTACACTACCCTCCTCTACTCTACACTACACTACACTACACTACACTACATTACTCTCCACTCCACTCCATTACTCTACAGTCATGGCCAAAAGTTGAGAATGACACAAATATAAATTTTCACAAAGTCTGCAACCTCAGTTTGAATGATGCAATTTGCATATACTCAAGAATGTCATGAAGAGTGGTCAGATGAATTGCAATTAATTGCAAAGTCCCTCTTTGCCATGCAAATTAACTTAATCCCCCCCAAAACATTTCCACAGCATTTCAGCCCTGCCACAAAAAAAACAGCTGACATCATGTCAGTGATTCTCTCATTAACACAAGTGTGAGTGTTGACGAGGACAAGGCTGGAGATCACTCTGTCATGCTGATTAAGTTCGAATAACAGGCTGGAAGCTTCAAAAGGAGGGTGGTGCTTGGAATCATTGTTCTTCCTCTGTCAACCGTGGTTACCTGCAAAGAAACACGTGCCGTCCTCATTGGTTTGCACAAAAAGGGCTTCACAGGCAAGGATATTGCTGCCAGTAAGATTGCACCTAAATCAAACATTTATCTGATCATCAAGAACTTCAAGGAGAGCGGTTCAATTGTTGTGAAGAAGGCTTCAGGGCCCCCAAGAAAGTACAGCAAGTGGCAGGACCGTCTCCTAAAGTTGATTCAGCTGCGGGATCGGGGCACCACCAGTAAAGAGCTTGTGCAGGAATGGCAGCAGGCAGGTGTGAGTGCATCTGCACGCACAGTGAGGCAAAGACTTTTGGAGGATGGCCTGGTGTCCAGAAGGGCAGCAAAGAAGCCACTTCTCTCCAGGAAAAACATCAGGGACAGACTGATATTCTGCAAAAGGTACAGGGATTGGACTGCTGAGGACTGGGGTAAAGTCATTTTCTCTGATGAATCCCCTTTCCGATTGTTTGGGGCATCCGGAAAAAAGCTTGTCCGGAGAAGACAAGGTGAGCGCTACCATCAGTCCTGTGTCATGCCAACAGTAAAGCATCCTGAGACCATTCATGTGTGGGGTTGCTTCTCAGCCAAGGGAGTGGGCTCACTCACAATTTTGCCTAAGAACACAGCCATGAATAAAGAATGGTACCAACACATCCCCCGAGAGCAACTTCTCCCAACCATCCAGGAACAGTTTGGTGACGCCTTTTCCAGCATGATGGAGCACCTTGCCATAAGGCAAAAGTGATAACTAAGTGGCTCGGGGGAACAAAACATCAATATTTTGGGTCCATGGCCAGGAAACTCCCCAGAACTTAATCTCATTGAGAACTTGTGGTCAATCCTCAAGAGGCGGGTGGACAAACAAAAACCCACAAATTCCAAGCATTGATTATGCAAGAATGGGCTGCCATCAGACAGTATGTGGCCCAGAAGTTAATTGATAGCATGCCAGGGCGGATTGCAGCGGTCTTGAAAAAGAAGGGTCACCACTGAAAATATTGACTCTTTGCATCAACTTCATGTAATTGTCAATAAAAGCCTTTGACACTTATGAAATGCTTGTAATTATACTTCAGTATTCCATAGTAACATCTGACAAAAATATCTAAAGACACTGAAGCAGCAAACTTTGTGGAAATTAATATTTGTGTCATTCTCAAAACTTTTGGCCACAACTGTACACTCCACTCCACTATATTACTCTCCACTCCACTCCTCTACACTACTCCACACTCCACTATATTACTCTCCACTCCACTACTCTACACTACACTCTACTATATTACTCTCCACTCCACTCCTCTCCACTACACTCTACTATATTACTCTCCACTCCACTACTCTACACTACACTCTACTATATTACTCTCCACTCCACTACTCTACACTACACTACTCTACACTCCACTATATTACTCTCCACTCCACTACTCTACACTACACTACTCTACACTCCACTATATTACTCTACACTACACTCCTTTACACTCCACTCCACTATATTACTCTACACTACTCTACAGTACACGCCACTATATTACTCTCCTCTCCACTATATGACTCTACTCTACACTCCACTATATTACTCTACACTACACTCCTTTACACTCCACTCCACTATATTACTCTACACTACTCTACAGTACACGCCACTATATTACTCTCCTCTCCACTATATGACTCTACTCTACACTCCATTATATGACTCTACACTCCACTCCACTATATGACTCTACTTTTGACTCGACTCGGCTCTACACTCGACTCTACCTCGACTCCACTCCACTATATTACTCTACTCTACACTCCACTCCTCTCCACTACTCTACACTCCACTACTCTCCACTACTCTACACTCCACTACTCTACACTCCACTCCTCTCCACTACTCTACACTCCACTCCACTCCACTACTCTACACTCCACTACTCTACACTCCACTCCTCTCCACTACTCTACACTCCACTACTCTCCACTACTCTACACTCCACTACTCTACACTCCACTCCTCTCCACTACTCTACACTCCACTACTCTACACTACATTACTCTACTACACTCCACTACTCTACACTCCACTACTCTACACTCCACTCCTCTCCACTACTCTACACTCCACTCCTCTCCACTACTCTACACTCCACTACTCTCCACTACTCTACACTCCACTACTCTACACTCCACTCCTCTCCACTACTCTACACTCCACTCCTCTCCACTACTCTACACTCCACTCCTCTCCACTACTCTACACTCCACTCCTCTCCACTACTCTACACTCCACTACTCTACACTACATTACTCTACTACACTCCACTACTCTACACTCCACTACTCTACACCACTCCACTATATTATTCTACTCTACACTACACTATATTACTCTCCACTCCACTCCATTACTCTACTTTACACTCCAGTCCACTATATTACTCTACTCTACACTCCACTCCACTACACTCCACTATATTACTCTACTCTACACTCCACTATATTACTCTACACTCCACTCCACTCCACTCCACTATATTACTCTACACTCCACTATATTACTCTACACTCCACTACTCTACACTATATTACTCTACACTCCACTCCACTACTCTCCACTCCACTCCACTATATTACTCTACACTCCACTATATTACTCTACACTCCACTCCACTACTCTACACTATATTACTCTACACTCCACTCCACTACTCTCCACTCCACTCCACTATATTACTCTACTCTACACTCCACTCCACTCCACTATATTACTCTACTCTACACTCCACTCCACTCCTCTCCACTACTCTACACTCCACTCCACTATATTACTCTACTCTACACGCCACTATATTACTCTACAACACTCCACTACTCTACACTCCACACTCCACTATATTACTCTACACTCCACTCCACTATATTACTCTACACTCCACTATATTACTCTACACTCCACTCCTCTCCACTACTCTACACTCCTCTACACTACTCTACACTCCACTACTGGTCCTTTGTGTTTTAAAGAAAGTGCACTCTCCTACTGTACATGAGTGAGCTGGTATTACTGTTGTTACTGATGCTGTCCGTTCAGCATGAGGTCCAGTGGGTTCTCCACATGTCTATTATAGATATACAGTCTATATACAGATATATATATACAGATATTCAGGAGTGTATATACACATAAAGTACACTATATATACAAAAGCATGTGGACATCCCTTCAAAAAAGTGGATTTGGATATTTCAGCCACGCCCGTTGCTGACAGGTCTATAAAATTGAGCACACAGCATGAAATCTCCATAGACAAACATTGGTAGTAGAATGGCCTTACTAAAGAGCTCATTGACTTTCAACATGACACCATCTTAGGATGCCACCTTTCCAACAAGTCCGTTAATCAAATTTCTGCCCTGCTAGAGCTGCCCTGGTCAACTGTAAGTGCTGTTATTGTGGAAATGTCTAGGAGCAACAGCGGCTCAGCCGCGAAGTGGTAGGCCACACAAGCTCACAGAACGAGACCGCTGAGTGCTGAAGCGTGTAGAGCGTAAATATCGTCTGTCCTTGGTTGTAACACTCACTACCAAGTTCCAAACTGCATCTGGAAGCAACATCAGCACAAGAACTGTTCGTCGGGAGCTTCATGAAATTGGTTTACATGGCCGAGCAGCAGCACACAAGCCTAAGATCACCATGTGCAATGCCAAGCGTCGGCTGGAGTGGTGTAAAGCTCACCGCCATTGGACTCTGGAGCAGTGGAAACACATTGTCTGGAGTGATGAATCACGCTTCACCATCTGGCAGTCTGACGGACGAATCTTGGTTTGGCGTATGCCAGGAGAACACTACCTGCCCGAATGCATAATGTCAACTGTAAAGTTTGGTGGAGGAGGAATAATGGTCTGGGGCTGTTTTTCATGATTTGGGCTCGGTGACTTAGGTCCAATGAAGGGAAATCTTAACGCTACAGCTTACAATGACATTCTAGACGATTCTGTGCTTCCAACTTTGTGGCAACAGTTTGGGGAAGGCCCTTTCCTGTTTAAGCATACACAAAGCGAGGTGCATACAGAAATGGTTTGTCAAGATCGGTGTGGAAGAACAGAGAGCCCTGACCTCATCCCCATCGAACACCTTTGGAATACATTTGAACACCGACTGTGAGCCAGGCCTAATCTCCCAACATCAGTGCCCGACCTCACTAATGCTCTTGTGGCTGAATGGAAGCAAGTCCCTGCAGCAATGTTCCAACATCTAGTGGAAAGCCTTCCCAGAAGAGTCGAGGCTGTTACAGCAGCAAACGTGGGACCAACTCCATATTAATGTCCATGATTTTGGAATGAGATGATTGACGAGCAGGTGTCCACATACTTGTGTTCATATAGTGTATTTGGCCTGGCGAAGTGGTTTTATGCGCTTACTGAATGGAAGCTGATCCCAAAGGCTAGCCTTACCTGATCAGGGTGATCTTGACCTTGGACGAGGCGCTCTTGATGATGGCCGAGGCGTTCAGGTGGCTGCGGCCATACAGGACCTGGTTGTTGATCTGATGGGGCAGGAGAGAAGGAGAGAGCATTAAACTACAATAAAGAGTTGTATTCATCAGGACAGACCGTAGCAAAAAAAATATTACGGGAACAAATAAAATTTCTTAATGGACAAGTTCATGTAGTCCCTCCCTGATTCAGTCAGTTTTATTCCGTTTGATGCCAAATAAACACATCCCATATCATTTAACGGAAGAAGAAGGGATGGGTTTAATTAATTTATCTCTCTAACAAAGACACAGCAACATAAACATGAACACACGCATGAACACACGCATGCAAACACAAATACACCCTGTAAGCAAGCGTGCACCAAACACACACAGTCATCTTATTGTTTGCGATAAAAATGACAGGATGATGCCTCCGCTCAAGTGTGACAACAGTGTTAAGCGCATGATTACGTTCACACACACACACACACACACACACACACACACACACACACACACACACACACACACACACACACACACACACACACACACACACACACACACACACACACACACACACACACACACACACACACACACACACACACAGCAGAGAGATAGGTAACCCATCGGGTCTGTCTCCCTCCTCTCCCGCTGCTTGTGGCGAGCCACATACATTTTTCATAGCAGCAGTGACTTTGTTGTAATGAGTAAAGCTGGCATGACAGAGAGGGTGGGGGGAATGGAGAAAATAAACAACAGGGTTGATAGAGGGAGGGAGGAGAAAGCGATATGATGGAACGAATGAATGGGCACGAAAAGGAAGACAACAGACAGAACAAGAACTTTCAGTTCCAATTCAGGCTATTTGATGTTGTTACTATCAATGTTTGTGGAAGATAATCTACGACGAACACATCAAAACACTACAGCTCTATGTAGACACATATATAATTCATTGCATTCAGTAGCAGTGCTCAAACCAAGCAACTACTAATAATAATAATCAATCACATCTATATTGCATGGCTACTCGCTGCCGAGGCAGGCTTTTCAGAAGCTGGACCTCCCTAAGGAAGACAGAAAAGAGAAGGGAACATCAATAGACAGAGAAAGGAAAGAAAAACGTTTTTTAGGTTAGCCCCTGTGGCCTTAGTGACAGCTATTCCCCCCGTCATTCCTCAGAGGCAGACACACACGCACACACACACACACACAGCTGTTGTGTTGTGATGAATTGTGTGGCCTGAGAGGAGCCCTGGCATCAACAGTGAAAGTGTTGTGTTGGGACTGTCCGACTATATGTGATAAAGTGAAAATCTGAGGCCGGCACCTGACCCTCAAATATAGAAAATGCGCTGTACAGTCAAATTTTTTTGACAGGCCTTTTTAGACAGGCCTATGTTTCTGCTTATAATTTCCAACATTTTGGTAGGCTATTTGTTAGTCAACTTGACTATAATTAGATACATGCAGCTTCTCTTCTGTCATTGCATGAAGTCCCTAGAAGATTAAATAAACCCTACTTCACCAAATCAAATCAAATTTTATTTGTCACATACACATGGTTAGAAGATGTTAATGCGAGTGTAGCGAAATGCTTGTGCTTCTAGTTCCGACCGTGCAGTAATATCTAACAAGTAATCTAACAATTCCCCAACAACTACCTTATACACACAAGTGTAAAGGAATGAATATGAGTATGTACATATAAATATATGGATGAGCGATGGCCGAACGGCATAGGCAAGATGCAGTAGATGGTATAGAGTACAGTATATACATATGAGATGAGTAATGTAGGATATGTAAACATTATATAAAGTGGCATTGTATAAAGTGGCTAGTGATACATTTATTACATCCAATTTTTAATTATTAAAGTGGCTAGAGATTTGAGTCGATGGCCGAACGGCATAGGCAAGATGCAGTAGATGGTATAGAGTACAGTATATACATATGAGATGAGTAATGTCGGATATGTAAACATTATATGAAGCATTGTTTAAAGTGTCAAGTGATACATTTGTACCCGATGACGTTGGAGAGTGGCGACCGGTTGGTCCTGCATGAATTCACTCTCTTAGACGCAGCTACTCATCTGTAGAATGGGTAGAAAAGGTTCCTTTGTCTTCAACCTCGTGTTGCGTTTTGGGTTTGTTGACTACCCAGACCCTGCCTGCAGCTCGGGTCACTTAGTCTGATATGTTCATTCATAAATAATCAAAACTCACATGTTTTATACCCAAAATAGATGATTGTTGAAATTCCAAATAGATGATTGTTGAAATTGCGACTGTCAGTGAAAAGCAGAGAGGACCAGTCAGGCATATCACAATATTTCAAAATACATTTGCAGGAAACAGCTCGGAAAGCAAATGACTATTGCTGTAAAGAAAAGACAATTAAAAGACTAATATCTTTTAGCTATCAAAATTCTCAACTTAATAGTGCGAACAGTATAGCCTAATTTATTGGCATCAAAGCAGAGCCTCGGCCTTTTCCCCAGTGAGTGCGCATATTCACTCTTTATCATTGTTGGATCCGTGCGAATTTCCTCTTCCAGGCTAGATGGACGTCATATTGTATTTGTGTCTCCCCTTCTCGTAGGCCTATTATATGGATCAGACAACATCGTTTTTATTGATGGGTTTGTCAGTGTCAGCAGAGTAGGCTACCCTGTAATTTTTTATAGTATTAAAAAAGATTCTGCTAATGTCTCCAGTCATATAAAGTGTAGTAGAATTGCATGAAATGTGTTCATAAAAAGGGCACATTTTTCCTTTACAAAGAAACATATCTGATATAGCCTATAACCTTGACCTAATCTATGCCACTACGCATTCAGCCATTCATTGAAAGGTCTTTCTTGCCTAAATTATGACTATCCAATCTACTCATCACATTATGAATAGTAGGCTATCTTACATAAGTCTGCAAATGTTATAATGCATGGACTGCTTTATTATAAAATATGTTTGTTTTTTTATGGTGAAAATTAGCACCTCCAAACTGGAAGCTCACGCCCTGTCTATGAGTACATTTCCCTTGACCTGCCATTTTGAAGTCGTCGTCTTGTGACTGTCGAATTTGTATAGCGCCTCACAATCATTACAGCCTACATAACATAGCCGGCACTGCTATCATCCTCTGCTATTCACCAAATCTTTCCCAAACATTAGACTACTGTTCTGGCCCTCCTCCTATTTATTTTCAACTCTCCATTTCACAGATTTTCTCTTATTGAATTAAACTTTTTTTTCCTCAGTGGTTCGACGTTAACTTTTTCTCCCCAGGTTTCCAGAAGTATTTGTCAGTTGGTGTGTATTTGTCAGTCGGTGTGTATTTGTCAGTTGGTGTGTATTTGTCAGTTGGTGTGTATTTGCATTGCTACAGTCAGGCTCTACAGCTGAGGCTACACACTAACGCCAGATACAAAGAACGAAAGAAAAACCTCAATGTAGCCTATAGATATCAACTGCACAATAATTAGACATTTATGGATTTTTAATGCATTGTTTTCTCTTTATTCAACCCACCTGCACTTCATCCACGCAATATTTCATGACCCTGAAGCCGCCTGCGGGTTATGAGTCCACCCGCACATCACTAGTGTGTGTGTTTAGGTGTGGCCCCCTCACCTCCAGCAGCTCGTCCCCTACGCGGATGCGTCCGTCCTTGGCTGCGGGGCCCCCGGGGCTGATGCCTACCACGAAGATGCTGAGGCAGGAGCGGTCCTTGTTCCCCGCCAGGCTTAGACCTAGGCCCTGGCGCTCCCTGTCCAGCTCCACACACAGCAGCTCCCCGCACAGCTCCCCGTAACGCAACCTGATCCGCTCTGGAGGGACAGGAGCAAAAGAGTGGTGTTAGTTCTAATGCTCTATGTTTCAGTGTTGAAGAGAGTTACATGTGAAAGAGAACAGCACCAAACCATAGTTTTACACGCACTAGAAAAGTTCTTAAAGGCAATCACCCTGACTGAATACTTGACATAGACACCTGTAGTTTCTTATTTTTCTTTCCTGTGATGAGTCTATTTGACCTGTCCAGTCGGTGGAATATCCTGATCTGTTTCATTAAACATGAGGGCAATTATTACAATATCTCCCAACTATCTGACCGAGGGGGCCCTGGGCTGCCTCCAATACACAGAGCAGGTTCATCTCTGCTCTCTAGCTAAAGTCTAAGCTCTGCTTTCTAGTTTTATAATGCTAGCTAGCTCTGCTATGCAATAATCCCTATAATTGCAGTATTCAAGTCACTTTGGATGTACCATGCCATCTATTTAACACAATGTCATCTTCTATCCATTCTGGGGTACCCCAGGGCTGAGTCCTGCTGTAGTTCTGATAGAGCTACACAGGTGCCAGGTTACTGTAGGGCTGGGCTGTATACCGTATTCTACTTTATACCAATATTGATCACGGACCGGTTTGGGTTTTTACTTTACCTTCTATAATGGTATTTGAATGTTTGGTTTATTAAATGTGGTAAGCCCTGTGTAACGTCCATTTTTATAATTTACTCCGCTACTTGAGTCATCTCTCTCCGCTCTCTCTCCATGCCGCTTTCCACACAGACCTAGCCTCGCCCCCTTCCATACAAGGAGTGCATTTGTTGTTGCTTAATATAAATCCACAAGCGTTCTATAATTACACTATTAGTTGGTGTTTCTTACATCTGCAAACAACTAGTTTGTCTTTTCTTAGAAAATTGTGGCTAAAACCTGTTAGCCACTAATGCTAATAACAAGTTAGCTGGCTAGCTAATAAATGTACTGAATCAGAGCAAATGTAGCTGGCTATACAGCCTGATTATACCAGTGATGGTGAGGACTAAATCAGCTAGTTGTTTGTGCAACAGTATTTTCTAAACCAAAGAGGATTAGGCGAAGCATGAATGTTAGCTACATGAAGTAGCTATGAGAAAACATGTAATGTAGCCAAAGATTATAGGATCCCCTAGAAAACACTGACCAACACTTTCGTTCCTACACTGTCACAATAACTCCTCTCTGGCATTTTCATTCATTGTCATTTCAAACAACACTGTATTCAAAGTGCCCACTAATGGATTGTAGCAACACCTGGATTGTAGCTCCTGAGTGGCACAGCGGTCTAAGGCACTGCATCTCAGTGCAAGAGGCGTCACTACAGACCCTGGTTTGAATCCAGGCTGTATCACATCTGGTTGTGATTGGGAGTCCCATAGGGCGGCGCACAATTGGCCCAGCGTCGTCCGGGTTTGGCCGGGGTAGGCCATCATTGTAAATAAGAATTTGTTTTTTAACTGACTTGCCTAGTTTAAATAAAGGTCAAATAAAAAATAAAATGGTGCAACATTTGCGCATTATTCTTTACAGAATTCTTCAACTTCTGTCAAATTGGTTTTCTTGTTGTAGATTTTCAAGTAGATTTACACGGAACAAAAATATAAACACAACATGCAACAATTTCTAAGATTTTATTGAGTTACATACAGTTCATTATAAGAAAATCAGTCATTTGAAATAACTACACTAGGCCCTGATCTACGGATTTCACATGAATGGGAATACAGATATGCATCAGTTGGTCACAGATATGTACATTCAGAAAACCAGTCAGTATTTAGTGTGACCACCATTGGCCTCATGCAGCGCGACATATCTCCTTCGTATAGAGTTCAGGCTGTTTATTGTGGCCTGTAGAATGTTGTCCCACTCCTCTTCAATGTCTGTACGGAGTTGCTGGATATTGGTGGGAACTGGAACACGCTGTTGTACACGTCGATCCAGAGCATCCCAAACTGCTCAGTGGGTGACATGTCCGGTGAGAATGGAGGCCATGGAAGAACTGGGACATGTTCAGCTTCCAGGAATCATGTACAGATCCTTGTGACATGGGGCCGTGCATTATTATGCTTAAACATGAAGTGATGGCAGCAGATGAATGGTACGACAATGGGCCTCACGATCTCGCCACAATATCTCTGTGCATTCAAATTGCCATCAATAAAATACAATTGTGTTAGTTATCCGTAGCTTATGCCTGCCCATACCATAACCCTAATGCCACGATGGTGCACATTGTTCACAACGTTGACAACAGCAATACGCTCGCCCACACGATGCCATACATGTGATACAGTTGAAACTGTGATAAATCCGTGAGGAGCACACTTCTCCAGCGTGCCAGTGGCCATCGAAGGTGAGCATTTGTCCACTGAAGTCAGTTACGACGCTGAACTGCAGTCAGGTCAAGACACTGGTGAGGACGACGAGCACTTACAGTGCATTCGTAAAGAATTCAGACCCATTCCCTTTTTCCACATTTTGTTTGTTACAGCCTTATTCTAAAATGGATTTAATAACGAAAACAGGTTTTTAGAATAAAAAAATACATATTAAAAATAAAAAAATATATACCTTATTTACGTAAGTATTCAGACCCTTTGCTATGAGTCTTGAAATTGAGCTCTGGTGCATCCTGTTTCCATTGATCATTCTTGAGATGTTTCTAAAACTTGAACGGAGTCCACCTGTGGTAAATGTATTTGATTAGACATGATTTGGAAAAGCACACACCTGTCTATATAAGGTCCCACAGTTGACAGTGCATGTCAGAGCAAAAACCAAGCCATGAGGTCACAGGAATTGTCCGTAGAGCTCCGAGACAGGATTGTGTCGAGCACAAATCTGGGGAAGGGTACAATTTGTTTTTGCCAGCATTGAAGGTCCCCAAGAACACAGTGGCCTCAATCATTCTTAAATGTAAGAAGTTTGGAACCACCAAGACTCTTCCTAGACCTGGCCACCTGACCAAACTGAGCAATCGGGGGAGAAGGGCCTTAGTCATGGAGGTGACCAAGAACCCGATGGTCACTCTGACGAAGCTCCAGAGTTCCTCTGTGGAGATGGGAGAACCTTCCAGAAGGACAACCATCAATGCAGCACTCCACCAATCAGGCCTTTATGGTAGAGTGGCCAGACAGAAGCCACTCCTCAGTAAAACGCCCATGACAGCCAAAAGGCACCTAAAGGACTCTCAAACCATGAGAAACACGATTCTCTGGTCTGATGAAACCAAGATTTTACTCTTTGGCTTGAATGCCAGTCGTCACGTCTGGAGGAAACCTGGCACCATCCCTACGGTGAAGCATAGTGATGGCAGCATCATGCTGTGGGGATGTTTTTCAGCGGCAGGGACTGGGAGACTAGTCAGGATTGAGGGAAAGATGAACAGAGCAAAGTACAGAGAGATCCTTGATGAAAACCTGCTGCAGAGCGCTCAGGACCTCAGACTGGGGGTGAATGTTCACCTTCCAACAAGACAACAACCCTTAGCACACAGCCAAGACAACGCAGGTGTGGCTTCGGGACAAGTCTCTGAATGCCATTGAGTGGCCCAGCCAGAGCCCGGACTTGAACTCAATCGAACATCTCTGGAGAGACCTGAAAATAGCATTGCAGCGACGCTCCCCATCCAACCTGACAGAGCTTGAGAAGATCTGCAGAGAAGAATGGGAGAAACTCCCCAAATACAGGTGTGCCAAGCTTGTAGCGTCATACCCAAGAAGACTCGAGGTTGTAATCGCTGCCAAAGGTGCTTTAACAAAGTACTGAGTAAAAGGTCTGAATTCTTATCTTGCACACTCCCTCAAAACTTGAGACATCTGTGGCATTGTGTTGTGTGACAAAACTGCAAATTTTAGAGTGGGCTTTTATTGTCCCCAGCACAAAGTGCGCCTGTGTAATGATCATGCTGTTTAATCCGCTTCTTGATATGCCTCACCTGTCAGGTGGATGGATTATCTTGGAAAAGGAGAAATGCTCATTAACAGGGATGTAAAACAAATTTGCGCACAAAATTTGAGAGAAATAAGCTTTTTGTGCATGTTACATTTCAGGGATCTTTTATTTCAGCTCATGAAACAAGGGGACCAACACTTTAAATGTTGCTTTTATATTTTTAAAAAGCAGACTGAACAAGGTTTTCCTCTATGATTTTGCCTGTGCTTAACTCCATTCCGTTTATTTTTTATCCTGAAAAACTCCCCAGTCCTTAACGATTACAAGCATACCCATAACATGATGCAGCCACCACTATGCTTGAAATGATGGAGAGTGGTCCTCAGTAATGTGTTGTATTAGATTTGCCCCAAACATAACACTTTGTACTGAGGACAAAAAGTTAATTGCTTTGCCACATTATTTGCAGTATTACTTTAGAGCCTTGTTGCAAACAGGATGCATGTTTTGGAATATTTTTATTCTGTACAGGCTTCCTTTTTACTCTGTCAATTAAGTTAGTATTGTGGAGTAACTACAATGTTGTTGATCCATCCTCAGTTTTCTCCTATCACAGCCATTCAATTCTGTAACTGTTTTAAAGTCACCATTGGTCTCATGGTGAAATCCCTGAATGGTTTCCTTCCTCTCTGGCAACTTAGTTAACTACTGACTGGGTGCAATTAATAACTTCACCACGCTCAAAGCGATAATCAATGTCATTTAAATGTTTTATTTTTTTACCAATCTACCAATAGGTGCCCTTCCTTGCGAGGCATTGAAAAACCTCTCTGATCTTTGTGATTGAATCTGTGGTTGAAATTCACTACTCGACTGAGGGACCTTAAAGATAATTGTATGTGTGGGGTACAGAAATAAAACAATCATGTTAAACACCATTATTGCGCACACAGAGTGAGTCCATGCAACTTATTATGTGACTACTTTTTAAGCATATTTTTACTCCTGAACTTATTTAGGCTTAATTAATTAGTACACATTTCAAAATACAAACATTACCAGTCAAAAGTTTGGACACACCTACTCATTCAAGGGGTTTTCTTTATTTTTACTGTTATCTACATTGTAGAATAATAGTGAAGACATCAAAACTATGAAATAACACATATTGAATCATGTAGTAACCAAAAAAGTGTTCCAGTTCCCACCGATGAGATTCTTCAAAGTAGCCACCCTTTGCCTTAACAGCTTTGTACACTCTTGGCATTCTCTCAACCAGCTTCCAACAGTCTTGAAGGAGTTCCCACATATGCTGAGCACTTGTTGGCTGCTTTTCCTTCACTCTGCGGTCCAACTTGTCCCAAACCATCTCAATCAGGGTGAGGACAATTTTATCAATTTTAAATTCAGGCTGAAAGAACAAGGGGTGTGAATACTTTCTTTAGGCACTTAGAGAAGGAGGGGGAGAGAGCGAGAGCAAGGCGAGAGAACAGATATAGAAAATAAAAACATTGAGGGCTATTTTTTTTTTACAGTGGTGAGAGAGAGGAAAAGAGAGAGAACGGGAGGGAGCGAAAAAGAGAGATAAAGAGAGGGAAAGATGGAGGGAGAGAAAGACACAGAGAGAGCGAGAGAGAAGGCTTTCATTCCTGTCACGCTATGAGAAGAGTAATTAAAAGTCCCAAGAGGTTCATCAATAACAACCGATTAAAAGGAGGGGGAGAGAAACACTCCATGAGCGTAAAGGAGGTCAGAAACGGAGGGAATGAGGGAAAAAGAGGAAGAAAGGGAGCGACCTTAGAGGTAGCACGTGTGGATGGGTTGAGAAAACAGAAAAAGTAGAAAGAGAGAACAGGGGAAAAGAGGCAGGGAAGAAGGGAAAAGAGGGAGAGAGACCTTTGTGATAGTAAATGTGGAGAAAAGTAGGAAGAGAAGGAGGGGAAAAGAGATCGGGGGTGGTGAGTTGAGAGAGAGAAAGACAGAGAAACTAAGGGGAAAGAAAGAGGGAGAGGTAGAAGAAAGTGGACGAGTTGAGAAAGGGGAGACCGGAAAGAAGACAGGCAGAGAACAGTAGCAAGATAGAGGGATGAAAAGAGAAGGGGATAGTGAGAGAGGGAAGATTGTGAAAATAGAGGTGGAAAGTGCAGGGAACTGGTCCGAACCAATAACCAGCATAGCCCATTAACAACAACTGCAGAAACATTGCCAGAACATTTTATTAGGAGCGGTTTAAAACGCTCAGTGGTATTAATGACACGACACTTGGGCTCTAATGATGACTTGAAAAAAGTGGCTTGAAAGGCATGAGCTCTGCTTTGTTTTTTTTTGCGCAGGCTGTACACACTACATCAGTCACTCATTCACAATTTGACAAGCAATTGATAATGCCTAGAATTTCACAGCGGCATCCGCTTTGTGTGACCGTAATGAATCCCTAAAAAAAATCCATGCCTTTTGCGGCCTTCTCCCTGAGTGCTGCACATCCCATCACGGGATTGGGTCTTTCTCACAGGCTACAAGTGAAGACAGACACATAAGGGAGGAAACTGCGCGCATCCTTATCCAATTCCAAGGTGCATATTGAAGATATTGGAACAGCCAACAAGATGAGTAGGCCTAATGAACAGCAAATGCACAAGCCTATGTCAATCTACTATCCCCCATAGTACAAAGGTTGACCTATTCTATTCTGTACAATAAATAAATATTCCCAACATAGTCTGGGACAGTTGTGGGACGCGATAGATCCCAAATTAATACAACCACTAGTATTAAAAAAAGAATTCACGCAACAGATCAGAACATTTAGCCTAAAATGTTGATAAACTATTAGGCTATTTCTTCACATTATAAGCTCAGCAATGCGCACATGGTAGTAGGCTATAAGTGCAAATATTCCATTAGAGGGAAAACACCATTATCAAAAGTGACCGCAAATGCAATTATGCACGTAATGCTTTTATCTTAAAAGTGCATTTTTATGGTGAAAATTATCTTTCCCAAACTTGAAACTAACGCGCTGCTTATGTATGCCAGATAGGCTCTACACCCCTTGTAAAATGAATTAATGTGCTTCATTTGAAGAAGTTATTTGGCCACTTTAGTTGTGATACAAACCTTATTAAAACATATAGGCCTATGGGCTAGGCTACTTGAGGTGTGCGACTATGATCACAAGTCACAAAAAAAGACATTGTTTCTTATGCTGGGCATCATTCACAAGTGATAATATATAATTCACAAGTAATAGGCTAATATTGTCACCCATCAGACTATTCTTGATTTAATATTGTCAAAGTCACCATTATTAGTCAGTTGTACAACCGAATGCCTTCAACTGAAATGTTTCTTCCGCATTTAACCCAACCCCTCTGAATCAGAGAGGTGCGGGGGGCTGCCTTAATCGAGATCCACATCTTCGGCGCCCGGGGAACAGTGGGTTAACTGCCTTGTTCAGGGGCAGAACGACAGATTTTTTCCTTGTCAGCTCGGGGATTCGAACTTGTAACCCTCCGGACTTGTAACCCTTGTAACCCTCCGGTTACAAGTCCAACGCTCTAACCACTAGGCTACCTGCCGCCCCATATTGTCTTTACATGTAATAAATAAAATATGTGTGAAATTTGTTTTGATTTAGAATGGGCCATTATCATGCACCTGTACCGAAACAGAGGCAGCTGGAAAAAATACACATCATATATGCACTTAAATAGCGAATGGAGGACGCTTTTCCCCGTGGTTTATTTTCATGCCAGGTAGGCTATAATCCTTTTGTAAATATAAGCAATGTGCTTAATATTAGGAACGTTGAAAAATAAATATAGTAGGCCTAGCCTATAGAAAGCCGATCCTCTTCTTTTTAGTAGAAGCCATCACTCGTTTCTCACGTAATTGCATAGCCTACTGAAACGTTGCGCAGCATGAGTTCATGGGCTCTCATGAAGTGTTTGATTCGATTTTTGAATACATTTGCATTGATTAGAGGGTTAGAGTACCAGGCAGTTAGCAAGTTTAGAGTGCTGAGTACCAGGCAGTTACCAAGTTTGGTAGGCTACTAATGACCATCAGCAGCATCAGAGCTTGGAGAAGCCTTATTACCGTAGACTAAACGATCACGTTGTTGATTCTGCTCGCCACAAGTCTGTAGTGTCACACCTGATGGAAACACCATAACACTAGAGCCTACATTAACATAAAACACTGGTGGCCCACTTGTGTGGTGTAAGTCTCATGGGGAAAGCACCATTAGTGAGGCAGCTGGCTAAGAGGGCCTGTGGATGACCCCGTGGAGAGGAGTGAAAAAGGATTGAGTTTAAGATTGAGAGAGTGATGAAGAAAGAGAGAGAGGGAGAGAGATATGAATAGAGAAAAGAGGGGGATAGAGTGTCTGGTCATCAGTGTCAACATCGACTGGTTAATAAGACTCGTCCATCACCATACATACATTTCCATTGAGAGATCCTCAGAATTATGGACAACTGTTAGTTCATCAATTGAGTTTCAATATAGAATTAAAGAATATTCACCATTTAAAAAATAAAGTTTCAAGTATTATTGTCACGTGCACAAGTACAGTGAAACGCCTTTCTTGCAAGCTCTAATCCCAACAATGCAGAAATCAACATCAGTAGTACTATAAAATAAAGTACAACGAATAACAATGCTGATAGTCTGTGTAGCCATTTAGTTAGCTATTCAGCAGTCTTATGGCTTGGGGATAGAAGCTGTTCAGGAGCCTGTTGGTGTCAGACTTGTTGCACCAGTACCGCTTGCTGTGTGGAAGCAGAGAGAACAGTCTATGGCTGTCCGCAACACCCTCCGTAACGCCATGCGATCGAGGGGGGTGCAGTTGCCATACCAAGCAGTGATGCAGCCAGTCAAGATCCTCACAATGGTGCAGCTGTAGAACCTTTTGAGGATTTGAGGGCCCATGCCAAATCTGTACAGCCTCCTGACTGTGTTGGTGTGTGTGGACCATTTTATGTCCTTAGTGATTTGGACAGAGGAACTTGAAGCTCTCGACCCGCTCCACTACAGCCCTGTCGAATGGGACAAGGAAAGGTTAAAAAATTATCGTAAATATGTCTGCCAGCTGTTCTGCGCATGCTCTGAGAACACGCCCTGGGATACCGTCCGGACCCGCGAGTGTTGGCCTGATTAAAAACCTTATTCAAGTTGGCCTCGGGGACCCTCATGCACAGCTCAGTGACAATGTATGTGCTCTTATAGGAAGCAGTAACTCCCCAGTGCTGACGTATACCTATCTAGAACTGGGCTAATAACTCGCTAACTAGCAAAGAATATCAACAAATGTGCAAACGCACGGCTCTATGCTCTGATCTGACAAGGCATTAACTCGCGGGTGAATGAAAGACTGCTCATGGGTTACCCCCACCAATATAATTCTACTCCGTTGCACTCTGGCTCTGCTTACAACAAAATTGTTGCATTGAAAAGGGGCTGATATGTTGATTCGATCACAGAAACAACAATCTATATGTGAAATTCAATCTCTTGCATCTCTGCGCAGCCTGGCATTTCTTCTGCGTGGCAGTCCTGGAGGAGGTGCATTGCTTCTCTCTCTAGACATTGTGAAAATCTGTTGATGTATGCAGAATTTGAGTATTTCTATCACATACCATGTTTCAGGCCGTTCCTTTCAATCAACCAATTTATCCGTCTCCATCTGCAGAGGCAGACTACATCATTACCCTGATCCGGGGTCAGATTTATTTAGTTCCCTAAGGGTTAAGGGTAGGATAGGGTGTAGGGTAATCTGATCCTAGATCTGTTATCATCTGTGACTTATTTTATTTATTTATTAATATAATCTTTTTTACTCCCTTTTTGCTCCCCAATTTTGTGATTACGATCTTGTCTCATTGCTGCAACTCCCCAACGGGCTCGGGAGAGGCGAAGGTCGAGTCATGCGTCCTCCGGAACATGACCCGCCAAACCATGCTTCTTAACACTCGCTCGCTTAACCCGGAAGCCAGCTGCACCAACGTGTCGGAGGAAACACCGTTCAACTGATGACCGAAGTCAGCCTTCAGCGTCCGGCCCGCCACAAGGAGTCGCTAGAGCACGATGAGCCAAGTAAAGCCCCCCCGGCCAAACACTCCCCTAACCCGGACGACGATGGGCCAATTATGCACAGCCCTATGGGACTCCAGGTCACGGCCGGTTGTGACAAGGCCTGTGATGAAACATTTTATGTTGGTGCTTTTCTACTTCATACATTTGTGTTCAATGTTTGTGCTTTTCTATAAACACATTTCTGTGTTCATGCAAGTGACTGATTGAACAAATCCTCAGTGTCTGCAATTTGGCAGTATGCCCACAACCTTGTTTAGGGAAAGGGATATCTCAGTTTCAAGGTCTCAGGTTAGAGAGAAGAAGCCTCGTGAGGTATTGGTCTGTCACATGCATGACACAGTATTGGTCGGTCACATGAATGAAGCAACCGTTAATGATGAATTAATTATGAAAAAGCTAAATCATGCAAATATGACTTGTCTGCAGTATATAAGAGAACTAAACGGGACTGCCCTGTTAGAGCTCCTGACAGACGTTCACTATGGTGGATCAAGTTTGTTGGAACCCCTCCAGCGCGCTGACAATAAACAATGATTCATTTAAGATAGACTTTGAGTGTCCCTGTGTAAGAATTTCCACAACAGGCCTACCATCGGTGACTTCTACCTAGAGCCCCATTCTCACTAAAGGGGGATAGAGCCAGTCTTGCCCATTGCCAACCCTCAACAATAGACATGTTGCTGTACGCAAAACACTTTGTTCGTTGATTCACTGCAAATTAACAATAAATATAACTAAAGTCAAGGTCGGTCACCTGTCGTTTCTAGTGTGCGTTTTTTGGGATACTAGTTGTTCCTGACAAAACCAGGGTCTAGACACACTGCTGGGCACAGGGTCTCCTCTCTTTTTCTGTCTTTCTTCTCAATCACCATTTGATATTTGAGTCATGATGGCAGTAGAGGCTTTAATCTCAGTTAGCTGTTTGATTTTGGGGATGGATATCTGCATTGAGTAGAAAACAGTGGCACAGAGAGCAAAAGGTCAAAGGTGGATTGTTATTTTAGTGTTGAAATGCTTTGTTGACATTCTGAGTATGAAGTAGGCCTAGAATCAAATTTG
Organism: Brachymystax lenok tsinlingensis; assembly: GCA_030435695.1. Classification (NCBI taxonomy): domain Eukaryota; kingdom Metazoa; phylum Chordata; class Actinopteri; order Salmoniformes; family Salmonidae; genus Brachymystax; species Brachymystax lenok. Next base: position 11,587,787 of record CM059793.1, read on the forward strand.
GGTAAAATCCAAATTCTTTAAAAATGGTTAATTTACATTTAATTTAGTTTTGATCAGAACACCAACCGTGAACTCTTTGTGACCTTGAGTCACGCACATACACAAGCAAACTCACACACACACGGTTAAGGAGCACTATCGGAACAGTGTGGGAGGCAGGACAGCTGCTGCTGGCTTAATTAGTGATCTCACACATCTCAAAAGGGCCGCTGTGTGTGTGTGTGTACGTGCGAGAGAGAGAGTAAGAGTATGTCTGTGTGTAGTGTGTGTGTGTGTGTCTCTCTCAGTGTTTGTGTGTCAGTGTGTGCCTACTTCTGGTAAAACATAACATGGATATATACAGGGAGTACCAGATAATAACATGGCTATAAACATAGAACCAGATAATAACATGGCTATATACAGAGAGTACCAGATAATAACATGGCTACATACAGAGAGCACCAGATAATAACATGGATATATACAGAGAGTACCAGATAATAACATGGATATATACAGACAGTACCAGATAATAACATGGCTATATACAGAGAGTACCAGATAATAGCATGGCTATATACAGAGAGTACCAGATAATAACATGGCTATATACAGAGAGCACCAGATAATAACATGGCTATATACAGAGAGCACCAGATAATAACATGGCTACATACAGACAGTACCAGATAATAACATGGCTACATACAGACAGTACCAGATAATAACATGGATATATACAGACAGTACCAGATAATAACATGGCTATAAACATAGAACCAGATAATAACATGGCTATATACAGAGAGCACCAGATAATAACATGGCTACATACAGACAGTACCAGATAATAACATGGATATATACAGAGAGCACCAGAAAATAACATGGCTATATACAGACAGTACCAGATAATAACATGGCTACATACAGGGAGTACCAGATAATAACATGGATATATACAGACAGTAAAAGATAACATGGATATATATAGAGAGCACCAGAAAATAACATGGCTACATACAGACAGTACCAGATAATAACATGGATATATACAGACAGTACCAGATAATAACATGGCAATAAACATAGAACCAGATAATAACATGGCTATATACAGAGAGCACCAGATAATAACATGGCTACATACAGGGAGTACCAGATAATAACATGGCTACATACAGGGAGTACCAGATAATAACATGGATATATACAGACAGTACCAGATAATAACATGGCTATAAACATAGAACCAGATAATAACATGGCTATATAGAGACAGTACCAGATAATAACATGGATATATACAGACAGTACCAGATAACATGGATATATACAGACAGTACCAGATAACATGGCTATAAACATAGCACCAGATAATAACATGGCTATATACAGAGAGCACCAGATAATAACATGGTTATATACAGAGAGCACCAGATAATAACATGGCTACATACAGACAGTACCAGATAATAACATGGATATATACAGACAGTACCAGATAATAACATGGATATATACAGGGAGTACCAGATAATAACATGACTATATACAGAGCACCAGATAATAGCATGGCTACATACAGAGAGCACCAGATAATAACATGGATATATACAGACAGTACCAGATAATAACATGGCTACATACAGGGAGTACCAGATAATAACATGGCTACATACAGGAAGAACAAGATAATAACATGGGTACATACAGGGAGTACCAGGTAATATCATGGCTACATACAGGGAGTACCAGATAATAACATGGCTACATGCAAATAGTACCAGGTAAAAACATGGCTACATAAAGGAAGAACAAGATAATAACATGGCTACATACAGGGAGTACCAGGTAATAACATGGCTACATACAGGGAATACCAGATAATAACATGGCTATATACAGACAGTACCAGGTAATAACATGGCTACATACAGAGAGCACCAGATAATAAGATGGCTACATACAGAGAGTACCAGATAATAACATGGCTATATAGACAGCAGCAGATAATAAGATGGCTACATACAGAGAGTACCAGATAATAACATGGCTACATACAGGGAGTACCAGATAATAACATGGCTACATACAGGGAGCACCAGATAATAACATGGTTATATACAGGGAGCACCAGGTAATAACATGGCTATATAGACAGCACCAGATAATAACATGGCTATATAGACAGCACCAGATAATAACATGGCTACATACAGGGAGCACCAGATAATAACATGGTTATATACAGGGAGCACCAGGTAATAACATGGCTATATAGACAGCACCAGATAATAACATGGCTATATACAGAGAGCACCAGATAATAACATGGTTATATACAGAGAGCACCAGATAATAACATGGCTACATACAGACAGCACCAGTTAATAACATGGCTATATACAGACAGTACCAGATAATAACATGGATATATACAGACAGTACCAGATAATAACATGGATATATACAGACAGTACCAGATAATAACATGGATATATACAGAGAGTACCAGATAATAACATGGATATATACAGAGAGTACCAGATAATAACATGGATATATACAGAGAGTACCAGATAATAACATGCCAATAAACATAGCACCAGATAATAACATGGCTATATACAGAGCACCAGATAATAACATGGCGACATACAGAGAGTACCAGATAATAACATGGATATATCCAGACAGTACCAGATAATAACATGGATATAAACATAGCACCAGATAATAACATGGCTATATACAGAGAGCACCAGATAATAACATGGCTACATACAGAGAGCACCAGATAATAACATGGATATATACAGGGAGTACCAGATAATAGCATGGCTACATACAGAGCACCAGATAATAGCATGGCTACATACAGGGAGTACCAGATAATAACATGGCTACATACAGGGAGAAGCAGATAATAACATGGCTACATACAGGGAGTACCAGGTAATAACATGGCTACATACAGGGAGTACCAGGTAATAACATGGCAACATACAGGGAGAACCAGATAATAACATGGCTACATACAGGGAGTACCAGGTAATAACATGGCTATATACACAGAGTACCAGATAATACCATGGCTACATACAGGGAGCACCAGGTAATAACATGGCTACATACAGGGAATACCAGATAATAACATGGCTATATACAGACAGTACCAGGTAATAACATGGCTACATACAGAGAGTACCAGATAATAACATGGCTACATACAGGGAGTACCAGATAATAACATGGCTACATACAGGGAGCACCATATAATAACATGGTTATATACAGGGAGTACCAGGTAATAACATGGCTATATAGACAGCACCAGATAATAACATGGCTATATAGACAGCAGCAGATAACATGGCTACATACAGGAAGCACCAGATAATAACATGGCTATATACAGGGAGCACCAGGTAATAACATGGCTATATAGACAGCACCAGATAAAAACATGGCTACATACAGAGAGCACCAGATAATAACATGGCTATATACAGGGAGCACCAGGTAATAACATGGCTACATACAAATAGTACCAGATAATAACATGGCTATATACACAGGGAGAACAAGGTAATAACATGGCTACATACAGAGAGTACAAGATAATAACATGGCTACATACAGGGAGTACCAGGTAATAACATGGCTATATACAAGGAGTACCAGGTAATAACATGGCTACATACAGACAGTACCAGGTAATAACATGGCTACATACAGGGAGTACCATACAATAAGATGGCTACATACACAGAGTACCAGATAATAACATGGCTACATACAGGGAGAACCAGATAATAACATGGTTATATACAGGGAGCACCAGGTAATAACATGGCTATATAGACAGCACCAGATAATAACATGGCTATATAGACAGCACCAGATAATAACATGGCTACATACAGGGAGCACCAGATAATAACATGGTTATATACAGGGAGCACCAGGCAATAACATGGCTATATAGACATCACCAGATAATAACATGGCTATATAGACAGCACCAGATAATAACATGGCTACATACAGGGAGCACCAGATAATAACATGGCTATATACAGGGAGCACCAGGTAATAACATGGCTATATAGACAGCACCAGATAATAACATGGCTATATACAGGGAGCACCAGATAATAACATGGCTATATACAGGGAGCACCAGGTAATAACATGGCTACATACAAATAGTACCAGATAATAACATGGCTACATACAAAGAGTACCAGATAATAACATGGCTACATACAGAGAGTACCAGATAATAACATGGCTACATACAGGGAGTACCAGGTAATACCATGGCTATATACAGGGAGTACCAGGTAATACCATGGCTATATACAAGGAGTACCAGGTAATAACATGGCTACATACAGACAGTACCAGGTAATAACATGGCTACATACAGGGAGAACCAGATAATAACATGGCTACATACAGGGAGTACCAGGTAATAACATGGCTACATACAGGGAGCACCAGGTAATAACATGGCTATATAGACAGCACCAGATAAAAACATGGCTATATAGACAGCACCAGATAATAACATGGCTACATACAGGGAGCACCAGATAATAACATGGTTATATACAGGGAGCACCAGGTAATAACATGGCTATATAGACAGCACCAGATAATAACATGGCTATATACAAGGAGTACCAGATAATAACATGGCTACATACAGGGAGCACCAGATAATAACATGGCTATATACAGGGAGCACCAGGTAATAACATGGCTATATAGACAGCACCAGATAATAACATGGCTATATAGACAGCACCAGATAATAACATGGCTATATACAGGGAGCACCAGGTAATAACATGGCTACATACAAAGAGTACCAGGTAATAACATGGCTACATACAGACAGTACCAGGTAATAACATGGCTACATACAGACAGTACCAGATAACATGGCTACATACAGTGAGTATCAGGTAATAACATGGCTATATACAGGGAGTACAAGGTAATAACATGGCTATATACAAGGAGTACCAGGTAATAACATGGCTATATACAGAGAGTACCAGAAAATAACATGGCTACATGCAAATAGTACCAGGTAATAACATGGCTACATACAGGGAGTACCAGATAATAACATGGCTACATACAGGGAGAAGCAGATAATAACATGGCTACATACAGGGAGCACCAGGTAATAACATGGCTATATAGACAGCACCAGATAAAAACATGGCTATATAGACAGCACCAGATAATAACATGGCTACATACAGGGAGCACCAGATAATAACATGGTTATATACAGGGAGCACCAGGTAATAACATGGCTATATAGACAGCACCTGATAATAACATGGCTATATAGACAGCACCAGATAATAACATGGTTATATACAGGGAGCACCAGGTAATAACATGGCTATATAGACAGCACCTGATAATAACATGGCTATATAGACAGCACCAGATAAAAACATGGCTACATACAGGGAGCACCAGATAATAACATGGTTATATACAGGGAGCACCAGGTAATAACATGGCTATATAGACAGCACCATATAATAACATGGCTATATAGACAGCACCAGATAATAACATGGCTACATACAGGGAGCACCAGATAATAACATGGCTATATACAGGGAGCACCAGGTAATAACATGGCTATATAGACAGCACCAGATAATAACATGGCTATATAGACAGCACCAGATAATAACATGGCTATATACAGGGAGCACCAGGTAATAACATGGCTACATACAAAGAGTACCAGATAATAACATGGCTACATACAGACAGTACCAGGTAATAACATGGCTACATACAGACAGTACCAGATAACATGGCTACATACAGTGAGTATCAGGTAATAACATGGCTATATACAGGGAGTACCAGGTAATAACATGGCTATATACAAGGAGTACCAGGTAATAACATGGCTATATACAGAGAGTACCAGAAAATAACATGGCTACATGCAAATAGTACCAGGTAATAACATGGCTACATACAGGAGTACCAGATAATAACATGGCTACATACAGGGAGAAGCAGATAATAACATGGCTACATACAGGGAGTACCAGGTAATAACATGGCTACATACAGAGAGTATCAGATAATAACATGGCTACATACAGGGAGAACCAGATAATAACATGGCTACATACAGGCAGTACAAGGTAATAACATGGCTACATATAGGGAGTACCAGGTAATAATATGCCTACATACAGGGAGTACAAGGTAATATCATTGCTACATAGAGTACCAGATTATAACATGGCTATATACAGAGAGTACCAGAAAATAACATGGCTACATGCAAAAAGTACCAGATAATAACATGGCAACATACAGAGAGTACCAGATAATAACATGGCTACATACAGGGAGTACCAGGTAATAACATGGCTATATACAGGGAGTACCAGGTAATAACATGGCTACATACAGACAGTACCAGATAATAACATGGATATATACAGACAGTACCAGATAATAACATGGATATATACAGACAGTACCAGATAATAACATGGATATATACAGAGAGTACCAGATAATAACATGGATATATACAGAGAGTACCAGATAATAACATGGCAATAAACATAGCACCAGATAATAACATGGCTATATACAGAGCACCAGATAATAACATGGCGACATACAGAGAGTACCAGATAATAACATGGATATATCCAGACAGTACCAGATAATAACATGGATATAAACATAGCACCAGATAATAACATGGCTATATACAGAGAGCACCAGATAATAACATGGCTACATACAGAGAGCACCAGATAATAACATGGCTATATACAAGTACCAGATAATAACATGGCTACATACAGGAGTACCAGATAATAACATGGCTACATACAGGAGAAGCAGATAATAACATGGCTACATACAGGAGTACCAGGTAATAACATGGCAACATACAGGAGAACCAGATAATAACATGGCTACATACAGGAGTACCAGGTAATAACATGGCTATATACACAGAGTACCAGATACATACAGGGAGAACCAGATAATAACATGGCTACATACAGGGAGTACCAGGTAATAACATGGCTATATACAGGAGTACCAGGTAATAACATGGCTACATACAGAGAGTACCAGATAATAACATGGCTACATACAGAGAGTACCAGATAATAACATGGCTACATACAGAGAGTACCAGATAATAACATGGCTACATACAGGGAGTACCAGATAATAACATGGCTACATACAGGGAGCACCAGATAATAACATGGTTATATACAGGGAGTACCAGGTAATAACATGGCTATATAGACAGCACCAGATAATAACATGGCTACATACAGGAAGCACCAGATAATAACATGGCTATATACAGGGAGCACCAGGTAATAACATGGCTATATAGACAGCACCAGATAAAAACATGGCTACATACAGAGAGCACCAGATAATAACATGGCTATATACACAGGAGCACCAGGTAATAACATGGCTACATACAAATAGTACCAGATAATAACATGGCTATATACACAGGGAGAACACCAGGTAATAACATGGCTACATACAGAGAGTACCAGATAATAACATGGCTACATACAGGAGTACCAGGTAATAACATGGCTACATATAGACAGTACCAGGTAATAACATGGCTACATAGACAGCACCAGATAATAACATGGCTACATACAGGGAGCACCAGATAATAACATGGCTATATACAGGGAGCACCAGGTAATAACATGGCTATATAGACAGCACCAGATAATAACATGGCTATATAGACAGCACCAGATAATAACATGGCTATATACAGGGAGCACCAGATAATAACATGGCTACATACAAAGAGCACCAGATAATAACATGGCTACATACAGACAGCACCAGATAATAACATGGCTATATACAGACAGTACCAGATAATAACATGGCTACATACAGGGAGCACCAGATAATAACATGGCTATATACAGGGAGTACCAGGTAATAACATGGCTATATACAGGAGCACCAGATAATAACATGGCTATATACAGAGAGCACCAGATAATAACATGGCTACATGCACAGACAGTACCAGATAATAACATGGCTATATACAGGGACAGTACCAGATAATAACATGGCTACATACAGGGAGTACCAGATAATAACATGGCTACATACAGGAGTACCAGGTAATAACATGGCTACATACAGGAGTACCAGATAATAACATGGCTACATACAGGGAGAACCAGATAATAACATGGCTACATACAGACAGTAGTACCAGATAATAACATGGCTACATACAGGAGTACCAGATAATAACATGGCTACATACAGACAGTACCAGATAATAACATGGCTATATACAGAGAGTACCAGATAATAACATGGCTATATACAGACAGTACCAGATAATAACATGGCTACATACAGACAGCACCAGATAATAACATGGCTACATACAGAGTACCAGATAATAACATGGCTACATACAGGGAGCACCAGATAATAACATGGTTATATACAGGAGCACCAGGTAATAACATGGCTATATAGACAGCACCAGATAATAACATGGCTATATACAGAGAGCACCAGATAATAACATGGCTATATACAGACAGCACCAGATAATAACATGGCTACATACAGAGAGCACCAGATAATAACATGGCTACATACAGACAGCACCAGATAATAACATGGCTATATACAGACAGTACCAGATAATAACATGGCTATATACAGACAGTACCAGATAATAACATGGATATATACAGACAGTACCAGATAATAACATGGATATATACAGACAGTACCAGATAATAACATGGATATATACAGAGAGTACCAGATAATAACATGGATATATACAGAGAGTACCAGATAATAACATGCCAATAAACATAGCACCAGATAATAACATGGCTATATACAGAGCACCAGATAATAACATGGCGACATACAGAGAGTACCAGATAATAACATGGATATATCCAGACAGTACCAGATAATAACATGGATATAAACATAGCACCAGATAATAACATGGCTATATACAGAGAGCACCAGATAATAACATGGCTACATACAGAGAGCACCAGATAATAACATGGATATATACAGGGAGTACCAGATAATAGCATGGCTACATACAGAGCACCAGATAATAGCATGGCTACATACAGGGAGTACCAGATAATAACATGGCTACATACAGGGAGAAGCAGATAATAACATGGCTACATACAGGGAGTACCAGGTAATAACATGGCTACATACAGGGAGTACCAGGTAATAACATGGCAACATACAGGGAGAACCAGATAATAACATGGCTACATACAGGGAGTACCAGGTAATAACATGGCTATATACACAGAGTACCAGATAATACCATGGCTACATACAGGGAGCACCAGGTAATAACATGGCTACATACAGGGAATACCAGATAATAACATGGCTATATACAGACAGTACCAGGTAATAACATGGCTACATACAGAGAGTACCAGATAATAAGATGGCTACATACAGAGAGTACCAGATAATAACATGGCTACATACAGGGAGTACCAGATAATAACATGGCTACATACAGGGAGCACCATATAATAACATGGTTATATACAGGGAGTACCAGGTAATAACATGGCTATATAGACAGCACCAGATAATAACATGGCTATATAGACAGCAGCAGATAACATGGCTACATACAGGAAGCACCAGATAATAACATGGCTATATACAGGGAGCACCAGGTAATAACATGGCTATATAGACAGCACCAGATAAAAACATGGCTACATACAGAGAGCACCAGATAATAACATGGCTATATACAGGGAGCACCAGGTAATAACATGGCTACATACAAATAGTACCAGATAATAACATGGCTATATACACAGGGAGAACAAGGTAATAACATGGCTACATACAGAGAGTACAAGATAATAACATGGCTACATACAGGGAGTACCAGGTAATAACATGGCTATATACAAGGAGTACCAGGTAATAACATGGCTACATACAGACAGTACCAGGTAATAACATGGCTACATACAGGGAGTACCATATAATAAGATGGCTACATACACAGAGTACCAGATAATAACATGGCTACATACAGGGAGAACCAGGTAATAACATGGTTATATACAGGGAGCACCAGGCAATAACATGGCTATATAGACAGCACCAGATAATAACATGGCTACATACAGGGAGCACCAGATAATAACATGGTTATATACAGGGAGCACCAGGCAATAACATGGCTATATAGACATCACCAGATAATAACATGGCTATATAGACAGCACCAGATAATAACATGGCTACATACAGGGAGCACCAGATAATAACATGGCTATATACAGGGAGCACCAGGTAATAACATGGCTATATAGACAGCACCAGATAATAACATGGCTATATACAGGGAGCACCAGGTAATAACATGGCTATATACAGGGAGCACCAGGTAATAACATGGCTACATACAAATAGTACCAGAAAATAACATGGCTACATACAGGGAGCACCAGGTAATAACATGGCTATATAGACAGCACCAGATAAAAACATGGCTATATAGACAGCACCAGATAATAACATGGTTATATACAGGGAGCACCAGGTAATAACATGGCTATATAGACATCACCAGATAATAACATGGCTATATAGACAGCACCAGATAATAACATGGCTACATACAGGGAGCACCAGATAATAACATGGCTATATACAGGGAGCACCAGGTAATAACATGGCTATATAGACAGCACCAGATAATAACATGGCTATATAGACAGCACCAGATAATAACATGGCTATATACAGGGAGCACCAGGTAATAACATGGCTACATACAAATAGTACCAGATAATAACATGGCTACATACAAAGAGTACCAGATAATAACATGGCTACATACAGAGAGTACCAGATAATAACATGGCTACATACAGGGAGTACCAGGTAATACCATGGCTATATACAGGGAGTACCAGGTAATACCATGGCTATATACAAGGAGTACCAGGTAATAACATGGCTACATACAGACAGTACCAGGTAATAACATGGCTACATACAGGGAGAACCAGATAATAACATGGCTACATACAGGGAGTACCAGGTAATAACATGGCTACATACAGGGAGCACCAGGTAATAACATGGCTATATAGACAGCACCAGATAAAAACATGGCTATATAGACAGCACCAGATAATAACATGGCTACATACAGGGAGCACCAGATAATAACATGGTTATATACAGGGAGCACCAGGTAATAACATGGCTATATAGACAGCACCAGATAATAACATGGCTATATAGACAGCACCAGATAATAACATGGCTACATACAGGGAGCACCAGATAATAACATGGCTATATACAGGGAGCACCAGGTAATAACATGGCTATATAGACAGCACCAGATAATAACATGGCTATATAGACAGCACCAGATAATAACATGGCTATATACAGGGAGCACCAGGTAATAACATGGATATAAGACAGCACCAGATAATAACATGGCTATATACAAGGAGTACCAGATAATAACATGGCTACATACAGGGAGCACCAGATAATAACATGGCTATATACAGGGAGCACCAGGTAATAACATGGCTATATAGACAGCACCAGATAATAACATGGCTATATAGACAGCACCAGATAATAACATGGCTATATACAGGAGCACCAGGTAATAACATGGCTACATACAAAGAGTACCAGGTAATAACATGGCTACATACAGACAGTAATAACATGGCTACATACAGACAGTACCAGATAACATGGCTACATACAGTGAGTATCAGGTAATAACATGGCTATATACAGGGAGTACCAGGTAATAACATGGCTATATACAGAGAGTACCAGAAAATAACATGGCTACATGCAAATAGTACCAGGTAATAACATGGCTACATACAGGGAGTACCAGATAATAACATGGCTACATACAGGGAGAAGCAGATAATAACATGGCTACATACAGGGAGCACCAGGTAATAACATGGCTATATAGACAGCACCAGATAAAAACATGGCTATATAGACAGCACCAGATAATAACATGGCTACATACAGCGGAGCACCAGATAATAACATGGTTATATACAGGGAGCACCAGGTAATAACATGGCTATATAGACAGCACCTGATAATAACATGGCTATATAGACAGCACCAGATAATAACATGGCTACATACAGGAGCACCAGATAATAACATGGTTATATACAGGGAGCACCAGGTAATAACATGGCTATATAGACAGCACCTGATAATAACATGGCTATATAGACAGCACCAGATAAAAACATGGCTACATACAGGGAGCACCAGATAATAACATGGTTATATACAGGGAGCACCAGGTAATAACATGGCTATATAGACAGCACCATATAATAACATGGCTATATAGACAGCACCAGATAATAACATGGCTACATACAGGGAGCACCAGATAATAACATGGCTATATACAGGGAGCACCAGGTAATAACATGGCTATATAGACAGCACCAGATAATAACATGGCTATATAGACAGCACCAGATAATAACATGGCTATATACAGGAGCACCAGGTAATAACATGGCTACATACAAAGAGTACCAGATAATAACATGGCTACATACAGACAGTACCAGGTAATAACATGGCTACATACAGACAGTACCAGATAACATGGCTACATACAGTGAGTATCAGGTAATAACATGGCTATATACAGGGAGTACCAGGTAATAACATGGCTATATACAAGGAGTACCAGGTAATAACATGGCTATATACAGAGAGTACCAGAAAATAACATGGCTACATGCAAATAGTACCAGGTAATAACATGGCTACATACAGGGAGTACCAGATAATAACATGGCTACATACAGGGAGAAGCAGATAATAACATGGCTACATACAGGGAGTACCAGGTAATAACATGGCTACATACAGAGAGTATCAGATAATAACATGGCTACATACAGGGAGAACCAGATAATAACATGGCTACATACAGGAGTACAAGGTAATAACATGGCTACATATAGGGAGTACCAGGTAATAATATGCCTACATACAGGAGTACAAGGTAATATCATTGCTACATAGAGTACCAGATTATAACATGGCTATATACAGAGAGTACCAGAAAATAACATGGCTACATGCAAAGAGTACCAGATAATAACATGGCTACATACAGAGAGTACCAGATAATAACATGGCTACATACAGGAGAGTACCAGATAATAACATGGCTACATACAGGGAGTACCAGATAATAACATGGCTACATACAGAGAGTACCAGATAATAACATGGATACATACAGAGAGTACCAGATAATAACATGGCTATATACAGAGCACCAGATAATAACATGGCTATATACAGGAGTACCAGATAATAACATGGCTACATACAGAGAGTACCAGATAATAACATGGCTACATACAGGAGTACCAGGTAATAACATGGCTATATACAGAGCACCAGATAATAACATGGCTACATACACAGTACCAGGTAATAACATGGCTACATACATGGCTACATAATAACATGGCAGTACAGCAGATAATAACATGGCTATATCATACAGGCTACCAGATAATAACATGGCTACATACAGGAGTACCAGATAATAACATGGCTACATAGACAGGAGTACCAGATAATAACATGGCTACATACAGAGAGCACCAGATAATAACATGGTTATATACAGGGAGCACCAGGTAATAACATGGCTATATAGGAGCACCAGATAATAACATGGCTATATAGACAGCACCAGATAATAACATGGCTACATACAGGGAGCACCAGATAATAACATGGCTATATACAGGGAGCACCAGGTAATAACATGGCTATATAGACAGCACCAGATAATAACATGGCTATATAGACAGCACCAGATAATAACATGGCTACATACAGAGAGCACCAGATAATAACATGGCTATATACAGGAGCACCAGGTAATAACATGGCTATATAGACAGCACCAGATAATAACATGGCTATATAGACAGCACCAGATAATAACATGGCTACATACAGGGAGCACCAGATAATAACATGGCTATATACAGGAGCACCAGGTAATAACATGGCTATATAGACAGCACCAGATAATAACATGGCTATATAGACAGCACCAGATAATAACATGGCTATATACAGGGAGCACCAGGTAATAACATGGCTACATACAGGAGTACCAGATAATAACATGGCTATATACAGACAGCACCAGATAATAACATGGCTACATACAGACAGTACCAGATAATAACATGGCTACATACAGGGAGTACCAGGTAATAACATGGCTATATACAGGAGTACCAGATAATAACATGGCTATATACAGAGAGTACCAGGTAATAACATGGCTACATACAGAGTACCAGATAATAACATGGCTACATACAGGAGTACCAGGTAATAACATGGCTACATACAGGAGTACCAGATAATAACATGGCTACATACAGGGAGTACCAGGTAATAACATGGCTACATACAGAGAGTACCAGGTAATAACATGGCTACATACAGGGAGTACCAGGTAATAACATGGCTACATACAGGAGCATCAGATAATAACATGGCTACATACAGGAGCACCAGGTAATAACATGGCTACATACAGGAGACGCACCAGATAATAACATGGCTATATAGACAGCACCAGATAATAACATGGCTATATAGACAGCACCAGATAATAACATGGCTACATACAGGAGCACCAGATAATAACATGGTTATATACAGGAGCACCAGGTAATAACATGGCTATATAGACAGCACCTGATAATAACATGGCTATATAGACAGCACCAGATAATAACATGGCTACATACAGGAGCACCAGATAATAACATGGTTATATACAGGGAGCACCAGGTAATAACATGGCTACATAGACAGCACCAGATAATAACATGGCTACATACAGGAGCACCAGATAATAACATGGTTATATACAGGGAGCACCAGGTAATAACATGGATATAAACATAGCACCAGATAATAACATGGCTATATACAGAGAGCACCAGATAATAACATGGCTACATACAGAGAGCACCAGATAATAACATGGCTATATACAGGAGCACCAGGTAATAACATGGCTATATAGACAGCACCAGATAATAACATGGCTATATAGACAGCACCAGATAATAACATGGCTATATACAGGAGCACCAGGTAATAACATGGCTACATACAAAGAGTACCAGATAATAACATGGCTACATACAGACAGTACCAGGTAATAACATGGCTACATACAGACAGTACCAGATAACATGGCTACATACAGTGAGTATCAGGTAATAACATGGCTATATACAGGGAGTACCAGGTAATAACATGGCTATATACAGAGAGTACCAGAAAATAACATGGCTACATGCAAATAGTACCAGGTAATAACATGGCTACATACAGGAGTACCAGATAATAACATGGCTACATACAGGAGAAGCAGATAATAACATGGCTACATACAGGGAGCACCAGGTAATAACATGGCTATATAGACAGCACCAGATAAAAACATGGCTATATAGACAGCACCAGATAATAACATGGCTACATACAGGGAGCACCAGATAATAACATGGTTATATACAGGGAGCACCAGGTAATAACATGGCTATATAGACAGCACCTGATAATAACATGGCTATATAGACAGCACCAGATAATAACATGGCTACATACAGGGAGCACCAGATAATAACATGGTTATATACAGGAGCACCAGGTAATAACATGGCTATATAGACAGCACCTGATAATAACATGGCTATATAGACAGCACCAGATAATAACATGGCTACATACAGGGAGCACCAGATAATAACATGGTTATATACAGGGAGCACCAGGTAATAACATGGCTATATAGACAGCACCATATAATAACATGGCTATATAGACAGCACCAGATAATAACATGGCTACATACAGGGAGCACCAGATAATAACATGGCTATATACAGGGAGCACCAGGTAATAACATGGCTATATAGACAGCACCAGATAATAACATGGCTATATAGACAGCACCAGATAATAACATGGCTATATACAGGGAGCACCAGGTAATAACATGGCTACATACAAAGAGTACCAGATAATAACATGGCTACATACAGACAGTACCAGGTAATAACATGGCTACATACAGACAGTACCAGATAACATGGCTACATACAGTGAGTATCAGGTAATAACATGGCTATATACAGGAGTACCAGGTAATAACATGGCTATATACAAGGAGTACCAGGTAATAACATGGCTATATACAGAGAGTACCAGAAAATAACATGGCTACATGCAAATAGTACCAGGTAATAACATGGCTACATACAGGGAGTACCAGATAATAACATGGCTACATACAGGGAGAAGCAGATAATAACATGGCTACATACAGGGAGTACCAGGTAATAACATGGCTACATACAGGAGTACCAGATAATAACATGGCTACATACAGGGAGTACCAGGTAATAACATGGCTACATACAGAGAGTACCAGGTAATAACATGGCTACATACAGAGTACCAGGTAGCCTACATACAGGGAGTACCATAATAACATTGCTACATACAGAGTACCAGATTATAACATGGCTATATACAGAGAGTACCAGAAAATAACATGGCTACATGCAAAAAGTACCAGGTAATAACATGGCTACATACAGGAGTACCAGATAATAACATGGCTACATACAGGGAGAACCAGATAATAACATGGCTACATACAGGAGCACCAGGTAATAACATGGCTATATAGACAGCACCAGATAATAACATGGCTATATAGACAGCACCAGATAATAACATGGCTACATACAGAGAGCACCAGATAATAACATGGTTATATACAGGAGCACCAGGTAATAACATGGCTATATAGACAGCACCTGATAATAACATGGCTATATAGACAGCACCAGATAATAACATGGCTACATACAGGAGCACCAGATAATAACATGGTTATATACAGGAGCACCAGGTAATAACATGGCTATATAGACAGCACCAGATAATAACATGGCTATATAGACAGCACCAGATAATAACATGGCTACATACAGGGAGCACCAGATAATAACATGGCTATATACAGGAGCACCAGGTAATAACATGGCTATATAGACAGCACCAGATAATAACATGGCTATATAGACAGCACCAGATAATAACATGGCTATATACAGGGAGCACCAGGTAATAACATGGCTACATACAAAGAGTACCAGATAATAACATGGCTACATACAGACAGTACCAGGTAATAACATGGCTACATACAGACAGTACCAGATAATAACATGGCTACATACAGTGAGTATCAGGTAATAACATGGCTATATACAGGGAGTACCAGGTAATAACATGGCTATATACAAGGAGCACCAGGTAATAACATGGCTATATACAGAGAGTACCAGAAAATAACATGGCTATATACAAATAGTACCAGGTAATAACATGGCTACATACAGGGAGTACCAGATAATAACATGGCTACATACAGGGAGAAGCAGATAATAACATGGCTACATACAGGGAGTACCAGGTAATAACATGGCTACATACAGAGAGTATCAGATAATAACATGGCTACATACAGGAGAACCAGATAATAACATGGCTACATACAGGGAGTACAAGGTAATAACATGGCTACATATAGGGAGTACCAGGTAATAATATGCCTACATACAGGGAGTACAAGGTAATAACATGGCTATATACAGGGAGTACCAGGTAATAACATGGCTATATACAGAGAGTACCAGAAAATAACATGGCTACATACAAAGAGTACCAGGTAATAACATGGCTACATACAGAGAGTACCAGATAATAACATGGCTACATACAGGGAGTACCAGATAATAACATGGCTATATACAGGAGTACCAGGTAATAACATGGCTACATACAGGAGTACCAGGTAATAACATGGCTACATACAGACAGTACCAGGTAATAACATGGCTACATACAGGGAGTACCAGATAATAACATGGCTACATACAGAGTACCAGGTAATAACATGGCTACATACAGGAGTACCAGGTAATAACATGGCTATATAGACAGCACCAGATAATAACATGGCTATATAGACAGCACCAGATAATAACATGGCTACATACAGGGAGCACCAGATAATAACATGGTTATATACAGGGAGCACCAGGTAATAACATGGCTATATAGACAGCACCTGATAATAACATGGCTATATAGACAGCACCAGATAATAACATGGCTACATACAGGGAGCACCAGATAATAACATGGTTATATACAGGAGCACCAGGTAATAACATGGCTATATAGACAGCACCAGATAATAACATGGCTACATAGAGGAGCACCAGATAATAACATGGTTATATACAGGGAGCACCAGGTAATAACATGGATATAAACATAGCACCAGATAATAACATGGCTATATACAGAGAGCACCAGATAATAACATGGCTACATACAGAGAGCACCAGATAATAACATGGCTATATACAGGGAGCACCAGGTAATAACATGGCTATATAGACAGCACCAGATAATAACATGGCTATATAGACAGCACCAGATAATAACATGGCTATATACAGGGAGCACCAGGTAATAACATGGCTACATACAAAGAGTACCAGATAATAACATGGCTACATACAGACAGTACCAGGTAATAACATGGCTACATACAGACAGTACCAGATAACATGGCTACATACAGTGAGTATCAGGTAATAACATGGCTATATACAGGGAGTACCAGGTAATAACATGGCTATATACAGAGAGTACCAGAAAATAACATGGCTACATGCAAATAGTACCAGGTAATAACATGGCTACATACAGGGAGTACCAGATAATAACATGGCTACATACAGGGAGAAGCAGATAATAACATGGCTACATACAGGGAGCACCAGGTAATAACATGGCTATATAGACAGCACCAGATAAAAACATGGCTATATAGACAGCACCAGATAATAACATGGCTACATACAGGGAGCACCAGATAATAACATGGTTATATACAGGGAGCACCAGGTAATAACATGGCTATATAGACAGCACCTGATAATAACATGGCTATATAGACAGCACCAGATAATAACATGGCTACATACAGGGAGCACCAGATAATAACATGGTTATATACAGGGAGCACCAGGTAATAACATGGCTATATAGACAGCACCTGATAATAACATGGCTATATAGACAGCACCAGATAATAACATGGCTACATACAGGAGCACCAGATAATAACATGGTTATATACAGGAGCACCAGGTAATAACATGGCTATATAGACAGCACCATATAATAACATGGCTATATAGACAGCACCAGATAATAACATGGCTACATACAGGGAGCACCAGATAATAACATGGCTATATACAGGGAGCACCAGGTAATAACATGGCTATATAGACAGCACCAGATAATAACATGGCTATATAGACAGCACCAGATAATAACATGGCTATATACAGGGAGCACCAGGTAATAACATGGCTACATACAAAGAGTACCAGATAATAACATGGCTACATACAGACAGTACCAGGTAATAACATGGCTACATACAGACAGTACCAGATAACATGGCTACATACAGTGAGTATCAGGTAATAACATGGCTATATACAGGGAGTACCAGGTAATAACATGGCTATATACAAGGAGTACCAGGTAATAACATGGCTATATACAGAGAGTACCAGAAAATAACATGGCTACATGCAAATAGTACCAGGTAATAACATGGCTACATACAGGGAGTACCAGATAATAACATGGCTACATACAGGGAGAAGCAGATAATAACATGGCTACATACAGGGAGTACCAGGTAATAACATGGCTACATACAGGGAGAAGCAGATAATAACATGGCTACATACAGGGAGTACCAGGTAATAACATGGCTACATAGAGTACCAGATTATAACATGGCTATATACAGAGAGTACCAGAAAATAACATAACATGGCTATATACAAGGAGTACCAGGTAATAACATGGCTATATACAGAGAGTACCAGAAAATAACATGGCTACATGCAAATAGTACCAGGTAATAACATGGCTACATACAGGGAGTACCAGATAATAACATGGCTACATACAGGGAGAAGCAGATAATAACATGGCTACATACAGGGAGCACCAGGTAATAACATGGCTATATAGACAGCACCAGATAAAAACATGGCTATATAGACAGCACCAGATAATAACATGGCTACATACAGGGAGCACCAGATAATAACATGGTTATATACAGGGAGCACCAGGTAATAACATGGCTATATAGACAGCACCTGAAAATAACATGGCTATATAGACAGCACCAGATAAAAACATGGCTACATACAGGGAGCACCAGATAATAACATGGTTATATACAGGGAGCACCAGGTAATAACATGGCTATATAGACAGCACCATATAATAACATGGCTATATAGACAGCA
Organism: Brachymystax lenok tsinlingensis; assembly: GCA_030435695.1. Taxonomy (NCBI): domain Eukaryota; kingdom Metazoa; phylum Chordata; class Actinopteri; order Salmoniformes; family Salmonidae; genus Brachymystax; species Brachymystax lenok. The sequence goes on from CM059793.1 coordinate 11,608,420, forward strand.
CCAGATAATAACATGGCTACATACAGGGAGCACCAGATAATAACATGGCTATATACAGGGAGCACCAGGTAATAACATGGCTATATAGACAGCACCAGATAATAACATGGCTATATAGACAGCACCAGATAATAACATGGCTATATACAGGAGCACCAGGTAATAACATGGCTACATACAAAGAGTACCAGATAATAACATGGCTACATACAGACAGTACCAGGTAATAACATGGCTACATACAGACAGTACCAGATAACATGGCTACATACAGTGAGTATCAGGTAATAACATGGCTATATACAGGGAGTACCAGGTAATAACATGGCTATATACAAGGAGTACCAGGTAATAACATGGCTATATACAGAGAGTACCAGAAAATAACATGGCTACATGCAAATAGTACCAGGTAATAACATGGCTACATACAGGGAGTACCAGATAATAACATGGCTACATACAGGGAGAAGCAGATAATAACATGGCTACATACAGGGAGTACCAGGTAATAACATGGCTACATACAGAGAGTATCAGATAATAACATGGCTACATACAGGGAGAACCAGATAATAACATGGCTACATACAGGGAGTACAAGGTAATAACATGGCTACATATAGGGAGTACCAGGTAATAATATGCCTACATACAGGGAGTACAAGGTAATATCATTGCTACATAGAGTACCAGATTATAACATGGCTATATACAGAGAGTACCAGAAAATAACATGGCTACATACAAAGAGTACCAGATAATAACATGGCTACATACAGAGAGTACCAGATAATAACATGGCTACATACAGGGAGTACCAGGTAATACCATGGCTATATACAGGGAGTACCAGGTAATACCATGGCTATATACAAGGAGTACCAGGTAATAACATGGCTACATACAGACAGTACCAGGTAATAACATGGCTACATACAGGGAGAACCAGATAATAACATGGCTACATACAGGGAGTACCAGGTAATAACATGGCTACATACAGGGAGCACCAGGTAATAACATGGCTATATAGACAGCACCAGATAAAAACATGGCTATATAGACAGCACCAGATAATAACATGGCTACATACAGGGAGCACCAGATAATAACATGGTTATATACAGGGAGCACCAGGTAATAACATGGCTATATAGACAGCACCTGATAATAACATGGCTATATAGACAGCACCAGATAATAACATGGCTACATACAGGGAGCACCAGATAATAACATGGTTATATACAGGGAGCACCAGGTAATAACATGGCTATATAGACAGCACCAGATAATAACATGGCTACATAGAGGGAGCACCAGATAATAACATGGTTATATACAGGGAGCACCAGGTAATAACATGGATATAAACATAGCACCAGATAATAACATGGCTATATACAGAGAGCACCAGATAATAACATGGCTACATACAGAGAGCACCAGATAATAACATGGCTATATACAGGGAGCACCAGGTAATAACATGGCTATATAGACAGCACCAGATAATAACATGGCTATATAGACAGCACCAGATAATAACATGGCTATATACAGGGAGCACCAGGTAATAACATGGCTACATACAAAGAGTACCAGATAATAACATGGCTACATACAGACAGTACCAGGTAATAACATGGCTACATACAGACAGTACCAGATAACATGGCTACATACAGGGAGTACCAGGTAATAACATGGCTATATACAGAGAGTACCAGAAAATAACATGGCTACATGCAAATAGTACCAGGTAATAACATGGCTACATACAGGGAGTACCAGATAATAACATGGCTACATACAGGGAGAAGCAGATAATAACATGGCTACATACAGGGAGCACCAGGTAATAACATGGCTATATAGACAGCACCAGATAAAAACATGGCTATATAGACAGCACCAGATAATAACATGGCTACATACAGGGAGCACCAGATAATAACATGGTTATATACAGGGAGCACCAGGTAATAACATGGCTATATAGACAGCACCTGATAATAACATGGCTATATAGACAGCACCAGATAATAACATGGCTACATACAGGGAGCACCAGATAATAACATGGTTATATACAGGGAGCACCAGGTAATAACATGGCTATATAGACAGCACCTGATAATAACATGGCTATATAGACAGCACCAGATAATAACATGGCTACATACAGGAGCACCAGATAATAACATGGTTATATACAGGGAGCACCAGGTAATAACATGGCTATATAGACAGCACCATATAATAACATGGCTATATAGACAGCACCAGATAATAACATGGCTACATACAGGAGCACCAGATAATAACATGGCTATATACAGGGAGCACCAGGTAATAACATGGCTATATAGACAGCACCAGATAATAACATGGCTATATAGACAGCACCAGATAATAACATGGCTATATACAGGGAGCACCAGGTAATAACATGGCTACATACAAAGAGTACCAGATAATAACATGGCTACATACAGACAGTACCAGGTAATAACATGGCTACATACAGACAGTACCAGATAACATGGCTACATACAGTGAGTATCAGGTAATAACATGGCTATATACAGGGAGTACCAGGTAATAACATGGCTATATACAAGGAGTACCAGGTAATAACATGGCTATATACAGAGAGTACCAGGTAATAACATGGCTACATGCAAATAGTACCAGGTAATAACATGGCTACATACAGGGAGTACCAGATAATAACATGGCTACATACAGGGAGAAGCAGATAATAACATGGCTACATACAGGGAGTACCAGGTAATAACATGGCTACATACAGAGAGTATCAGATAATAACATGGCTACATACAGGGAGAACCAGATAATAACATGGCTACATACAGGGAGTACAAGGTAATAACATGGCTACATATAGGGAGTACCAGGTAATAATATGCCTACATACAGGGAGTACAAGGTAATATCATTGCTACATAGAGTACCAGATTATAACATGGCTATATACAGAGAGTACCAGAAAATAACATGGCTACATGCAAAAAGTACCAGGTAATAACATGGCTACATACAGGGAGTACCAGGTAATATCATGGCTACATAGAGAGAGTACCAGATAATAACATGGCTATATACAGAGAGCACCAGGTAATAACATGGCTACATACAAAGAGTACCAGATAATAACATGGCAACATACAGAGAGTACCAGATAATAACATGGCTACATACAGGGAGTACCAGGTAATAACATGGCTATATACAGGGAGTACCAGGTAATAACATGGCTACATACAGACAGTACCAGGTAATAACATGGCTACAAACAGAGAGTACCAGATAATAACATGGCTACATACAGGGAGCACCAGGTAATAACATGGCTATATAGACAGCACCAGATAAAAACATGGCTATATAGACAGCACCAGATAATAACATGGCTACATACAGGGAGCACCAGATAAAAACATGGTTATATACAGGGAGCACCAGGTAATAACATGGCTATATAGACAGCACCAGATAATAACATGGCTATATAGACAGCACCAGATAATAACATGGCTACATACAGGAGCACCAGATAATAACATGGTTATATACAGGAGCACCAGGTAATAACATGGCTATATAGACAGCACCAGATAATAACATGGCTATATAGACAGCACCAGATAATAACATGGCTACATACAGGGAGCACCAGATAATAACATGGCTATATACAGGGAGCACCAGGTAATAACATGGCTATATAGACAGCACCAGATAATAACATGGCTATATAGACAGCACCAGATAATAACATGGCTATATACAGGGAGCACCAGGTAATAACATGGCTATATAGACAGCACCAGATAATAACATGGCTATATAGACAGCACCAGATAATAACATGGCTATATACAGGGAGCACCAGGTAATAACATGGCTACATACAAAGAGTACCAGATAATAACATGGCTACATACAGACAGTACCAGGTAATAACATGGCTACATACAGACAGTACCAGATAACATGGCTACATACAGGGAGTATCAGGTAATAACATGGCTATATACAGGGAGTACCAGGTAATAACATGGCTATATACAAGGAGTACCAGGTAATAACATGGCTATATACAGAGAGTACCAGAAAATAACATGGCTACATACAGGGAGTACCAGGTAATAACATGGCTACATACAGAGAGTATCAGATAATAACATGGCTACATACAGGGAGAACCAGATAATAACATGGCTACATACAGGGAGTACAAGGTAATAACATGGCTACATATAGGGAGTACCAGGTAATAATATGCCTACATACAGGGAGTACAAGGTAATATCATTGCTACATAGAGTACCAGATAATAACATGGCTATATACAGAGAGTACCAGAAAATAACATGGCTACATGCAAAAAGTACCAGGTAATAACATGGCTACATACAGGGAGTACCAGATAATAACATGGCTACATACAGGGAGCACCAGATAATAACATGGTTATATACAGGGAGCACCAGGTAATAACATGGCTATATAGACAGCACCTGATAATAACATGGCTATATAGACAGCACCAGATAATAACATGGCTACATACAGGGAGCACCAGATAATAACATGGTTATATACAGGGAGCACCAGGTAATAACATGGCTATATAGACAGCACCAGATAATAACATGGCTACATAGAGGGAGCACCAGATAATAACATGGTTATATACAGGGAGCACCAGGTAATAACATGGATATAAACATAGCACCAGATAATAACATGGCTATATACAGAGAGCACCAGATAATAACATGGCTACATACAGAGAGCACCAGATAACATGGCTATATACAGGGAGCACCAGGTAATAACATGGCTATATAGACAGCACCAGATAATAACATGGCTATATAGACAGCACCAGATAATAACATGGCTATATACAGGGAGCACCAGGTAATAACATGGCTACATACAAAGAGTACCAGATAATAACATGGCTACATACAGACAGTACCAGGTAATAACATGGCTACATACAGACAGTACCAGATAACATGGCTACATACAGTGAGTATCAGGTAATAACATGGCTATATACAGGGAGTACCAGGTAATAACATGGCTATATACAGAGAGTACCAGAAAATAACATGGCTACATGCAAATAGTACCAGGTAATAACATGGCTACATACAGGGAGTACCAGATAATAACATGGCTACATACAGGGAGAAGCAGATAATAACATGGCTACATACAGGGAGCACCAGGTAATAACATGGCTATATAGACAGCACCAGATAAAAACATGGCTATATAGACAGCACCAGATAATAACATGGCTACATACAGGAGCACCAGATAATAACATGGTTATATACAGGGAGCACCAGGTAATAACATGGCTATATAGACAGCACCTGATAATAACATGGCTATATAGACAGCACCAGATAATAACATGGCTACATACAGGGAGCACCAGATAATAACATGGTTATATACAGGGAGCACCAGGTAATAACATGGCTATATAGACAGCACCATATAATAACATGGCTATATAGACAGCACCAGATAATAACATGGCTACATACAGGGAGCACCAGATAATAACATGGCTATATACAGGAGCACCAGGTAATAACATGGCTATATAGACAGCACCAGATAATAACATGGCTATATAGACAGCACCAGATAATAACATGGCTATATACAGGAGCACCAGGTAATAACATGGCTACATACAAAGAGTACCAGATAATAACATGGCTACATACAGACAGTACCAGGTAATAACATGGCTACATACAGACAGTACCAGATAACATGGCTACATACAGTGAGTATCAGGTAATAACATGGCTATATACAGGGAGTACCAGGTAATAACATGGCTATATACAAGGAGTACCAGGTAATAACATGGCTATATACAGAGAGTACCAGAAAATAACATGGCTACATGCAAATAGTACCAGGTAATAACATGGCTACATACAGGGAGTACCAGATAATAACATGGCTACATACAGGGAGAAGCAGATAATAACATGGCTACATACAGGGAGTACCAGGTAATAACATGGCTACATACAGAGAGTATCAGATAATAACATGGCTACATACAGGGAGAACCAGATAATAACATGGCTACATACAGGGAGTACAAGGTAATAACATGGCTACATATAGGGAGTACCAGGTAATAATATGCCTACATACAGGGAGTACAAGGTAATATCATTGCTACATAGAGTACCAGATTATAACATGGCTATATACAGAGAGTACCAGAAAATAACATGGCTACATGCAAAAAGTACCAGGTAATAACATGGCTACATACAGGGAGTACCAGATAATAACATGGCTACATACAGGGAGAACCAGATAATAACATGGCTACATACAGGGAGTACAAGGTAATAACATGGCTACATACAGGGAGTACCAGGTAATATCATGGCTACATAGAGAGAGTACCAGATAATAACATGGCTATATACAGAGAGCACCAGGTAATAACATGGCTACATACAAAGAGTACCAGATAATAACATGGCAACATACAGAGAGTACCAGATAATAACATGGCTACATACAGGGAGTACCAGGTAATAACATGGCTATATACAGGGAGTACCAGGTAATAACATGGCTATATACAGGGAGTACCAGGTAATAACATGGCTACATACAGACAGTACCAGGTAATAACATGGCTACAAACAGAGAGTACCAGATAATAACATGGCTACAAACAGAGAGTACCAGATAATAACATGGCTACATACAGGGAGCACCAGGTAATAACATGGCTATATAGACAGCACCAGATAAAAACATGGCTATATAGACAGCACCAGATAATAACATGGCTACATACAGGGAGCACCAGATAAAAACATGGTTATATACAGGGAGCACCAGGTAATAACATGGCTATATAGACAGCACCAGATAATAACATGGCTATATAGACAGCACCAGATAATAACATGGCTACATACAGGGAGCACCAGATAATAACATGGTTATATACAGGGAGCACCAGGTAATAACATGGCTATATAGACAGCACCAGATAATAACATGGCTATATAGACAGCACCAGATAATAACATGGCTACATACAGGGAGCACCAGATAATAACATGGCTATATACAGGAGCACCAGGTAATAACATGGCTATATAGACAGCACCAGATAATAACATGGCTATATAGACAGCACCAGATAATAACATGGCTATATACAGGGAGCACCAGATAATAACATGGCTATATACAGGGAGCACCAGGTAATAACATGGCTATATAGACAGCACCAGATAATAACATGGCTATATAGACAGCACCAGATAATAACATGGCTATATACAGGAGCACCAGGTAATAACATGGCTACATACAAAGAGTACCAGATAATAACATGGCTACATACAGACAGTACCAGGTAATAACATGGCTACATACAGACAGTACCAGATAACATGGCTACATACAGGGAGTATCAGGTAATAACATGGCTATATACAGGGAGTACCAGGTAATAACATGGCTATATACAAGGAGTACCAGGTAATAACATGGCTATATACAGAGAGTACCAGAAAATAACATGGCTACATACAGGGAGTACCAGGTAATAACATGGCTACATACAGAGAGTATCAGATAATAACATGGCTACATACAGGAGAACCAGATAATAACATGGCTACATACAGGGAGTACAAGGTAATAACATGGCTACATATAGGGAGTACCAGGTAATAATATGCCTACATACAGGAGTACAAGGTAATATCATTGCTACATAGAGTACCAGATAATAACATGGCTATATACAGAGAGTACCAGAAAATAACATGGCTACATGCAAAAAGTACCAGGTAATAACATGGCTACATACAGGGAGTACCAGATAATAACATGGCTACATACAGGAGAACCAGATAATAACATGGCTACATACAGGGAGTACAAGGTAATAACATGGCTACATACAGGGAGTACCAGGTAATATCATGGCTACATAGAGAGAGTACCAGATAATAACATGGCTATATACAGAGAGCACCAGGTAATAACATGGCTACATACAAAGAGTACCAGATAATAACATGGCTACATACAGAGAGTACCAGATAATAACATGGCTATATACAGGGAGTACCAGGTAATAACATGGCTATATACAGGGAGTACCAGGTAATAACATGGCTATATACAGGGAGTACCAGGTAATAACATGGCTATATACAGGGAGTACCAGTACCGAGTCAATGTGCAGGAGTACCAGGTAATAACATGGCTACATACAGGGAGTACCAGTACCGAGTTAATGTGCAGGGGTACGAGGAAATTAAGGTTGCTATGTACATTTAGGTAGGGGTAAAGTGACTTGGCAAAAGGACAGATAAGACTGAGCTGTAGCAGCAGCGTACGTGGTGAGTTTGAAAGTGTGTATGTGATGGGGTGTCAGTTAGGGATGTTAGCGTTTAACCGTTAATAGGTTACCTGCGGAAAATAGATTTGACCGGTCATGCTTATCGGTTTATAGGGCCATTTATATAATTTAGTAGAATTAAAACTGGCGCGTTGTTTAAATTCCAGTCCATTGATAACTCCCGAATGGCGCAGCGGTCCAAGGCACTGCATCTCAGTGCTAGAGGCGTCACTACAGACCCTGGTTCGATTCCAGGCTGTATCACAACCAGCCGTGATTGGGAGTCCCATAGGGTGGCGCACAATTGTCCCAGCGTCGTCCGGATTAGGGTTTGGCTGGGGTAGGCCGTCATTGTAAATAAGAATTTGTTCTTAACTGACTTGCCTAGTTAAATAAAGGTAAAAAAACTAACAAAAAAAGACAATCCCTACAAAAGATCATTGAAGGTGACAGTGGGAAAGGCTTCTTCCATTACTAACCCATCGGGGCTTAGCAACAAGCAGGATGCACAAACTGTCCGCATCAGACTAACATTAGCATATCTCTCTTAAAATAAATACAAGCCTGTTGATTATTGACTAGGTCTGCATCCCAAATCCTGGGCTCTGGTCAAAAGTCCACTGTATAGGGAATAGGGCGCCATTTGGGATGTACGCTAGGAAAGGCCTGTCTATCAGTCCAGGAAACACAGCCACTCTACTGGGGGGGAGTGATTGCATTTGATGTTAAGGGAAGGTGGGAGTCCATTTTGTGTTGCGCATGGAGACATGGAGGCTGCTGAATCAGGACAGACTCACAGTTGTAGTTTGTGATAACTCAGCATTTGTCAGTGGATTTGGATCTCGTCGAGTTATACGGATCATCTGATTAGCTGGACATTCATGCAAGCAAACACACAAAAAAACACAACACCAGATCGACACACACACACACACACACACACACACGTTTCCCCTAGACATTAAATATTACATTTGGTGTTGGCGGAAGTGGATGGACACAAAAACATTGCTCAACACACATACACACAGAGTGGATGTGTCCTCTCCTGCAGTGTGTCCCTCCAAACACACACACCAGTTCCAACTGTTGACTACAAAGCTTCTATTCCCTAAAATAAATTCCCATTCAGAAACCATGCTGGCTAATGCTACATTATTATGATAGCTAGCAGGGTGTTTAATTAGGAATAGGCTACCTGGAGCGGGATGTAGCCCTGTATGCTATATTAGCGTAGCATCATATTAAGGAGGAAACGGAGCACATTTCACATAAAAGCTCATTAAAACATGACAGCCAACTCTGCAAGGCTACAGCCCCTTATTAAGTAGCAGAAATGTTTCTGCCCATAACAAAGTCTCTCCTCTTTATGTGGGGAATAGAGTTCACTACATTGAGGAATAGAGTTCACTACATTTGCTAGTCTCTTTTGAATTACGTGTTCCTTTTTTCTTTACTCTTTATATCGTTAACATTGCAGTCTGATTGTTGCAGGTGCGTGGGAATAATTTGATGATATCTTAAGAGAAAAGGAAAACCTGCACACTGATCTTGCCAGCATCCCCTTTTCAGCCAGTATCCCCTTTTCATGCCAGTATCCCCATTTCAGCCAGTATCCCCTTTTTAGCCAGTATCCCTATTTCATGCCAGTATCCCTATTTCATGCCAGTATCCCCTTTTCAGCCAGTATCCCCTTTTCATGCCAGTATCCCTATTTCATGCCAGTATCCCCTTTTCAGCCAGTATCCCCTTTTCAGCCAGTATCTCCTTTTCAGCCAGTATCCCCTTTTTAGCCAGTATCCCTATTTCATGCCAGTATCCCTATTTCATGCCAGTATCCCCTTTTCTGCCAGTATCCCTATTTCATGCCAGTATCCCTATTTCATGCCAGTATCCCTATTTCATGCCAGTATCCCCTTTTCTGCCAGTATCCCTATTTCATGCCAGTATCCCTATTTCATGCCAGTATCCCTATTTCATGCCAGTATCCCCTTTTCAGCCAGTATCCCCTTTCAGCCAGTATGACATTTTCAGCCAGTCACCTCTTTTCAGACAGTATCACCTTTTCAGCCAGTATAACATTTTCAGCAGTGTGCCGGGGTTTCCTTTGCTTGTGATGTTGTATATTACAAAAATGTGTAACCTCGGAACGAGCCTACAATATGACAGGAGTTGAGAAACACTGGTCTTAATGACCAAGACATTCTACGCGCCCATTAGCATAGCCCACAGTAGACGAGACGGATGCCCTTCCAGGGAACTCCCAGTGAACCGCGTAAGTTTAATCCTTAAGAAGCAGAATAGCATGTTGCGGTGCGGTCCTCACTGTCCTCCATTGTAGCTCCATCCAGTACCATTCAGCTCCAACAGAGACGATTAAATGCTACTTTCTATTCACTGCTGCTTTCTAGGAACTGATGGTTGAGTTAAGAGAGGGCAACGCATGGTGAAAGTAAATGAAGCTCTCTGATAAAGCACAAATAGACAGTTTATCCAGGGATTTTGCGTGATAATTAGCAGGAATCATCTGAAGTCATTCCCAGACAGTTCTGACCAATTACTGAATACAGTAATCATTCTACTTATCAAACAGGGAGACATGGCGAGGCAGAGAGAGGGAGACAGTTCAGATGGATGGTGGTCCTCTGTGGCTTATCATAGAAACACTGCTATATGAATAAAGCACATGGCCTGGCCTATCTACCATCTACAGCAGGGGTAGGCAAGCCCTGTTCCTGGAGAGCTGCAGGTACTGCAGGATTTTGCTCCAACTAGGCACCGCACACCCAACCAACTGAGCTAATAGGCTTCATCCAAGATTAATATGTGCGTGTGAGTGTCTCTGTGTGTGTGTGTGTGAGTGCGCGTGTGCGTGTGTGCATGTGTCCATGCTTCCTCCAAGACGATGAATGTGTGTGTCTCCATGCTCCCTCTAAGATGAATGAGTGGTGGTGCAGCACCAACATGGGGAAGCCAAGTCCACCGAGCCTAGCGAGCAGCAGCACACTGCTATCATCATATACCACATAAACCTTCCCATGAGAGTATTGATTTACATTCACCAGTGCACACAGGTGTAGGGGACGCAACGACAGCGGAGGGCAGGGGCAGACAGACAGACAGACAAACACACAGAGAGACAGAGAGAGAGAGAGGCAGGCAGGCACACACAGATAAGCTGGCACGTACACACACACAGATAAGCTGGCACGTACAGTACACAAACACACACACACACAAGGGTGGAGCGCACACACAAAGAGGCTGCCATGCACACATATCCGTTGTCCCACATAAACACAAAGCTAGACTGTTTCTCCTATCAGAGTCAGACATCTATCTTCTCCTTTTAAAACACTGATCGAGAGAACCTCGATGTCATTGCAATCACTTGGGATGTAATTGGAAAAATTCACAAGTGGCTGCCTCTGCTCTGACCGTCATTGGTTAGAATCAATTTTAGACACGGATAATAGGAAAATATCTAAAAAATAAATGGGGGATTGGAAATGATGAATGACAACTACATTGATAGAAGCCACAATCTATCTGCAATTTTAAAGCTGATCCAACCCCTAAAAAATCAAGGATATAAAAAAATATGTTAATTAGACAAGGATAAACTTGAAAGACTAAATGATCTCTATCAAACACACACACACACGTCTTCTAGAAGATTGTGTGTGTTTACTGTGTGTGTGAGAGAGATAATTGCCTGGTTTAGCTGATGTGAAACACCACAGTAAGGACAAGTGTTTATCTGAGTGTTCCTCCACTCCTCAACACCTGTTTCTACAGAATGGTCCTTGCACAGGGAGAGGAGGGGGCGGATAGAGAGAGAGGGAGGTAGAGAGAGGGAGGGAGGAAGAAATGGGGAGCGAGAGAGAAAGAGGGAGGAGGAGAATAGAGTGAGAGTGAGGGAAGAGATCAAATGGGAGAAAAAAACAGATGGACATAAAAGGAGAGTAAAACAGATAGAGAGCGACAGAGATGAAAGGCTGCCAACATCTCATCAGAGCAGTCTGAAGTGGACAGACAGACTCTGCATTGGTGTGGGTGACTCTTGGCTATTTTCTGAGTGGTTGCATTGGCGACAAAGTGGGCTCAATGTCTCCATATTGCAGTCTACACACACATTAACCCACTGGCCACTCGCTCTTAACTCCCTCGTCCCCCTGTGTTACTGCACAGCGGGGGGCTAAAACTCCCCTTAGAGCACACTGAGGACACACACAAACTAGAAACCCACATATAAAAATAAAGGGATGTCTTCACGAGACTGGCAAGAACAGCAACACACACACACCTCCTGATTCCCTGCCTGCCCAGACTAGAAAGCCAAACAAGCTTATTAAAGATACACACTGACCTGGCAGCATGGTCCATGCTTCACTCTCCCAGCAATCCTGAGCTTAACATCCCCATGCGCCAGTGTGTGTTTGTCCGTTGTCAACCTCGTGTTGTTGGTTGGCAGCGCTGCCTTGAGCAAGTCTGAGCAGGCATACAGATATATGGTGAGAATCTACAGAGAACACACGTAGAGAGGAGAGAAGGGAGGAGGAGAGAGAGGGAGAGAGAGAGAGGAGAGCGACTGCTTGCCATCCAGCTCCTGTGCTGAGTGCACCACACTTAGACGCCCCAGCATCCCTCTACCCCTCTCTCTCCCCCTCCACACTATGTGAAGCCATAGAAGAGACAACTAGTCTTATCTATCCCACTTGCTCCATAGAGAATCATTATATTTTACTCTATCTTGCCCTCGCCACTTGTCTCTACCTCACTCAAGCATGTGGTAGGGCTGATTGGATTTGGTGTGTGGGTGTGCGTCAGTTTGTGTGCCTGTGTGAGGCTGTAATCATTGATCCATCCCTTTATAAAATGTGAGTTTCTAGTACAAAATTGCATGTGTATAAGAGTTTGTGTGTGTGTGTTTGTGTGAGAGAAAGTGAGAGGCAGAGAAGAGGGAGCTACCGCTGCAGTAGAGACAAGGGGGTTGAGGGGAGGGAGGAGGGAGGGGGAATGACACGACAAACTGGTGGTGATTGAGGCTGATCTGCACCACTGCTCTAGCTGGCAGAGCAGGAGCTGTGTGTGTATGTGGGTACCATTTAACACACACGGTTCATTAATCAAGACCAGAGGGACTGGTGTGTGTTGTGTGCTAGCTGTGGGTGGCGAGAGCAAATGTTTCATTACCATCTGTTTAGCACATTATGATGGCTTATTGAGTCACTTCACGATTTGGCAGCCCAGTCTACCCACTGGAACACACACAGAGTTATTGCTATTCTCCTCATAGCGCCTGTCTGACAAACTGGTGTCACAAATCCAACGTGACGCCTCTCACTCACTGTCAAACAGATAGACATCAACAGTTGACTGACTGTTAAGGAGAATAAATACAGTGGGGAAAAAAAGTATTTAGTCAGCCACCAATTGTGCAAGTTCTCTCACTTAAAAAGATGAGAGAGGCCTGTAATTTTCATCATAGGTACACTTCAACTATGACAGACAAAATGAGGAAAAGAAATCCAGAAAATCACATTGTAGGATTTTTTATGAATTTATTTGCAAATTATGGTGGAAAATAAGTATTTGGTCAATAACAAAAGTTTATCTCAATACTTTGTTATATACCCATTGTTGGCAATGACAGAGGTCAAACGTTTTCTGTAAGTCTTCACAAGGTTTTCACACACTGTTGCTGATATTTTGGCCCATTCCTCCATGCAGATCTCCTCTAGAGCAGTGATGTTTTGGGGCTGTCGCTGGGCAACATGGACTTTCAACTCCTCCAAAGATTTTCTATGGGGTTGAGATCTGGAGACTGGCTAGGCCACTCCAGGACCTTGAAATGCTTCTTCTGAAGCCACTCCTTCATTGCCCGGGCGGTGTTTGGGATCATTGTCATGCTGAAAGACCCAGCCACGTTTCATCTTCAATGCCCTTGCTGATGGAAGGAGGTTTTCACTCAAAATCCCACGATACATGGCCCCATTCATTCTTTCCTTTACACGGATCAGTCGTCCTGGTCCCTTTTCAGAAGAACAGCCCCAAAGCATGATGTTTCCACCCCCATGCTTCACAGTAGGTATGGTGTTCTTTGGATGCAACTCAGCATTCTTTGTCCTCCAAACACGACGAGTTGAGTTTTTACCAAAATGTTCTATTTTGGTTTCATCTGACATTCTCCCAATCCTCATCTGGATCATCCAAATGCTCTCTAGCAAACTTTAGACGGGCCTGAACATGTACTGGCTTAAGCAGGGGGACACGTCTGGCACTGCAGGATTTGAGTCCCTGGCGAGTGTGTTACTGATGGTAGGCTTTGTTACTTTGGTCCCAGCTCTCTGCAGGTCATTCACTAGGTCCCCCGTGTGGTTCTGGGATTTTTGCTCACCGTTCTTGTGATCATTTTGACCCCACGGGGTGAGATCTTGCGTGGAGCCCCAGATCGAGGAAGATTATCAGTGGTCTTGTATGTCTTCCATTTCCTAATAATTGCTCCCACAGTTGATTTCTTCAAACCAAGCTGCTTACCTATTGCAGATTCAGTCTTCCCAACCTGGTGCAGGTCTACAATTTGGTTTCTGGTGTCCTTTGACAGCTCTTTGGTCTTGGCCATAGTGGAGTTTGGAGTGTGACTGTTTGAGGTTGTGGACAGGTGTCTTTTATACTGATAACAAGTTCAAACAGGTGCCATTAATACAGGTAACGAGTGGAGGACAGAGGAGCCTCTTAAAGAAGAAGTTACAGGTCTGTGAGAGCCAGAAATCTTGCTTGTTTGTATGTGACCAAATACTTATTTTCCACCATAATTTGCAAATAAATTCATAAAAATCCTACAATGTGATTTTCTGGATTTTTTCCTCATTTTGTCTGTCATAGTTGAAGTGTACCTATGATGAAAATTACAGGCCTCTCTCATCTTTTTAAGTGAGAGAACTTGCACAATTGGTGGCTGACTAAATACTTTTTTGCCCCACTGTATATCAAACACATCATCTAACCCTCCCAACGACTCAAACATCTGGCCCTCCCAACGGCTCAAACATCATCTGACCCTCCCCACGACTCAAACATCATCTAACCCTCCCCACGACTCGAACATCATCTGACCCTCCCAACGACTCAAACATCATCTGACCCTCCCAGCGACTCAAACATCTGACCCTCCCCACGACTCAAATATAATCTGACCCTCCCAACGCCTCAAACATCATCTGACCCTCCCCACGACTCGAACATCATCTGACCCTCCCCACAACTCAAACATCATCTGACCCTCCCAATTACTCAAACATCATCTGACCCTCCCAATTACTCAAACATCATCTGACCCTTCCAATGACTCATACATCAAAACACATTTATTTCTCCATCATCTGATATCAGTACACATTCAATTACCAGTTTACAAACACTGTCTAAAGCTGCATCTTAGACACCTGCACGCATGCGCACACACACACACAGGCAGTGACCAAGAGTCCCATAGGGCGGCGCACAATTGGCACAGCATCGTCCGGGTTAGGTCGGGACTTTACTTGGCACATCACGCTCTAGCGACTCCTTGTGGCGGGCCGGGCGCTTGCAGGCTTACTTCAGTCATCAGTTTAGCGTTTTTTCCTCCGGTACCCTTGGTGCGGCTGGCTTCTGGGTTAAGTGGGCGGGTGTTAAGAAGCATGGTTTGGCGGGTCATGTTTCGCAGGACGCATTACTCAACCTTTGCCTCTTCCGAGCACGTTGGGAAGTTGCAGCGTTGAGACAAGACCGCAATTGGATATCACGAATTTGGAGAGAAAAAGGGGGTAAAATACCAAAAAAATAGGAAACTGTTTATCAAAACACACACAGAAAGACAGTCGAAATTGCCCCAAATTAATGTTTGTTTGTGTTTTCCTAAACTGTCTTCGACAACTCGCTGAAACAAACCCCTTTCAGAAGATATTGCTGAGTTAAGTCATTTTGGGAACTTAGTGATCGCTGCTTCGTCGTCTCTGCACTTCAATTAGCCAGTTATTGAGTGGAACAGAGATGCAGAATACCCATCCACAGACCGACTGGCTGCTTGAAAACTCCATTACTCTGGCTCTGGCCTGCATACATAGCAGGACTAGTCATCATCTCTCCAGGATAAATACAACTCAACATATCTCAATATCAAAACATCATCTCCCCAGGAGAAATAAACAGCATATTCAAGGACTGCTAGTTTTACTTAAGTATTCAAACTCTTTGCTATGAGAATTGAAATTGAGCTAGGTGCATCCTGTTTCCATTGATCATCCTTGAGATGTTTCTACAACTTGATTGGAGTCCACCTATGGTAAACTCAATTGATTGAACATGATTTGGAAAGACACACCTGTGCCTTTCACACACCTGTGCCTATATAAGGTCCCACAGTTGACATTCATGTCAGAGCCAAAACCAAGCCATGAGGTCAAAGTAATTGTCCGTAGAGCTCCGAGACAGGATTGTGTCGAGGCACAGATCTGGGGAAGGGTATTGAAGGTCCCCAAGAACACAGTGGCCTCCATTATTTTTAAAAGTAAGACATTTGGAACCACCGAGACTCTGGCAGCCGAGCCAAACTGAGTAATCGGGGGAGAAGGGCCTTGGTCAGGGAGGTGACCAAGAACTCGATGGTCACTCTGACAGAGCTCTAGAGTTCCTCTGTGGAGATAGGAGAACCTTCCAGAAGGACAACCATCTCTGCAGCACTCCACCACTCAGCCCTTTATAGTAGAGTGGCCAGACGGAAGCCACTCCTTAGTAAAAGGCACATGACAGCCCGCTTGGAGTTTGCCAAAAGGCACCTAAAGGACTCAGACCATTAGAAACAAGATTCTATGGTCTGATGAAACCAAGATTGGACTCTTTGGCCTGAATGCCAAGAGTCACGTCTGGAGGAAACCTGGCGCCATCCCTACGATGAAGAATGGGGGTGGCAACATTTTTCAGAATCAGAGACTGGGAGACTAGTCAATATCTAGGGAAAGATGAACGGAACAAAGTACAGAGAGATCGTTGATGAAAACCTGCTGCAGAGCACTCAGGACCTCAGACTGGGGCGAAGGTTCACCTTCCAACAGGACAACGACCCTAAGCACACAGCCAAGAGAACGCAAGAGTGGCTTCGGGACAAGTCTCTGAATGTCCTTGAGTTGCCCAGCCAGAGCCCGGACTTGAACCCGATCGAACATCTCTGAAGTGACCTGAAAATAGCTGTGCAGCGACGCTCCCCATGCAACCTGACAGAGCTTGAGAGGATCTGCAGAGAAGAATGGGACAAACTCCCCAAATACAGGTGTGCCAAGCTTGTAGCATCATACCCAAGAAGACTCGAGGCGGTAATCACTGCCAAAGGTGCTTCAACAAAGTACTGAGTAAAGGTTTTGAATACTTATGCAAATGTCATATTTAAAATTTTATTAATTTGCAAAGATTTCTACAAAACTGTTTTTGCTTTGTCATTATGGGGTATTGTGTGTAGATTGACGAGGGAAAAAACAATTGAATCCATTTTAGAATAAGGCTGTAACGTAACAAAATGTGGAAAAAGTCAAGGTGTCTGAATACTTTCCGAATGCCCTGTACATATATACATACATACACACACAGTCACACGCATTCCCTGTATGTTTCCTCAGTCAAGGAACCAGCAGCATGCCAGACGGGGCACAACAAAAGACTGAGGGACGGAGGAGACCAGTGCAAACGAAATCAAAGAAGAGAGGAATACAGTGAAGAGGAAATAATCATTCTCTGAGGGTTGATCAAGGCTATTTCATGCCACTACAAATGGTGTACAGAGAGAGAGAGACAGAGACAGAGAGACAGAGAGACAGAGAGAGAGAGAGACAGAGTGAGAGAGAGACAGAGACACACACACAGCACAAGGCTCTGTATGGTTTAAACATGAGGAGACAGAGTGTGATGATTAACAGACAGACACACACGTACACACACAGGCCCATCTCTTCCCCTGTTTCAGCAAGACTAAATGCATTCAACTGCCAATTTGACATGAGCAAACCTATTATAGGAAAGAGCACTAGCAAAAAAACAAACAAAAAAAAACAGTAAATTAACTCGGAACAATTTCAATCTGGTGGTTCTGAGCTGGTGGTGTCATTCACTAACAAGATAGACTCTATGAATGTAGCCTGTGGTTGTCAGTGCTATCTCGCATTAAGCCACCACATGCTCCCATGGTTCCGGTCTCGTCAACACCAGTATCTCCTCTGGCTGCCTTGTTTGCGTTAGACGGCTAGGTCCTCAGATGATAGGGACAGGGAATGAGCATGTCTGTGTACGTGTCTATGTCTATGTGTGAAGCAGGCTCAGGACGTTTTTTTTTTTTTTATTAAACCTCAATTTAACTAGGCAAGTCAGTTAAGAACAAAATTCTTATTTACAATGACGGCCTAAACCAGACCACGCTGGGCCAATTGTGCGCCGCCTTATGAGACTCCCAATCACGGCCGGTTGTGATACAGCCTGGATTGTAGTGACGCCTCTAGCGCTGAGATGCAGTGTCTTAGACCGCTGCACCACTCAGGAGTGCTTTAATAATTACTGATTGAGGACATACCAGACTCTTGACAGAGTGGGAGTGGGAGCGGGAGCGCAAAAGAAAGGAGGGAGAGAGAGAAGGGAAGAAGTTGAACAGAAGCAGTGGAGAGGCAGGGAAAATGTAAATATAGAGAGGAAGTGATGGATATTTAAAGTAGGATGGGGAGAAAAAATATTTGACATTCAGAGTTTGAGGACAAGTATTCATTTAAGCTTCCCTCCCTCCCCTTCCTCCCTCCCTCCCTTCCTCCCTCCCTCCCATTCCATTGGCCACAGGAAGCCATGCTATTTTCTCTCTCCTCTTATCCCCAATCTGTCTGAACACATCTGGGATGTCTGCTCTGGAATTGCCACTAGGGCCTGACAGCAAGGTAAAAAAAACTGAGTGGTAAAAAGGGTCTGTCATCATTTGAAAGATAGGACAGTTCCCTTGAAGGTACAGATAGGGTAGGGTGTGGGATCCATCCACCTGTAGACTAGATGAGATGTGATGATGGTTTATCGCTCTGTGTGTGTGTGTGTGTGTGTGTGTGTGTGTGTGTGTGTGTGTGTGTGTGTGTGTGTGTGTGTGTGTGTGTGTGTGTGTGTGTGTGTGTGCGCGCGCGGTCGACTGGTCTTAAGCTTGTATGTGCGTGTTTTGAAGAAAGTGAAAAAGATGGATTACAAGCGTGCAGTCAGCGGTGCTATTCTAAACCCAGCCCACGGTGTATGTCTGGGAGCATTCTACACAGCAGAACAGTGTCGGCCTTAACCCCCTTGTTTTTTTGTTGTTGCTTTCAGACACAACCCTCTGCGTCCCAAATGGCACCTTAGTCTTTATGTAGTGCACTACCCTCAGCCAGGGCTCAGGTCAAAAGTAGTGCGGCCGGCCCCAGCCGGGTGGCAGGGCCTGGGGCACAGATAAACATGTGGGCTGGGCTGATGGATGAGAGAGAGCTGGCTGCCAGGGCACCCAGGGAAATGCTTGTGCTTCTAGTTCCGACAGTGCAGTAATATCTAACAAGTAATCTAACAATTCCCCAACAACTACCTAATACACACAAATTGAAAGGGGTGAATGAGAATATGTACATATGAATATATGGATGAGCGATGGCCGAGTGGCTTAGGCAAGGTGCAATAGATGGTATAAGGTACAGTATATACATATGATATGAGTAATGTAAGATATGTAAACATTATTAAAGTGGCATTGTTTAAAGTGATTAGTGATCCATTTATTAAAGTGGCCAGTAATTGAGTCTCAGTGTAGGCAGCAGCCTCTCTGAGTTAGTGATTGCTGTTTAGCAGTCTCATGGCCTTGAGATAGAAGCTGTTTTTCAGTCTCTCGGTCCCAGCTTCGATGCACCTGTACTGACCTCGCCTTCTGGATGGTAGCAGTGTGAACAGGCAGTGGCTCGGGTGGTTGTTGTCCTTGATGATATTTTTGGCCATCCTGTAACATCGGGTACTGTAGGTGTCATGGAAGGCAGATAGTTTGCCCCCAGTGATGCGTTGTGCAGACCGCACCACCCTCTGGAGAGCATTGCGGTTGAGGGCAGTGCAGTTGCCGTACCAGGCTGTGATACAGCCCGACAGGATGTTCTCGATTGTGCATCTGTAAAAGTTTGCCAGAGTTTTGGGTGATAAGCAACATTTCTTCAGCCTCCTGAAGTTGAAGAGGCGCTGTTGCGCCTTCTTCACCACACTGTCTGTGTGGGTGGACCAAGAAGTGTAGATGTTGTTTCCTACCTTCACCACCTGGGGGCGGCCCGTCAGAAAGTCCAGGACCCAATTGCAAAGGGAGGGGTTGAGACCCAGGGCCTCCCGCTTGATGATGATCTTGGAGGGTACTATGGTGTTGAATGCTGAGCTGTAGTCAATGAACAGCATTCTTACATAGGTATTCCTCTTGTCCAGATGGGATAGGGCAGTGTGCAGTGTGATGGCGATTGCATCGTCTGTGGACCTGTTGGAGCGGTATGCAAACTGAAGTGGGTCTAGGGTGGCCGGTAAGGTGGAGGTGATATGATCCTTGACTAGTCTCTCAAAGCACTTCATGATGACAGAAGTGAGTGCTACGGGGCAGAAGTAATTTAGTTCAGTTATCTTTGCCTTCTTGGGTACAGGAACAATGGTGGCCATCTTGAAGCATGTGGGGACAGCAGACTGGGATATGGAGCGATTGAATGTGTCTGTAAACACACCAGCCAGCTGGTCTGCGCATGCTCTGAGGACGCAGCTAGGGATGCCATCTGGGCCAGCAGCCTTGCGAGGGTTAACGCGTTTAAATGTTTTACTCATGGAGAAGGAGAAGGGGGAGGGGGTACAGTCCTTGTTAGTGGGCCGCGACGGTGGCACTGTGTTATCCTTAAAGCTGGCAAAGAAGGTGTTTAGTTTGTCTAGAGCGTGACGTCAGTGTCCGTGACGTGGCTGGTTTTCTTTTTGTAGTCCGTGATTTCCTGTAGACCCTGCCACATACGTCTCGTGTCTGAGCCGTTGAATTGCGACTCCACTTTGTCCCTGTACTGGCCGTTCGCTTGTTTGATTGCCTTGCAGAGGGAATAACTACACTGTTTATATTCAGCCATATTCCCATGACCTCTTTCCATGGTTCAACGCAGTGGTTCGCTCTTTCAGTTTTGCGCTAATGCCGCCATCCATCCACGGTTTCTGGTTAAGGTAGGTTTTAATAGTCACACTGGGTACAACATCTCCAATGCACTTCCTAATAAACTCACTCACCGAGTCAGCTATACGCTGAGAGGTGGAAAGACCGATGTTGTTCTGAGGTTGACCGGAACATATCCCAGTCCGCATTATCAAAACAATCTTGAAGTGTGGATTCCGATTGGTCAGACCAGCGTTGAATGGTTCTAGTCACTGGTACATCCTGTTTGAGTTTCTGCCTATAAATACGGTAGAAGCAAGATGGCATCGTGGTCTGATTTGCCGAAGGGAGGGCGGGGGAGGGCTTTGTATGCATCGCAGAAGTTAGAGTAGCAGTGATGCTGATAGAATTTAGGTAGCCTTGTTCTCAAATGAGCTTTGTTAAAATCCCCAGCTACAATAAATGCAGGCTCAGGATATATGGTTTCCAGATTACATAGTCCAGTGAAGTTCCTTGAGGGCCATCGTGGTGTCCGCTTGAGGGGGAATATACACAGCTGTGACGATAACTGACAAGAATTCTCTTGGGAGATAATTTGGCGGGCATTTGATTGAAGGAATTCTAGGTCGGGTGAGCAGAAGGACTTGAGTTCCTGTATGTTGTTATGATAACACCATGAGTCGTCAATCACGAAGCATACACCCCCGCTTTTCCTCGAGAGGTGTTTATCTCTGTCGGCATGATGCATGGAGAAGCCCGGTGGCTGAACTGATTCCGACAACATATTCCGAGAGAGCCATGTTTCCGTGAACCAGAGGATGTTACAATCTCTGATGTCTCTCTGGAAGGCAACCCTTGCTCGAATTTTGTCTACCTTGTTGTCAAGAGACTGGACATTGGCGAGTAGTATACTCGGGAGCGGTGGGCGATGTGCACGTCTACGGAGCCTGACCAGGAGGCCGCTCCATCTGCCCCTTCTGTGGTGCCGTTGTTTTGGGTCGGCTTCTGGGATTAGATCCATTGTCCTGGGTGGTGGTCCAAACAGAGGATCTGCTTCAGGAAAGTCGTGTTCCTGGTCGTAATGTTGGTAAGTTGATGTCACTCTTATATACAATAGTTCTTCCCGGCTCTAAGTAATTAGACTTAAGATTTCCTGGGGTAACAATGTAACAAATAATACATAAAAAAAAAAAAAAAAAAATAGTTTCCTAAGGACTCGAAGCGAGGCGACCATGTCTGTCGGCGCCATCTTGCTTGTAATGAGTGAACTAGTATTAGCAGGCAAGGCACACACAAAGTACAATCACTGTTTAACACCATGGGCTTTGTGTGTTCCTTCCCTTGTCAGTACATATAGCCTGGTACAATTGTTTAGTACACTATCCAGCTGGGTGCACTTGAGGCTGCATGAGATCGACTGAGGAGTTAAATATATCTGCTTTCCGCATTGACACAGACAGGCAAGCAGCTATACAGTATTTATTCTCAGTCAATCTCCTCCCTTTTCATCCCTCCATCCCGTTCTCCTCCTGACACTGCTCAGCACTAGTGGAAAAACACGTTGAAGAGAGGACTGCCACTCAAAAAGTCAACCTTAGCTGCATCCATCGCCACTCGCAGAGAGAGTAGAGCGTGTCAGGCTTCCAAAATAATGTCTGAATGAAAGCTGTAGGAATGAAAGCTCGGTAGAGCTCTGTAAAAATAGAAAATTGGTAGAGTGGCGCTTTGGATACTTTTATTTGTGGCGTTAAGACCTATAGTAACAGATCTCACCCTTGACAAAACGTTTTAATAGGGTGCTCATCTCCCGAAAAAGTAAAAACAAACCCATACAAAAAAAAAAACGCAATAGGCTAACATTGAATAGTCCCAAAAGTACAAACTCCACCCACCCGGCATGCTGGTACTTGAAACAAAACAAGCTTTCAATTAATTAAACCACCTTAGAAAAAAAAAACATCAAGTATGATTTATTGCACAAAATACACTGAACAAAAATATAAGTGTTGGTCCCATGTTTTATAGAAATAAAATAAAAGATCCCAGAAATATTCCATACACACAAAAAGCTAATTTCTATAAAATGTTGAGCACAAATTTGTATACAGTACATCCCTGTTAGTTAGCATTTCTCCTTTGCCAAGATAATCCATCCACCTGACAGGTGTGGCATATCAAGAAGCTGAATAAACAGCATGATCATTACACAGATGCACCTTGCGCTGGGGACAATAAAAGGCCACAAATAAAAACGTGCAGTTTTGTTACACAACTAAATGTCACAGACGCGTCCACAGATGTCACAGATGCGCAGTACGTGCATCCGGCCACACAACGGCAGGACACGTGTATGGCATTGTGTGGGTGAGTGATTTGCTGATGTCAACATTGTGAACACAGTGACTCATGGTGTAGGTGGGGTTAAGGTATGGGCAGGCATAAGCTACAGACAACAAACACAATTGCATTTTATCAATGGCAATTTAAAATCACAGAGATACCGTGACGAGATACTGAGGACCATTGTCGTGCCATTCTTCCGCTGCCTTCACCTCATGTTTCAGCATGATAATGAACAGCCCCCGTGGCGCCAAATCTGTACACAATTCCTGAAAGCTGAAAATGTCCCAGTTCTTCCATGGCCTACATACTCACCAGACATGTCACCCATTGAGCATGTTTGGGATGCTCTGGATCGATGTGTACAACAGCGTGTTCCAGTTCCCGATAATATCCAGCAACTTCAAATAGGTGACTGGTTTTCTGATCCACGCCCCCTACTTTTATTTTAAGGTATCTGTGACCAACAGATGCATATCTGTATTCCCAGTCATGTGAAATCCATAGATTAGGGTCTAATGAATTAATTTAAATTGACTGATTTCCTTATATGAACTGTAACTCAGTAAAATCTTTGGAAATGTTGCATGTTGCGTTTATATTTCCGTTCAGTATAGTATAGATATGAAGAATATGGCAGGAGAGCAGCAGACTGCTTCAGCAACAGTCATGGTGATTGATTGTCGTGGCAACATGACATAACAAATGGAGGGAACCTCAGGGAGGAGGAGAGAATTGTGGGGAAAGGAGATTGTTCACAAGGTCAATGTTGTTGGATCTCACCTTAGCCGAGGTCAATCCTTTCAAAATGTAACCTGCAATCAACCCCTGACAGTGTGAACAAGCCAGAGTGAGAGAGACCCTAATGACCTTATATTCCCATTGTGGCATGCCTGCCATAGCAGCCCAAGCAGACCTTGACAAGAGCCGATGTAAGATAATGCGAGAGATAAAGCCGACAAGTACGCTCTTTACAATATTCATAACAACAGCTATTTAACCAGGTTTCTAAACATCTCACCACTGGGGAAGCAACATAGAGAAGACCAGATGGCACTGAATTGAAAGTAAGCCACTGTAAAGTTAAAGCCGGTGTTTGATACAGCAAAATATTATTTAGAGGAATAAGATCCTTGAAGCATAGAGATAGAGGCCCAATTCCAAAACCAGACAGAAGTCTACAGCAGGGTATCCCTAGGAACAAGTGGAAGCGCTGAGAAAGTTCAAGTCTTAACCTTTTGTTCAAGCTCAGCAATAACACACCTGATTCAACTAGTCAACAAATCACCAAGCCATTTATTAGGCTAGTTGAATTAGGTGTAATGCTGGGCAGGAACAAAAAGGTGTATAACCTAGCGGACGTCCCTGAGTAAATGATATACAGTGCCTTCGGAATGTATTCAGACCCCGTAAATCTTTCAACATTTTTTTAAGTTACAGCCTTATTATACCCTTAAATAACTATTAAGACCCTTTGCTATGAGAATCGAAATAGAGCTCAGGTGCATCCTGTTTCCATTGATAATCCTTGAGAAGTTTCTACAACTTGATTGGAGTCCACCTGTGGTAAATTTAATTGATTGGACATGATTTGGAAAGGCCTGTCTATATAAGGTCCCACAGTTGACAGTGCATGACAGACCAAGCCAAGAGGTCGAAGGAATTGTCCAGCTCCGAGACAGGATTGTGTCGAGGCACAGATCTGGGGAAGGGTACCGAAACATTTCTGCAACATTGAAGGTCCCCAAGAACACAGTGGCCTTCATAACTCCTAAATGGAAGAAGTTTGGAACCACCTAGACTCTTCCTAGAGCTGGCCGCCCAGCCATACTGAGCAATCAGAGGAGAAGGGCCTTGGTCAGGGAGGTGACCAAGAACCCGAAGGTCACTCTGACAGAGCTCCAGAGTTCCTCTGTGGAGATGGGAGAATCTTCCAGAAGAACAACCATCTCTGCAGCACTCCACCAATAAGGCCTTTATTGTAGAGTGGCCAGACGGAAGCCACTGTGGGGAAGTTTTTCAGCGGCAGGGACTGGGAAACTACTCAGGATCAAGGCAAAGATGAACGGAGCAAAGTACAGAGAGATCGTTGATGAAAACCTGCTCCAGAGCACTCAGGACCTCAGACTGGGGTGAAGGTTCACTTTCCAACAGGACAATGACCCTAAGCACACAGCCAAGACAACGCAGGAGTGGCTTTGGGACAAGTCTCTGAATGTCCTTGAGTGGCCCAGCCAAAGCCCGGACTTGAACCCGATCAAACATCTCTGGAGAGAACTGAAAATAGCTGTGCAGCAGTGCTCCCCAAGACACATTTCAGTTGAATACATTCAGTTTGACAACTGACTAGGTATCCCCCTTTCCCTTTCCCAACCTGACAGAGCTTGAGAGGATCTGGCTGCCAAAGGTGCTTTAACAAAGTACTGAGTAAAGGGTCTGAATACTTATGTAAATTTGAGTTAATTTTTCTTTATACATTTGCAAAAATGTAAAAAAAACTGTTTTTGCTTTGTCATTATGGGTTATTGTGTGTAGATTGATGAGGGGGAAAAACAATTGAATCAATTTTAGAATAACGCTGTAACGTAACAAAATGTGGAAAAGGTCAAGGGGTCTGAATACTTTCTGAATGCACTGCATTAGAGTAAAAAGCTGTAAAAGAGGGGTAACAACACACAGTGCAGAGACAAGACAAGATGGCCACCTTCCCCACTCTCTCATGTTAGTACAGTAGTTCTATTGGTTAGGTTGCATCAGTCGCCAGGCAACCGATACAACAGTCAGCCAATACGCCCCCCTGCAAAGACAAAGAGAGAAACACAGATTAAAGCATTGACCTTTGCTGCTGCTCACTAACTTTCTTAGCAAGGTAATGATAACAGGGCTAACAGCGCAAACTTCCTTAGCAAGGTAATGATAACAGGGCTAACAGCGCTAACTTCCTTAGCAAGGTAATGATAACAGGGCTAACAGCGCTAACTTCCTTAGCAAGGTAATGATAACAGCGCTAACTTCCTTAGCAAGGTAATGATAACAGGGCTAACAACGCTAACTTCCTTAGCAAGGTAATGATAACAGGGCTAACAACGCTAACTTTCTTAGCAATCCTACTAATAACAGGGTTGATAATAAGCAGGCATTACAAAAAGTGATAACTTCTTTAGCAAGGCTAACAAGTAATGGGGCTAAATATTAGAATTAGCCTGACTTACAGATACAATTACCACCAGGTCATCATAGAACATTTATTATCCACCTCTTACATTTAAGCTAAAAGAGCACTCGTTTTTCAGTTCATGTTGGTGTTTTCAAAACTACTATGTCCACTATGGGCTAAGCCTATTTTAAGCCCTACAGAATACGATGGAAAACTAACACCCTCAAACTGAGTGTTACGATCGAGAACTGAAAACAGGGCTCTAACCTCTACCCCCTGTAAAATGGCGAGTCATTTGGGTATTAAATACACTACATGACCAAAAGTATGTGGACACCTGCTCGTCGAACATCTAATTCCAAAATCATAGGCATTAATATGGATTTGGCCCCCCTCCCTTTGCTGCTAAAACAGCCTCCACTCTTCTGGGAAGGTTTCCACTAGATGTTGGAACATTGCTGCGGGACTTGCTTCCATTTAGCCACAAGAGCATTATTGAGGTCGGGCACTGAGGTTGGGCGATTAGGCCTGGAATGCAGTCGGGGTTCCAATTCATCCTAAAGGTGTTTGATAGGGTGGAGGTCAGGGCTCTGTGCAGGCCAGTCAAGTTCTTCCACACGGATCTCGACAAACCATTTCTGTATGGACCTTGCTTTGTGCACGGGGGCATTGTCATTCTGAAACAGGAAAGGGCCTTCCCCAAACTGTTGCCATAAAGTTGGAAGCACAGAATCCACTAGAATGTCATTGTACGCTGTAGCGTTAAGCTTTCCCCTCAGTGGAACTAAGGAGCCTAGCCCAAACCATGAAAAACAGCCCAAGAACATTATTCCTCCTCCACCTAACTTTACAGTTGGCATAAGACGAATCTGGGTTTGGCGGATGCCAGGAGAACGCTAATCCCAGATTCATCCGTCAGACTGCCAGATGGTGAAGCGTGATTCATCACTCCAGAGAACGCATTTCCACTGACCCAGAGTCCTATGGCGGCGAGCTTCACACCACTCCAGCTGATGCTTGGCATTGCGCATGGTGATCTTAGGCTTGTGTGCGGCTGCTCGGTCGTGAAAACCCATTTCACGAAGCTCCCGACGAACAGTTCTTGTGCCGGTAGTGAGTGTTGCAACCAAGAACAGACGATTTGTAGGAGCTACGCACTTCAGAGGTCCCGTTCTGTGAGCTTGTGTGGCCTACCACTTCGCGGCTGAACCATTGTTGCTTTTAGGCGTTCCACTTCAGAATAGCACTTACAGTTGACTGGTGCAGCTCTAGCAGGGCAAAAATTTGACGAACTGACTTGTTGGAAAGGTGGCATCCTATAACGGTGCCATGTTGAAAGTTACTGAGCTCTTCAGTAAGGTCATTCTACTGACAATGTTTGTCTATGGAGATTGCATGGCTGTATGTCCAAATTGTATATACCTGTCAGCAACGGGTGTGGCTGAAATAGCCGAATCCACTAATTTGAAGGGGTCTCCATATATATATATAGTGTATACAGGGGAGGTGCTGGGCTGTCAGGCTATCGGCCCCAGACAGATAGATGCTGATATTCAGCTATCTGCTACAGAACGATCCATTAAACAGCACTCTAACCACAAATCAACACCCAGAGGAAGGAGCGAGGAACAGAGGGGGGAAGGGAGAGAGGGAGAGACTGACAGAAGAGGGGGGCAAGGGAGGAAGATGACCAGAAGTGACAGACCAAAGGGTAAGAGACAGAACAGGAGAGAGAGGACAGAAGAGGGGAAGGAGGGGAGTAAAAACAAACAGAAAGGACACAAGGATGAGTCAAGAGGCGGAAACGCGGTGGTGAAAAAGAGGTGAGAAACTTCCGACTTAAACTATAAAAGTAGTGCACACTATGAAGGGAATAGGGTGCCATTTGCGACACAGATAATGTGTTATCATGTTCATGCCAATACTGTTTCCTTCTGTCATGTAGTAGTCCTTACCAAAGGCTCTCAGAGTAAAATGCAATCGTTCAGAGTACTCCAGCATTCTTCCCACTCCAGAGACCAACACTATGTTCACAAGGACTATGTGAGAGCTGGATTGCAGCAGTGGAGAGACTGAGAATAACACTTGATCTGGATAGTCCATCTGTAGATGCTCTACAGACTATCAGTATAATTTCAACCATCTACTAACCCTTACCTTAACCCTTATCCTAGCCCTAACATTAACCCTTATCCTAACCCTAACCCTTATCCTAACCCTAACCTTAACCCTTATCCTAACCCTAACCCTTATCCTAACCCTAACCTTACCCTAACCCTTATCCTAACCCAAACCTTACCCTAACCCTTATCCTAACCCAAACCTTACCCAAACCTTAACCCTTATCCTAACCCAAACCTTAACCCTTATCCTAACCCAAACCTTAACCCTTATCCTAACCCAAACCCTTATCCTAACCCAAACTTTACCCCTTATCCTAACCCAAACGTTACCCTAACCTTAACCCTTATCCTAACCCAAACGTTACCCTAACCTAAACCTTACCCTAACCTTAACCCTTTCCTAACCCAAACCTTACCCTAACCTTAACCCTTGTCCTAACCCTAACCCTAACCCTTACCCTAACCTTAACCCTTACCCTAACCTTAACCCAAACCTTAACCCTTATTCTGAACCTAACCTTAACCTTAGCAAGCAGAGCATCTACAGATGTACTATCCAAATAAAGTGTGACCGTCTGTGACTGCAACAAATGGTCATTTAAGGCACTCCTCCTCTGCAGTGAAAGACTCAATGTAGACAGACAGATTCTTAAGACAGACACTCAGATACATTTTATGCTTTCCTGAACTTGAAACTCACGGGCCGCCAGAATCTTAGACAGCCAGCCAGTCAGCCAGACTCTTAGACAGAACTAGAAGCTGGAATGGGACTGAGTGCCAGTCACTGTGACACAGAGTGCGGTGTAGCTGGCTGTCGACCTACTTCAGTCCTCAACACACAATCACAAACATACACACACACAGTCAATAACAAGCTGTCCAGGAACACAACACACTGGAGACCTTACACACACACACACTGAGTCTCTGAGTGGTGTACATGCACACGCAGAGACACACACAAAGGCATAGAAATGCACGCACGGACGCGCACACACACAGTGTGGACAGTGTAATTAGAGAAATCTATATACGTCTCCTTCTGCCACCAGTCTCTCAACCACAATTATCAATCACACAACTCACATTACATATGGACCGGGAGTTAATACCACTACTAAATCACACAGCTCACATTAAATATGGACCGGGAGTTAATACCACTACTAAATCACACAGCTCACATTAAATATGGACCGGGAGTTAATACCACTACTAAATCACACAGCTCACATTAAATATGGACCTGGAGTTAATACCACTACTAAATCACACAGCTCACATTACATATGGACCAGGAGTTAATACCACTACTAAATCACACAGCTCACATTAAATATGGACCAGGAGTTAATACCACTATTAAATCACACAGCTCACATTAAATATGGACCAGGAGTTAATACCACTACTAAATCACACAGCTCACATTAAATATGGACCAGGAGTTACAGTGAGGGAAAAAAGTATTTGATCCCCTGCTGATTTTGTACGTTTGCCCACTGACAAAGAAATGATCAGTCTATAATTTTAATGGTAGGTTTATTTGAACAGTGAGAGACAGAATAACAACAAAAAAATCCAGAAAAACGCATGTGAAAAATGTTATAAATTGATTTGCATTTTAATGAGGGAAATAAGTATTTGACCCCCTCTCAATCAGAAAGATTTCTGGCTCCCAGGTGTTTTTATACATTAACTGAGCTGAGATTAGGAGCACACTCTTAAAAGGAGTGCTCCTAATCTCAGCTTGTTACCTGTATAAAAGACACCTGTCCACAGAAGAAATCAATCAATCAGATTCCAAACTCTCCACCATGGCCAAGACCAAAGAGCTCTCCAAGGATGTCAGGGACAAGATTGTAGACCTACACAAGGCTGGAATGGGCTACAAGACCATCGCCAAGCAGCTTGGTGAGAAGGTGACTACAGTTGGTGCGATTATTCGCAAATGGAAGAAACACAAAAGAACTGTCAATCTCCCTCGGCCTGGGGCTCCATGCAAGATCTCACCTCGTGGAGTTGCAATGATCATGAGAATGGTGAGGAATCAGCCCAGAACTACACGGGAGGATCTTGTCAATGATCTCAAGGCAGCTGGGACCATAGTCACCAAGAAAACAATTGGTAACACACTACGCCGTGAAGGACTGAAATCCTGCAGCGCCCGCAGGTTCCCCCTGCTCAAGAAAGCACATATACATGCCCGTCTGAAGTTTGTCAATGAACATCTGAATGATTCAGAGGACAACTGGGTGAAAGTGTTGTGGTCAGATGAGACCAAAATGGAGCTCTTTGGCATCAACTCAACTCGCCGTGTTTGGAGGAGGAGGAATGCTGCCTATGACCCCAAGAACACCATCCACACCGTCAAACATGGAGGTAGAAACATTATACTTTGGGGGTGTTTTTCCTGCTAAGGGGACAGGACAACTTCTCCGCATGAAAGGGACGATGGACGGGGCCATGTACCGTCAAATCTTGGGTGAGAACCTCCTTCCCTCAGCCTTGGCATTGAAAATGGGTCGTGGATGGGTATTCCAGCATGACAATGACCCAAAACACACGGCTAAGGCAACAAAGGAGTGGCTCAAGAAGAAGCACATTAAGGTCCTGGAGTGGCCTAGCCAGTCTCCAGACCTTAATCCCATAGAAAATCTGTGGAGGGAGCTGTTCAAATAAACCTACCATTAAAATTATAGACTGATCATTTCTTTGTCAGTGGGCAAACATACAAAATCAGCAGGGGATCAAATACTTTTTTCCCCTCACTGTATTGTCAAAGTGCCTGTCTGATAGCAATTATCTGATAGTAGTTTGAGTTGTGATTTCAAAATGTCTAGTATTACTAAATTACAGCCGACCACATTCATGAGAAATTCCTCAAATCTTCATTAGATCTAAATAAAAATAAAATGAATGCTGCCAGTTGCTGGATGCATCCCAAATGGCAACCTATTCCCTATATAATGTCCCGCCTCCCCATATAATGTACTGCTATTCCCTATATAATGCACTGCTATTCCCCATATAATGCACTGCTATTCCCTATAGAATTCCCTACCTGAACGCCCTTTAGCTAACTGCGGCCTGCTAACGTTAGCTGTCTAGAGCATATCGGCTGCTAGCTAAATAGGTCCATCGGACAATTTCTTGGGCCACTATAACCTATTTTGCCAATTGGACTGGTCCCCTTCACCACACGGAACCCCACTAACCCATCACGACTGGTCTACCGATGGAAACGCACGAGGAGGCTATAAACAGACTTCGTCTTTGTTAGCCGGCCTGCTAGCCTTTGCTAGCTTGCTACCCCCAGCTAGCTGTCTGAATCGCCGTGTCCCCAACCAGCCTCACTACTCACTGGACCCTTATGATCACTCAGCTAAGCATGCCTCTCCTCAATGTCAATATGCCTTGTCCATTGCTGTTCTGGTTAGTGTTTATTGTCTTAATTCACTGTAGAGCCTCTAGCCCTGCTCAATATACCTTATCCAACCCTTCAGTTCCACCACCCACACATGCGATGACATCACCTGGTTTAAATGTTTCTAGAGACAATATCTCTTTCATCACCACTTAATGCCTAGGTTTACCTCCACTGTATTCACGTCCTACCATACCTTTGTCTGTACATTATGCCTTGAATTTATTTTATCGCCCCCTGAAACCTGTTCTTTTTACTCTCTGTTCAGGAAGTCCTAGACGACTAGTACTTATAGCCTTTAGCTGTACCCTTATCCTACTCCTCCTCTGTTCCTCTGGTGATATAGAGGTTAATCCAGGCCCTGCAGTGCCTAGCTCCACTCCTATTCCCCAGGCGCTCTCATTTGTTGACTTCTGCAAACGTAAAAGCCTTGGTTTCATGCATGTTAACATTAGAAGTTTCATCTATAAGTTTGTTTTATTCACTGCTTTAACACACTCTGCCAACCCGGATGTCCTAGCCGTGTCTGAATCCTGGCTTAGGAAGACCACCAAAAACACTGAAATCTCCATCCCTAACTACAACATTTGCAGACAAGATAGAACGGCCAAAGGGGGTGGTGTTGCAAAGATAGAATGGCCAAAGGGAGCGGTGTTGCAATCTACTGCAGAGATAGCTTTCAGAGTTCTGTCTTACTATCCAGGTCTGTACCCAAACAATTTGAACTTTTACTTTTAAAAATCCACCTTTCTAGAAACAAGTCTCTCACTGTTGCCGCTTGCTATAGACCACCCTCTGCCCCCAGCTGTGCTCTGGACACCATATGTGAACTGATTGCCCCCCATCTATCTTCAGAGTTCGTGCTGCTAGGTGACCTAAACTGGGACATGCTTAACACCCCGGCCATCCTACAATCTAAGCTTGATGCCCTCAACCTCACACAAATCATCAATGAACCTACTAGGTACAACCCCAAAGCCGTAAACACGGGGACCCTCATAGACGTCATCCTAACTAACTTGCCCTCCAAATACACCTGTTTTCAACCAAGATCTCAGCGATCACTGCCTCATTGCCTGCATCCGTAATGGGTCATTACTGTCAAACGTTCCCTAAAACACTTCAGCGAGCAGGCCTTTCTAATCGACCTGGCCCGGGTATCCTGGAAGGATATTGACCTCATCCCGTCAGTAGAGGATGCCTGGTTATTCTTTAAAAGTGCCTTCCTCACCATCTTAAATAAGCATGCCCCATTCAAGAAATGTAGAACCAGGAACAGATATAGCCCTTGGTTCTCTCCAAACCGGACTGCCCTTGGCCAGCACAAAACATCCTGTGGCGTTCTGCATTAGCATCGAACTGCCCCCGTGATATGCAACTTTTCAGGGAAGTCAGGAACCAATATACAAAGGCAGTTAGGAAAGCCAAGGCTAGCTTTTTTCAAGCAGAAATTTGCTTCCTGTAACACAAACTCAAAAAGGTTCTGGCACACTGTAAAGTACATGGAGAATAGGAGCACTTCCTCCCAGCTGCCCACTGCACTGAGGATAGGAAACGCTGTCACCACCGATAAATCCACAATAATTGAGAATTTCAATAAGCATTTTTCCACGGCTGGCCATGCTTTCCACCTGGCTACCCCTACCCCGGTCAACAGCCCTGCACCCCCCTCAGCAACTCGCCCAAGCCTTCCCCAGTTAGCTGATGTTCTGGAAGAGCTGCAAAATCTGGAACCCTACAAATCAGCCGGGCTAGACAATCTGGACCCTTTCTTTCTAAAATTATCTGCCGAAATTGTTGCAATCCCTATTATTAGCCTGTTCAACCTCTCTTTCGTGTCGTCTGAGATTCCCAAAGACTGGAAAGCAGCTGCGGTCATCACCCTCTTCAAAGGGGGAGACACTCTTGACCCAAACTGCTACAGACCTATATCTATCCTACCCTGCCTTTCTAAGGTCTTTGAAAGCCAAGTTAACAAACAGATTACCGACCATTTCGAATCCCTTCGTACCTTCTCCGCTATGCAAACTGGTTTCAGAGCTGGTCATGGGTGCACCTCAGCCACGCTCAAGGTCCTAAACGACATCATAACCGCCATCGATAAGAGACATTACTGTGCAGCCGTATTCATTGATCTGGTCAAGGCTTTCGACTCTGTCAATCACCACATCCTTATCGACAGACTCGACAGCCTTGGTTTCTCAAATGATTGCCTCGCATGGTTCACCAACTACTTCTCCGATAGAGTTCAGTGTGTCAAATCGGAGGGCCTGTTGTCCGGGCCTCTGGCAGTCTCTATGGGGGTGCCACAGGGTTCAATTCTTGGGCCGACTCTCTTCTCTGTATACATCAATGATGTCGCTCTTGCTG
Organism: Brachymystax lenok tsinlingensis; assembly: GCA_030435695.1. NCBI lineage: Eukaryota > Metazoa > Chordata > Actinopteri > Salmoniformes > Salmonidae > Brachymystax > Brachymystax lenok. Next base: position 11,643,469 of record CM059793.1, read on the forward strand.
CTGGTGAGTCTCTGATCCATCTCTACGCAGACAACACCATTCTGTATACTTCTGGCCCTTCTTTGAACACTGTGTTAACTACCCTCCAGACGAGCTTCAATGCCATACAACTCTCCTTCCGTGGCCTCCAACTGCTCTTAAACACAAGTAAAACTAAATGCATGCTCTTCAACCGATTGCTGGCCGCACCTGCCCGCCCGTCCAGCATCACTACTCTGGACGGTTCTGTCTTAGATTATGTGGACAACTACAAATACCTAGGTGTCTGGTTAGACTGTAAACTCTCCTTCCAGACTCACATTAAACATCTCCAATCCAGAATTAAATCTAGAATTGTCTTCCTATTTCGCAACAAAGCATCCTTCACTCATGCTGCCAAACATACCCTCGTAAAACTGACCATCTTACCGATCCTCGACTTCGGTGATGTCATTTGCAAAATAGCCTCCAATACTCTACTCAACAAATTGGATGCAGTCTATCACAGTGCCATCCGTTTGTAATTACTTTGCCACCATGGCCTATTTATTGCCTTACCTTCCTTATCTTACCTCATTTGCACTCTTTGTATATATATTTGTTTTCTACTGTATTATTGACTGTATGTTTGTTTTACTCCATGTGTAACTCTGTGTTGTTGTATGTGTCGAACTGCTTTGCTTTATCTTGGCCAGATCGCAGTTGTAAATGAGAACTTGTTCTCAACTTGCCTACCTGGTTAAATAAAGGTGAAATATATATTTTTTCTATTTCATTTAAATGCACTACTATTCCCTATATAATGCACTGCTATGCCCTATATAATGTACTGCTATGCCCTATATAATGTACTGCTATGCCCTATATAATGTACTGCTATTCCCTATATAATGTACTGCTATGCCCTATATAATCCACTGCTATTCCCAATATAATGCACCGCTATTCCCTATATAATGTACTGCTATTCCCTATATAATGTACTGCTATGCCCTATATAATGCACTGCTATTCCCTATATAATGCACCGCTATTCCCTATATAATGCACCGCTATTCCCTATATAATGCACTACCATTCCCTATGTAATGCACTACTTTAGACCAAACCCTGTGGCCATGGGCAAAAGTAGTTCACTATAGGTAATAGGGTGCCAACCCCAGGTGGACATGGAGAACACAGTACTCAAAATGCAGTAAATAAATATGAAGGTAGATCAGGGATATGAGGGTTACTGAGATCTGAGCCCTCTTATCAGGGACTGATTGAGACCTGGGACACCAGGGGCGTATTCATTAGGCACCAAACGGAAGAAAACGTGAGTGAAACAGGGAGGGACTACCATGTCCAATCAGAAACACTATTTTAGTTTCAAAACTTGACTACACTGGCTGTAGAGCGCTGCCTTGTAGCCTATAGGGACACGTCTCTGTGTATAGCTTGGGATTACATCCCAACACAGGCCTCGATCAGAACCCCTCCACGTACAGTAGCCTAAATATGTACAAACAGCCTCCTGTCTTAATGCAAGATTTACGGTAAGTCTTCATTTCCACAACGACTTCCCATCAGGCACACCAGGGTTCAGATACTATTAAAAATAATTTCAACTGGCTTTATCTGTGCTCGATTTAGCTAGTCTGTCTTAACGGACCAATAGCATGGTCACAAAATGGAAAACCCCAGCCTAGAGCAAACGCTCAAAGTATTGGAACGATTGTGAATAGTATTTGAACCCAGGTCTGGAATCAGTATGCTGTGGCAGTTCTCCCAAGCGAGTCCTTTCCACTGTGGTCTTGATCTCGGATCTGTGTTTAGCCATCTGATTGAACAGAAGAAGTGGATGACTGGGGCAGGAAAGGAGGCAGGGGGGACTTAAGTCAGTCAGACCCACTGCTAATACAAGGCTACGTCCCAAAGGGGCACTCTATTCCCTATATAGTGCACTACTTTGGACCAGGCTCTGGTCCAAAGTAGTGCACTATGTAGGGAATAGGCTACCATTTTGGACACAGCCAGCCACTGCTAATGCATGAGATCCTATCAGTCAAGAGTGGAGTGATTGATTCAGACTGGCTAGACAGGAGAGGAAACGGTTGTTCACATAAGCTTCCACACACACACACAAGAGGAAACGGTTGTTCACATAAGCTTCCACACACACACACAAGAGGAAACGGTTGTTCACATAAGCTTCCACACACACACAAGAGGAAACGGTTGTTCACATAATCTTCCACACACAAGAGGAAACGGTTGTTCACATAAGCTTCCACACACACACACAAGAGGAAACGGTTGTTCACATAAGCTTCCACACACACACACAAGAGGAAACGGTTGTTCACATAAGCTTCCACACACACACAAGAGGAAACGGTTGTTCACATAAGCTTCCACACACACACAAGAGGAAACGGTTGTTCACATAAGCTTCCACACACACGAGAGCCAAAAGCATCAGCAACATTTTTTTCTGCTCCATCGTTGCACGTTTTTACTCTCAATTCCAATTCAAAGCTTTTGATCTAACGTTTAAAGAAGTAAAACCCCCATCACATCTGAACGACCGCCTATCAGGCAAAATAGAAAGGTTTGTGTGTCAGGCAAAGTAACAGCTTGAAGAAAGTGTTACAATGTACCAGTCATTCCTAGCAATTCCATTTCAACCACTGCTCTTAAATCGACTGAGTTTAAGTAGCATTGATTGTGTCAGAGATAAGTCCAACGGTGACCTCATCAGACCCCACCTTAATTTGTCAGAAGGAATATCTTTTATGGATGGTGTGTGTGTGGTATTTGCGCGTCCGGTGTGAGGGGTGTGTGGTATTTGTACGTCCGGAGTGAGTGGTGTGTGGTGTTTGTGAGTCCGGTGTGAGTGGTGTGTGGTGTTTGTGAGTCCGGTGTGTGTGGTGTGTGGTGTTTGTGAGTCCGGTGTGAGTGGTGTGTGTACGTCCGGTGTGAGGTATTTGTGCGTCCGGTGTGAGTGGTGTGTGGTATTTGTACGTCCGGTGTGAGTGGTGTGTGGTATTTGTACGTCCAGTGTGAGTGGTGTGTGGTATTTGTGCGTCCAGTGTGAGTGTGTGTGGTATTTGTGCGTCCGGTGTGAGTGATGTGTGGTATTTGTGCGTCCGGTGTGAGTGATGTGTGGTATTTGTGCGTCCGGTGTGAGTGATGTGTGGTATTTGTACGTCCGGTGTGAGTGATGTGTGGTATTTGTACGTCCAGTGTGAGTGGTGTTTGTATGTCCGGTGTGAGTGGTGTGTGGTATTTGTGCGTCCGGTGTGAGGTATTTGTACGGCCGGTGTGAGTGGTGTGTGGTATTTGTACGTCCGGTGTGAGTGGTGTGTGGTATTTGTGTGTCCGGTGTGAGTGGTGTGTGGTATTTGCGCGTCCGGTGTGAGGTATTTGCGCGTCCGGTGTGAGTGTGTGAGGTATTTGTGCGTCCGGTGTGAGTGGTGTGTGGTATGTGTGCGTCCGGTGTGAGTGGTGTGTGGTATTTGTGCGTCCGGTGTGAGGTATTTGTGCGTCCGGTGAGAGTGGTGTGTGGTATTTGTGCGTCCGGTGTGAGTGGTGTGTGGTATTTGTGCGTCCGGTGTGAGTGGTGTGTGGTGTGTAGGACATGTTGACAGAGGAAAACCCACGGGCCCACTGGACAGACAGACGTTAGTCACCTACTTTAATAGTTTAGCAGAGGAAAACCCACGGGCCCACTGGACAGACAGACGCTACCCACTTTAATAGTTTAGCAGAGGAAAACCCACGGGCCCACTGGACAGACAGACGCTACCCACTTTAATAGTTTAGCAGAGGAAAACCCACGGGCCCACTGGACAGACAGACGCTACCCATTTTAATAGTTTAGCAGAGGAAAACCCACGGGCCCACTGGACAGACAGACGCTACCCATTTTAATAGTTTAGCAGAGGAAAACCCACGGGCCCACTGGACAGACAGACGCTACCCACTTTAATAGTTTAGCAGAGGTGAAGAGTTAGAAAGTAAAAGCAGTAATGAGCCAAACTCTATTCTCTACTGGACACACTTTAAAGAGTTCCAGCTTCACTGACTTCCTTGGTTGTTGGGAAATCGATTTTAGTAGAGGGCATTCTATGGTGGAATGACACAATATTAATTATAAACTGGGTGGTTCAAGCGCAACGCTGCGTCGTGCCTAAGAACAGCCCTTAGCCGTGTTATATTGGCCATATACCACACCCCCTCTGCATTATTGCTTGAGTATAGATTGGGTTTGTGGAGTGCTTTACACCAGGGACTCAAAGCGCTTTGACATCGTTTGGGTGGCGGAACTGAAGTCTGGAATCCAACAGATATGCTCCGCTGCACCATTCTTTCACTTGCACGAATCCAGGCTGATAGAACCAGTGCAATAGACTAGAGCTCAGAGCCAGACATGGACAGTAGGCTGACTTTAATTTAAAGGGATTGTTCACCCAAAAATTGAGATGTTGAGCCAACTGAAGGCACAGGAGACACTCAAATAATTATGTTGTTGAGGAAAGCTATCCCTTTAAGACCTATATACACACAGCAAGACAGTGTTTTCACTGCCAGTCATAAATGAGAAGATCCACGCACAAGTCAACAGAATTTCAACATGCTTATGACGCGTGAATGAGACGAGGGAAGAGGTGGATGTACCCAACAACACAGTTTCCGATTGGTCAAGAGAGTAGAGACTGACCTTTGGCCTCCTCCAGCTCTTCGTCCTGCTCCTCTGTCAGCTGACCGGGTGGCCGGTAGGGTGGGGGGTCTCATCGGGGAGGGGCACCTCCTACTTCTGCTTTCTGCAGGGGGGGAAACCAAAGATATGACGAGTAGGTTAGGAAGTGGGCAACTCTGGACCTGCAGCACTCCGGGATCAACGCCATCCATCCCTGACACAGTCTAAAGTGGCGTCCTTCCTCTCCTGCCATTCATCTGCACCAGGAACTGGACAGTTGACTTGAACTTCTAACTCTCTGCAAGAGGAAGTGTTCACCCAAGAGAAGACGTGACCCTGTCCTTGGAAACGTCACAAAGAGAAGCTTTGGAGAGAAAATGAGAGAAAAGAGAGAGGGCCTCCAGGAGGGGTAGAAGATGACAGGGGAAAGGACGAGGGCCTCCAGGAGGGGTAGAAGATGACAGGGAAAGGGATGAGGGCCTCCAGGAGAGGTAGAAGATGACAGGGAAAAGGATGAGGGCCTCCAGGAGGGGTAGAAGATGACAGGGGAAAGGATGAGGGCCTGCAGGAGGGGTAGAAGATGACAAGGGAAAGGATGAGGGCCTCCAGGAGGGGTAGAAGATGACAGGGGAAAGGATGAGGGCCTCCAGGAGAGGTAGAAGATGACAGGGGAAAGGATGAGGGCCTGCAGGAGGGGTAGAAGATGACAAGGGAAAGGATGAGGGCCTCCAGGAGGGGTAGAAGATGACAGGGGAAAGGATGAGGGCCTCCAGGAGAGGTAGAAGATGACTTGGAAAGGGATGAGGGCCTCCAGGAGAGGTAGAAGATGACAGGGAAAAGGATGAGGGCCTCCAGGAGAGGTAGAAGATGACAGGGGAAAGGATGAGGGCCTCCAGGAGGGGTAGAAGATGACTGGGAAAAGGATGAACTGTGGTGTGTTTGGTGCCAGGCAGCACTCCAGCACCTCTCTATTGAACTAAAGTGGTTGGGAAATGTAACTGTGCAGTACATGAATGGGCTCCTTGTCTGCCTTCTCAGAACTCTAAATGGGGTCTATTCCTCAACGTTCCCTAATGTCACTTCCCCATCCATCTCATGCACTTTACTTATCCAACATTATCCAAAGGGAGATATATACTGTAGTATCCAGTTCAACTCGGGACATATGATCTCAATGTAATTAAACTGGCTAATAAATTGTGCTTAACAGCCCTCTATCTTCCAGAGTTGGCCGTGACGCTAATAGATCTGGGTCTATTAAGCCAAATGATTAAGGTTAATTGCAGACTGACTGTTCTAATCAAGCTAGGCTCATTAGGGCACTTTTAGAGTGATGAGATTCCTCTCTCCCTCCTTCTTTCCATCCTGGTAACTTAAAGGAAAACACAAGGTAATAAACATTAGGGCTGTCCCTGACTAAAACAAATTTTGGTTGACCAAGAGTCGTCTGTTCTTTCGACCAATTGATTGGTCAAAATTTTTAAACATTTATTTTTCCATATATAGACATCCTATTTGTTCTAACCAAATCTATATGCACTGAGCTTGTCTGATGCTTTAAGCACACTATTTGATTAAATTATTAAAACACACAAATGACTAGACGGAGTCCGACCAGCAATTGATTTGATTGAGCCGGGACAGGCTCAGACTTGCTGCGCTGTGTTAAAAATAAAGACACAGAGTGACTGTGTGACTAGCACCCGTTGTCTCTCTCCTCCCTGCTGCAGCGACCATCAAAGTGTTTATCGAGCTGCAACATAATTAGTCATTAAACCAAAAACATTCCCTATTCCCTCAACCCCGCTCTCTTTACGTGACACATGTATGCATCGCATGCACGTGACCAAAGACCTATTCGCACGGGACTAGAAATACTAGAGAACCTTGGTTATTCCAGAGGACAATTCTGAGATTAGTTTATAATTTTTTACAACTTGAACAGTTATTACGGAAGCCTGGAGGTTTTTATTCTAGGCGTGAAGATACAGTATTTCAACATGTCCAGGTGATAGGGCCAGACTGATAACTCCAGCTTGGTTCCCAAGTTTCTATACCAAACCATCTTTGGTATAGTGTCGCCATAATATTTTAATTGAGGAAGTGTGATCATAATCATTAGGATATTTTAGCGATCCGCAGTAGGTCCTAAATGCCTCCCAGCCTTCAGATGTGAGCTAAACTTGAGATGTGTTTTAAGGCTATGGATGAGAAAGTGAACTTATCATTTCCAAACGTTTAGGTCAGTTGTATGCTGCTTAGCGATCTATTAACAGAAAGGGATGCATTTGGCAATATTCAATTAATACACACAAAACATAGAAACAAAAGCATTCACTGTGAAAGTTGATAGGCTACATGTAGGCCATTAATATATAGCTTACATGCAGCACTTAGGTCATTTTATCCAATCAGTTATTGTTTTCTCGCACAAATCACGAGCAACACCTGTCAAACTCAGACATTTTTCTCAAAACACAGGGATGTCGATTCACACAGGACTAGGATTATCAGAGGACCTTGGAGTTCGCCAAAAAACAGAAGGTTATTCTGACTGGAATTGTTACTCTCCTGCCATGTAAAAATGACTGACATTGAAGATTCGGACGGAACTCAAACGACAGATGTGGTGTTTTGTGATTGTGCACATAATTACATTACCTGACCACCCCCAGTAAACTAATCCCGTTGGAATAGGGCACAATAGGGCCTGACCTATAGCATATCATAATCACATCAATAAATCGGTTATGTCATGACTGTCCTGTGAGGATCCAGATGGGTCAGATCAGCTTTGCAGTGGCTGACTGCAGCCAGACCCCCTCTGGGGGGGGGGGGGGTGGTTGGGGGTTGACATTTCACACCCTGTTGTAAATCAGGGATTATAACTTTAAGCTATCTCCCTCTCCAAATTCACACAGAAATGTGCATTTGTTTCACAGACGTTTCCCGACGAAACTCTAACACGTTCTAAAGCAAATACTAACATAGATTGTTGTGGGGAATGATCAGAGGCGATCTAAAGAATAATAATGTCTTTTGGGTTGTGATTTTGTGATGTCATTAAAAATGTTATGAAGGAAATACTGCAACTTGGAAAGTATACACACCGCACCTCCACCGCATTGTTCTCAACACCAATATGCTGGTCAACTTTGCTATTATGCACATAGCAACATGGTCTAGGAAAAGGCGCCAATTGAACAGCGCACTAATGTGTTACTGAACCGCAGACAGCGACCACTATCCAACGTGGGAGAAAGCACATTTGTTATTAAATAATATTATTTGTTTTAGTGTTGACTCATTGTACTTATGTAATATAACCAAATACAATTTCAGTAGCACAAGTCTTGGGCTGTGCCATCTCAAAGGCCTCCACAATGGATCAATCCACTCAGACAGGTGTCTTGTGCACCATGATACACACACACACACACAGCTAAAGCTCGACCAAAGAAATCTTGGTCGACCAACTGCCGATCGACCAAACAATCGACCAGCCGGCTAATTTGGGTCAGCCCTAATAAACATATTTTAAAAGTTATAACCAAGCCTGTGACATTTTCACCACCATAAAATGTTCTCAGAAAGTGGGGAGCTACTTACCGGCATGACTCTGTTCTTTGCCTTATGTTTTCTGTAACTGGGCGCTGTTAGCGAGACAGGCTGGAAAGAGAAAGACAAATGCAGACATAGGTGCACACACACACAGACGCACACAGACACAGGCACAGACATAGACACAGGCACAAACACACACACACGGACAGACACATAGAAACGCAGAGGAAGAGCGTCAAACTCCATTCATGTACCAAGCACCAGCTGAAATAACAATCCAACTACAAGAAATTCTAACCTACAAGGGAAGCAGCAGAGCAAACACAACCAATTGTCTAAGGCAAGGAGGGGGCACCACGAACTACAACAGTGATACACACACTGTATCACTGAAGAGACGCTCACCAATAAACTGCCTATCCCCTAAGAAAACGCTTGAGCATCTGAGGGATATAAAAATATAAATACATTTTGTTGGGTCATGATTTGTGTTGCATGTGTGTGTGGGTGTATGTTTACTCTTGGCGTGGCAGAGAGGCTCTGAACGATGAAGACCACGGGACTGGGAGCTGTCTTGATGGCCTGGACTGCCTCGTCATGACAGGCATTCTGGAGGTCCACACCTGATACCTGACACACACACACACACACACACACACACACACACACACACACACACACACACACACACACACACACACACACACAGAGAGAGAGACACAGGCACACACACAGAAAGGGAAAGGGAGGGGGGGAAAGAGAGAGGGAGAAAGAGAGGAGATGGGGAAGAGAGAGAGGAGATGGGGAAGAACATACAGAAAGAAAAGGGGAGGGCATGAGATAAAAGAGTGGTGAGACAGGGGATAGAGATGGAAAGAGGAGAGAAAAAGAAAAGGGGTCAAAAGAGAGAGAACACACCAAAAAGAGAGAGAGAGAGAGAGAGAGAGAGAGAGAGAGAGAGAGAGAGAGAGAGAAAGATGGGGAGAAAGGGAGAAAAGGACAGAGAATGAGAGAGAAAGAGGGGGAGAGAAAGAGAGGGAAAGAGAAAGAGGGGAGAGAGAGAAAAAGAGAGCGAGAGGGGGAGAGAGAGAGAAAGAGTGAACACACCAGAAAGAGAGAGAGGAGAGAGAGGGAGGGGGAGAGAGAGAGAGAGAGAGAGAGAGCGAGCGAGCGAGAAAGGGTTGGGGTGGGGGGAGAGGATACAACAGAGGTCACCAACCTGTCTGGAATTTGCGTTTCTGTAGCATTGACATGGTGTCGTAAGTAGTGTTCCTCTAGCGTTGCTACAGTGTTGAATTAGCATTCCTGTATCAATGCTGTGTCACTGCTATAGCGTTCTCTCCTCCTCACCTGCAGTATCTTGTCTCCAGTCTTGAGGGAGCGAGTGCGTCCCCGCTGGGCTCTCCGGCAGTACCTGTAATTTATTTCATTAATTCAATTCATGAATTAATTAAAAAGATACCAATGTGATACAATTCTGAAATCAATATAAAGATGTAAAGCTACATTCTGGGATTTAAACAAAAACAAAACAGGGTACGATACCACTTGTTTTGGTATAAGGCTTCACAAATCCCTGACTGAAGCTTTAAGCTAAAAAGTCGAGGGAGGGAGGACGTCGGCACGGCGTCACCTGTTTGATAAAGATGCCCTTGAGTTCCTTTCCGTTCTTCAGTCTCTTGATGACGCTGTGCCCGCCCACGATGCTGATGCCAAGAGACTCGCCATCCTCCTGCCACACCTCCACTCTGGAAGCACGTGGGCACATGCCAGGGTAAGTTCACACACACAGGGAGAGACAGACGCACGTACACATACACACAGAGAGACAGACGCACGTACACATACACACACACAAAGCCTGTGATCTTCATTACTCAGGCATCTCGCCTATATCCATTATGTACCAGAAAAGCTCATTAACGTGTTCATGAGTCACGACTGCTCTCTGGATGAGACAGGCACACACACAACCATGGCTGTAACTATTATATGGACGAGTCCCGGACCTCAGAAAATGTTTTGTTCGAAAAAATGACTATGTACAGTGGGGCAAAAAAAGTATTTAGTCAGCCACCAATTGTGCAAGTTCTCCAACTTAAAAAGATGAGAGAGGCCTGTAATTTTCATCATAGGTACACTTCAACTATGACAGACGAAATGAGAAAAAGAAATCCAGAAAATCACATTGTAGGATTTTTAATTTATTTATTTGCAAATTATGGTGGAAAATAAGTATTTGGTCAATAACAAAAGTTTATCTCAATACTTTGTTATATACCCTTTGTTGGCAATGACAGAGGTCAAACGTTTTCTGTAAGTCTTCACAAGGTTCTCACACACTGTTGCTGGTATTTTGTCCCATTCCTCCATGCAGATCTCCTCTAGAGCAGTGATGTTTTGGGGCTGTCGCTGGCCAACACGGACTTTCAACTCCCTCCAAAGATTTTCTATGGGGTTGAGATCTGGAGACTGGCTAGGCCACTCCAGGACCTTGAAATGCTTCTTACGAAGCCACTCCTTCGTTGCCTGGGCGGTGTGTTTGGGATCATTGTCATGCTGAAAGACCCAGCCACGTTTCATCTTCAATGCCCTTGCTGATGGAAGGAGGTTTTCACTCAAAATCTCACGATACATGGCCCCATTCATTCTTTCCTTTACGGATCAGTCGTCCTGGTCCCTTTGCAGAAAAACAGCCCAAAGCATGATGTTTCCACCCCCATGCTTCACAGTAGGTATGGTGTTCTTTGGATGCAACTCAGCATTCTTTGTCCTCCAAACACGACGAGTTGAGTTTTTACCAAAAAGTTCTATTTTGGTTTCATCTGACAATATGACATTCTCCCAATCCTCATCTGGATCATCCAAATGCTCTCTAGCAAACTTCAGACGGGCCTGAACATGTACTAGCTTAAGCAGGGGGACACGTCTGGCACTGCAGGATTTGAGTCCCTGGCGGCGTAGTGTGTTACTGATGGTAGGCTTTGTTACTTTGGTCCCAGCTCTCTGCAGGTCATTCACTAGGTCCCCCCGTGGGGTTCTGGGATTTTTGCTCACCGTTCTTGTCATCATTTTGACCCCACGGGGTGAGATCTTGCGTGGAGCCCCAGATCGAGGAAGATTATCAGTGGTCTTGTATGTTTTCCATTTCCTAATAATTGCTCCCACAGTTGATTTCTTCAAACCAAGCTGCTTACCTATTGCAGATTCAGTCTTCCCAACCTGGTGCAGGTCTACAATTTTGTTTCTGGTGTCCTTTGACAGCTCTTTGGTCTTGGCCATAGTGGAGTTTGGAGTGTGACTGTTTGAGGTTGTGGACAGGTGTCTTTTATACTGATAACAAGTTCAAACAGGTGCCATTAATACAGGTAACGAGTGGAGGACAGAGGAGCCTCTTAAAGAAGAAGTTACAGGTCTGTGAGAGCCAGAAATCTTGCTTGTTTGTATGTGACCAAATACTTATTTTCCACCATAATTTGCAAATAAATTCATTAAAAATCCTACAATGTGATTTTCTGGATTTCTTTTCCTCATTTTGTCTGTCATAGTTGATGTGTACCTATGATGAAAATTACAGGCCTCTCTCATCTTTTTAAGTGAGAGAACTTGCACAATTGGTGGCTGACTAAATACTTTTTTGCCCCACTGTATATACAGTTGAAGTCGGAAGTATACACACACTTAGGTTGGAGTCATTAAAACTTGTTTTTCCAATCACTCCACAAATTTCTTGTTAACAAACTATAGTTTTGGCAAGTCGGTCAGGACATCTACTTTGTGCATGACACTTTGTGCAAGTCATTTTTCCAACAATTGTTTACAGACAGATTATTTCACTGTATCACAATTCCAGTGGCTCAGAAGTTTACATACACTAGTCAGTTAGGACATCTACTTTGTTCATGACACAAGTCATTTTTCTAACAATTGTTTACAGACAGATTATTTCACTTATAATTTACTGTATCGCAATTCCAGTGGGTTAGAAGTTTACATAAATTAAGTTGACTGTGCCTTTATCCAGCTTGGAAAATTCCAGAAAATTATGTAATGGCTTTAGAAGCTTCTGATAGGCTAATTGACATCATTTGAGTGTACCTGTGGATGTATTTCAAGACCTACCTTCAAACTCAGTGCCTGTTTGCTTGACATCATAGGAAAATCAAAGGAAATCAGCCAAGACCTCAGAATTTTATTTTTAGACCTCCACAAGTCTGGTTCATCCTTGGGGTAATTTCCAAACGCCTGAAGGTACCACGTTCATCTGTACAAACAATAGTATGCAAGTATAAACACCATGGGACCACGCAGCCGTCATACCGCTCAGGAAGGAGACGCATTCTGTCTCCTAGAGATGAACGTACTTTGGTGCGAAAAGTGCAAATCAATCCCAGAACAACAGCAAAGGCCCTTGTGAAGATGCTGGAGGAAACAGGTACAAAAGTATCTATATACACAGTAAAACAAGTCCTATATAGACATAACCTGAAAGGCCGCTCAGCAAGGAAGAAGCCACTGCTCCAAAACCGCCATAAAAAAGCCAGACTACGGTTTGCAACTGCACATGGGGACAAAGATCGTACTTTTTGGAGAAATGTCCTCTGGTCTTATGAAACAAAAATAGAACTGTTTGGCCATAATGACCATCGTTATGTTTGGAGGAAAAATGGGGAGGCTTGCAAGTCAAAGAACACCATCCCAACCGTGAAGCACAGGGGTGGCTGCATCATGTTGTGGGGGTGCTTTGCTGCAGGAGGGACTGGTGCACTTCACGAAATAGATGGCATCATGATGTAGGAAAGATATGTGGATATACTGACGCAACATCTCAAGACATCAGTCAGGAAGTTAAAGCGTGGTTGCAAATGGGTCTTCCAAATGGACAATGACCCCAAGCCTACTTCCAAAGTTGTGGCAAAATGGCTTAAGGACAACAAAGTCAAGGTATTTTAGTGGCCATGACAAAGCCCTGACCTCAATCCTATAGAAAACGTGTGGGCAGAACTGAAAAAGCGTATGCGAGCAAGGAGGCCTACAAACCTGACTCAGTTACACCAGCTCTGTCAGGAGGAATTGGCCAAAATTCACCCAACTTATTGTGGGAAGCTTGTGGAAGGCTACCCGAAACGTTTAACCCAAGTTAAACAATTTAAAGGCAATGCTACCAAATACTAATTGAGTTATTAAATATTAAATAACACATATGGAATCATGTAAGTTCTAATGAACTTATCCTCTGCAGCAGAGGTAACTCTGGGTCTTCCTTTCCTGTGGCGGTCCTCATGTGAGCCTGTTTCATCATAGCGCTTGATGGTTTTTGTGACTGCATTTGAAGAAACTTCAAAGTTTGACTGACCTTCATGTCTTAAAGTAATGAAGTGCTGCCGTTTCTCTTTGCTTATTTGAGCTGTTCTTGCCATAATATGGACTTGATCTTTTACCAAATAGGGCTATCTTCTGTATACCACCCCTACCTTGTCACAACACAACTGATTGGCTCAAACACATTAAGGAAAGAAATTCCACAAATTCACTTTTAACAAGGCACACCTGTTAATTTAAATGCATTCCAGGTGACCACCTCACCAAGCTGATTGAGAGAATGCCAAGAGTGTGCAAAGCTGTCATCAAGGAAAAGGGAGGCTACTTTGAAGAATCTCAAATATAAAATAGATTTTGATTTGTTTAACACTTTTTTTGGTTACTACATAATTCCATATGTGTTATTTCATAGTTTTGATGTCTTCACTATTATTCTACAATGTAGAAAATAGTAAAAAAATAAAGAAAAACCCTGGAATGAGTAGGTGTGTCCAAACCTTTGACTGGTACTGTATGTATATAAACTCAGCTTCTGTGAAGGGAGTAGTACACAGCATTGTATGAAATCTTCAGTTTCTTGGCAATTTCTCACATGGAATAGCCTTCATCTCTCAGAACAAGAATAGACTGACAAGTTTCAGAAGAAAATTCGTTGTTTCTGGCCATTTTGAGCCTGTAATCAAAACCCACAAATGCTGATGCTCCAGATACTAAACTAGTCTAAAGAAGGCCAGTTGTGTTGCTTCTTTAATCAGAACAGTTTTCATCTGTGCTAACATAATTGCAAAAGGGTTTTCTAATGATCAATTAGCCTTTTAAAAGTATAAACTTGGATTAGCTAACACAATGTGCCATTGGATCACAGGAGTGATGGTTGCTGATAATGGGTCTCTGTATGCCTATGTAGATATTCCATTCAAAATCAACCGTTTCCAGCTACAATAGTCATTTACAACATTAACAATGTCTACACTGTACTTCTGATCAATTTGATGCTATTTTAAATGAACAAAAAATGTGCTTTTCTTTCAAAAACAAGGACATTTCTAAGTGACCCCAAACCTTTGAACGGTAGTGTATGTGTGTGTGTATATATATATTTTGTTGTATACAATAAAGAAAATCAATTTCAGGTCACATCTATGTATATATTGCTCTCAGCGTTGATCAAAGCTCAGAACGCTTATGTTCTTGATCAGAGTTGTAATCGCGCCTGCCTCTTTGTGAACCAGTGGAATCATGAACAGTGGTTGTTCACTATGTTCGCCTGCGTCCCCCGGATATGCCTTTTTAAAAGCACATTCACCAAGCTCTCAAACAGCTAACTCTGCCCTCTCGTGGCACAGGCCGAGGGCCGACGAGGAACAAACTAAACCAGCTCGCTGTCGGCTCAAGTAGGCAATAGAGACGCTGCTGTGTTCGCAAAATACCGGACAAAAGGCAATTTTAAATGATCCCGCGACTCCTGCAGTGTCTACAGACATCCCCCACACAAACAAAAAACGACTCTCGGAGAATGAGTGCACAAGCTTATAGATATGTCAGTCAGTCAGGTGGGTCTGTCGGCAGAGACTTTTATTGCAGTTGAAGGGCTCTGGCTAATATTACTTAAACAGCTAGAAAGATGACGTAAGAAGCTAAAGCTAACGTTAAATGGAGCCAACCTCAGCAGGAGCAGAAAATACACTACCAAGTTCACATTATAACTTTGCTTTACAGAGAGTAGGCTACTGAGGAAGACAGTGATGATGTGGCGCTCAGTGGTGAGGCTGAGGCGGGACGCAATGCATGCAGGAGGGAGCGAGCAGAGGGAAAAGTTAGTACACGACCTCCCAAACTGGAGGTCGTGGACCCATGTGGGGACCCCTGAGAAAATCTGTACTAATCTTATCAAACAAGTTAGGAACTTAAACACATAAGACATCTCCCAATGGCCCATCTTCCCTATATGTTTTACATTAAAATGCAATAAACATGCAAACAATAGTTCCAAAAAATATCCTACGTTTTCGTTTCGTCAGTGTGAATCATTTGTCATATTTCCATCCTTTCAGGGGTATAACATTACAATTGTGTAGCTAATAGGCTGTGTGTTTGTAAATGGACTGAGGTGAACGAACCGACAGCATCCATGGTCATAATGGCTGGGGTTTATGCTTGTTTTTGCTGTTCTCCAAACAGCATTTGAACGTTTTTTTTATTATATAGAAATGAAGTAAATTAGTTTAAACTTTCCCCCAAAAATGCTGGGGGGGAACCTTCCCTCAGCACCTTTTTGTAAAGTTGAAGCTCATTTACTTCATTTCTATATAATTAAAAAAACGTTCAAATGCTGTTTGGAGAACAGCAAAAACAAGCATAAACCCCAGCCATTATGACCTTGGATGCTGTCGGTTCATTCACCTCCATCTAATAACACGGCCCTGCACACTACCACACACACACTCATGCAGGTCCACGTACACACACAAACCCTGGTTACGGCCCTGCACACTACCACACACACACTCATGCAGGTCCACGTACACACACAAACCCTGGTTACGGCCCTGCACACTACCACACACACACTCATGCAGGTCCACGTACACACACAAACCCTGGTTACGGCCCTGCACACTACCACACACACACTCATGCAGGTCCACGTACACACACAAACCCTGGTTACGGCCCTGCACACTACCACACACACACTCATGCAGGTCCACGTACACACACAACCACTGCAGTTATGATCACATTGCTCTCTATTAGGTGGGCCTGGAGATTGACATTTATTCTAACTGTGATAAATTATCATCCAGGTTCCAAACTACACGTTTTATAATGATTCTTTCCCCAGTCCTTCTGTACCGAAAAAACTAAAAACTAACCAAGACCCAAAAAACAAGGTGCATTTAGTGAATCTGTTAAATGTTTAATTAAAAAAAGATACTTTGTCAGTATCCACTTGGACACATGCATACAGACACACAGACACAGCCCTTACCTGCGTGGGGGTCCCCAGTGACTGAAGGCAGGGGTTTCCTCTCCCTCTCCTTCCTCCCTCTCAGGTAGATCACTAAGAGCACATGCCAAGATGTTGTAATTGACCACTAATTTATTTTAATGATTTGTCCCTGTACGTTCACCTGTTCTGTATCTACAGGGCTGACTACTTCCTGCTGACCTCTTTCCAGCTCCCCCCTTGCAAGAGAGGTTCCTGACCCCAAGGGTATTTTCCCAGTTAACGAAAGGTTAAAGAGTTGACTGAACAAGTCGATTGGAACATTTGTTTTTCTGTTGATCATTAGAGAAATTGTATATTTCGGTCTTGGAGGGGTGTTTCCTGACCGATTCAGGGTTTGCTTAATGATGTTTGTCCCCCATGAGACACTGTAGACGGGGAAGCCTATTTCACTTCCTCAAAATCCCCAGAATTAATAGAGAAATCTGAAATCTGTAATTCACTCAAGAAATTTGTAATTTATTTTGGCGTTATTGCCGAGGAAGTTTTAGTCGTGCAATTTTACATCTAACTAGGAAGGAAAAAAATGTGTGACGTGTTGTCTTATGTAAACAAAGTCAGAGCTGCTGGGCAGATATATCTCACCGTCTATGCTATTGGATAGAGACCAATCACCACAGCTGTTCACCCCATGTTAGTGGGCAAATGGACATCGTCAAATCAAAACCCAACCTTCATTTACCTGTTGTGATGCACAGATGTTCCTAACTGCGTTTTAGATGAGACTTTATGACCAAAATGATCCTATTTATACTTTGTAGTCAATTTTGACACTAGAATAACTGTTTCTGACTCATAACAATGCCACATAGGATGTTTTTAAAGGGATTCGTTGCTCTTTAAATAACAACCAGAGGTGATGGTGAATGTAGAATATGTGTGTGTGTTGCTCTTTAAATAACAACCAGGGGTGATGGTGAATGTAGAGTGTGTGTGTGTTGCTCTTTAAATAACAACCAGGGGTGATGGTGAATGTAGAATGTGTGTGTTGCTCTTTAAATAACAATCAGAGGTGATGGTGAATGTAGAATGTGTGTGTGTGTGTGTGTGTGTGTGTGTTGACTGTGGCTCTACAGCGAGTTCTGTTCTCCTACCTGTGTCGTCGTCCTCCCTGGCCCCTCCTATTTCTCCTCTCTGTGCCAATCAAACACACCGAGCTAGAGGAGAACACATCAACCATTAGGTATATCAATCTATCCATTCATCAATTAATCAATCACTTTACTGTACCAGTTGGGATATTGGTAGTGCAGTACAATACGTTGTTGTGTTACATTTTGATATTGTATTATTATTACACGGCAAGACATTTTGGCAACTTATTCCCACTGTTTATACAGTAGCACTGGAAATAACACATCCCTTTAGGTTCCCCAGGCAGAAATGTTCCCTCCTACAATATGAGCGGCTAGTGGGTCTGTATAACCATTCAATTTACATAATTTACTCTGCAATAAACCTGAAACCTTAACAGGGATCGTTTGTATCAAGCATCTCAGAGTACGAGTGCTGTTCTAGGATCAGCTTCCCTGTGTTGATGTAATATTACTCATGATGATCTAAAAAGGCAAAACTGTAGTAGTCAAAAACAGGCAAAAAGTAGTCGAAAACAGAGTGTGAGTATGAATGAGGCTGTTATGGACATGAGTGAGGCTGTTATGGACGTGAGTGAGGCTGTTATGGACAGGCTGTTATGGACGTGAGTGAGGCTGTTATGGACAGGCTGTTATGGACGTGAGTGAGGCTGTTATGGACGTGAGTGAGGCTGTTATGGACGTGAGTGAGGCTGTTATGGACGTGAGTGAGGCTGTTATGGACGTGAGTGAGGCTGTTATGGACAGGCTGTTATGGACGTGAGTGAGGCTGTTATGGACGTGAGTGAGGCTGTTATGGACGTGAGTGAGGCTGTTATGGACAGGCTGTTATGGACGTGAGTGAGGCTGTTATGGACAGGCTGTTATGGACGTGAGTGAGGCTGTTATGGACGTGAGTGAGGCTGTTATGGACGTGAGTGAGGCTGTTATGGACGTGAGTGAGGCTGTTATGGACAGGCTGTTATGGACGTGAGTGAGGCTGTTATGGACGTGAGTGAGGCTGTTATGGACGTGAGTGAGGCTGTTATGGACGTGAGTGAGGCTGTTATGGACGTGAGTGAGGCTGTTATGGACAGGCTGTTATGGACGTGAATGAGGCTGTTATGGACAGGCTGTTATGGACGTGAGTGAGGCTGTTATGGACAGGCTGTTATGGACGTGAGTGAGGCTGTTATGGACGTGAGTGAGGCTGTTATGGACGTGAGTGAGGCTGTTATGGACGTGAGTGAGGCTGTTATGGACGTGAGTGAGGCTGTTATGGACGTGAGTGAGGCTGTTATGGACGTGAAGAGAAGTCAAAAGTTATTTGGGCTCCTTTTGGTTGAATAGAAATCGGACGGGAGGAGAACATTTAAAAGGTGCGACTGTCTGTCCCTAGGAGGGGTGCGTCACGTTTTTCCAGGCTTTTTTTGATACACTCGACTTGAGCGGGTTGAGTCACTAACGTGATCTTCCTGTCCGATTTTGCACCCCCTAGGGCGTTTGCGGTGGATGAGATCTTTGTGGGCTATACCCCCCCACCCGTCTCAGCCTCCAGTATCTATGCGTTGGGGGGCTATGGTCAGTCTGTCCTATCTGTTGTTCTGTGTGAACTTAAGTAGTTCACTTCCCCCCCTTCTCTCCAACTGCCAACTGACATTTACTCCTGAGGTACTGACCTGTTGCACCCTCTACAACCACTGATTATTATTTGATCCTGCTGGTCATCTATGAACGTTTGAACATCTTGAAGAACAATCTGGACTTAATGACCATGTAGTCTTATAACCTCCACCCGGCACAGTCAGGAGAGGACTGACCACCTCTCAGAGCCTGGTTCCTCTCTGGGTTTATTCCTTTCTAGGGAGTTTTTCCTAACCACTGTGCTTCTACATCTGCATTGCTTGCTGTTTTAGGCTGGGTTTCTGTATAAGCACTTTGTGACATCTGCTGATGTAAAAAGGGCTTTATAAATACATTTGATTTGAATCAGGTTTGTTAGTGCTAGGGCAAAAACAAGTTGAGAAACACTTTCCTATCCTGTATTTTCAGATCATGGTTCAGATATACTGTATGTATGACTGACTCAGGCAACATCACTGGGGTCACTGCCTGCCATACCATCATGTTGCCAGCAGAGGGGGCTCCAAGCCTACTAGAGAGCCATAGGATGAGCAGATCAACTTCATTTTTGAGATTTAATGTAATTACTACAGACATAACTGTAATGCCATGTAACTCTTACTCAACCCACTAAAGAGGAGACACTGTCTGACATAAATGACACTAAACAAGGCAGATTACATTCTATTAATTCTGGAATTTCAAACTTTAAGATTTTTTGTTTTTCTGTGTTGATTGTAACTTTTTTTGTGCATAATGTTTCCACCGAAAATAGCTTCTGGACTTCAGAAAAGCTTTCACTAAAAGAAAGAGGTGGTGTAAAAGAAACGTACGGGCACCCTGACAAATAAATAATTTGCCTCTACCCTCCGTTCATTTGGCAAACATACAATCACTGCAGAACAAACTGAACGAGCTCCGTTCGAGAATATCCTATCAACGGGACCTGAAGAACTGTAATATCCTATCTTTTATAAAGTAGTGGCTGAACAAGGACATGGATAATATACAGTACCAGTCAAACGTTTGTACATACCTACACATTCAAGGGTTTTTCTTTAATTTGACAATTTTCTACATTGTAGAATAATAGTGAAGACATCAAAATTATAACATACCACATAAGAAATCATGTGGTAAACAAAACATTTTAAACAAATAAAAATATATTTATATAGTAGCCACCCTTTGCCTTGACAGCTTTACACATTCTTGGCATTCTCTCAACCAGCTTCATGAGGTAGTTACCTGGAATGCATTTCAATGTTAAAAGTTAATTTGTGGAATTTATTTTCATCTTAATGCGTTTGAGCTAATCAGTTGTGTTGTGACAAGGTAGGGGTGGTATACAGAAGATAGCCCTATTTGGTTAAAGATCAAGTCCAAGAACAGCTCAAATAAGCAAAGAGAATTGACAGCCTGTCATTACTTTAAGAAATGAAGGTCAGTCAATCCGGAAAATTTCAAGAACTTTTAAAGTTTCTTCAAGTGCAGCGGCAAAAACCATCAAGCGCTATGATGAAACTGGCTGTCATGAGGACCGCCACAGAAAAGGAAGGCCCAGAGTTACCTCTGCTGCAGAGGATAAGTTCATTAGAGTTACCAGCCTCAGATTGCAGCCCAAATAAATGCTTCACAGAGTTCAAGTAACAGACACATCTCAACATCAACTGTTCAGAGGGGACTGCATGAATCAGGCATTCATGGTCGAATTGCTGCAAAGAAACCACTACTAATGGACACCAATAATAAGAAGAGACTTGCTTGGGCCAAGAAACACGAGCCATGGACATTAGACAGGTGCAAATCTGTCCTTTGGTCTGATGAGTCGTAATTTGAGATTTTGGGCTCCAACCGCTGTGTCTTTGTGAGACGCAGTGTACTGTAGGTGAACGGATGATATCCGCATGTCTGGTTCCCACCGTGAAGCAAGGAGGTGGTATGATGGTGTGGGGGTGCTTTGCTGGTGACACAGTCTGTGATTTATCTAGAAGGCACACAACCAGCAGCAGTAATACGCCATCCCATCTGGTTTGTGCTTAGTGAGACTATCATTTGTTTTTAAACAGGACAATGACACAAAACACACCTCCAGGCTGTGTAAGGGCTATTTGACCAAGGAGGAGAGTGATGGAGTACCGCATGAGATGGTCTGGCCTCCACAATCACCCGACCTCAACTCAATTGAGATGGTTTGGGACGAGTTGGACCGCAGAGTGAAGGAAAAGCAGCCAACAAGTGCTCAATATATGTGGGAACTCCTTCAAGACTGTTGGAAAAGCATCCCAGGTGAAGCTGGTACTTTGAAGAATCTAAAATCTATTTGGATTTGTTTAACACTTTTTTGGTTACTATATGATTCCATGTGTTATTTCATAGTTTTGATGTCATCACTATTATTCTACAATGTAGAAAATAGTAAAACAAAGAAAAACCCTTGAATGAGTAGGTGTGTCTGGGACTGAACACCACCACGCTGACCCTCAACACGGAGGCCCCTCAGGAGACTGAAAAGATTTGGCTTGGGCCCTCAGATCCTCAAAAAGTTCTACAGCTGCACCATCAAGAGCATCTTGACTGGCTGCATCACCGCTTGGTATGGCAACTGCTTGGCATCCAACCACAAGGCGCTACAGAGGGTAGTGCATACGGCTCAGTACATCACTGGGGCCGAGCTCCCTGCCATCCAGGACCTCTATACCAGGCGGTGTCAGAGGAAGGCTCTAAAAATGGTCAAAGAATCCAGCCACCCAAGTCAGGTTGTTCTCTCTGCTACCGCACGGCACCGAAGCACCAAGTGTGGAACCAACAGGACCCTGAACAGCTTCTACCCTCAAGCCATAAAACGACTAAATACAGTGGGGCAAAAAAGTATTTAGTCAGCCACCAATTGTGCAAGTTCTCTCACTTAAAAAGATGAGAGAGGCCTGTAATGTTCATCATAGGTACACTTCAACTATGACAGACAAAATGAGGAAAAAAAATCCAGAAAATCACATTGTAGGATTTTTAATGAATTTATTTGCAAATTATGGTGGAAAATAAGTATTTGGTCACATACAAACAAGCAAGATTTCTGGCTCTCACAGACCTGTAACTTCTTCTTTAAGAGGCTCCTCTGTCCTCCACTCGTTACCTGTATTAATGGCACCTGTTTGAACTTGTTATCAGTATAAAAGACACCTGTCCACAACCTCAAACAGTCACACTCCAAACTCCACTATGGCCAAGACCAAAGAGCTGTCAAAGGACACCAGAAACCAAATTGTAGACCTGCACCAGGTTGGGAAGACTGAATCTGCAATAGGTAAGCAGCCTGGTTTGAAGAAATCAACTGTGGGAGCAATTATTAGGAAATGGAAGACATACAAGACCACTGATAATCTTCCTCGATCTGGGGCTCCACGCAAGATCTCACCCCGTGGGGTCAAAATGATCACAAGAACGGTGAGCAAAAATCCCAGAACCACACGGGGACCTAGTGAATGACCTGCAGAGAGCTGGGACCAAAGTAACAAAGCCTACCATCAGTAACACACTACGCCGCCAGGGACTCAAATCCTGCAGTGCCAGACGTGTCCCCCTGCTTAAGCTAGTACATGTTCAGGCCCGTCTGAAGTTTGCTAGAAAGCATTTGGATGATCCAGATGAGGATTGGGAGAATGTCATATGGTCAGATGAAACCAAAATAGAACTTTTTGGTAAAAACTCAACTCGTCGTGTTTGGAGGACAAAGAATGATGAGTTGCATCCAAAGAACACCATACCTACTGTGAAGCATGGGGGTGGAAACATCATGCTTTGGGGCTGTTTTTCTGCAAAGGGACCAGGACGACTGATCCGTGTAAAGGAAAGAATGAATGGGGCCATGTATCGTGAGATTTTGAGTGAAAACCTCCTTCCATCAGCAAGGGCATTGAAGATGAAACGTGGCTGGGTCTTTCAGCATGACAATGATCCCAAACACACCGCCCGGGCAATGAAGGAGTGGCTTCAGTAAGAAGCATTTCAAGGTCCTGGAGTGGCCTAGCCAGTCTCCAGATCTCAACCCCATAGAAAATCTTTGGAGGGAGTTGAAAGTCTGTGTTGCCCAGCGACAGCCCCAAAACATCACTGCTCTAGAGGAGATCTGCATGGAGGAATGGGACAAAATACCAGCAACAGTGTGTGAAAACCTTGTGAAGACTTACAGAAAACGTTTGACCTCTGTCATTGCCAACAAAGGGTATATAACAAAGTATTGAGATAAACTTTTGTTATTGACCAAATACTTATTTTCCACCATAATTTGCAAATAAATTCATTAAAAATCCTACAATGTGATTTTCTGGATTTTTTTTCCTCATTTTGTCTGTCATAGTTGAAGTGTACCTATGATGAAAATTACAGGCCTCTCATCTTTTTAAGTGAGAGAACTTGCACAATTGGTGGCTGACTAAATACTTTTTTGCCCCACTGTAGTTAACCAAATAGCTACCTGGACTATCTGCATTGACCCTTTTTGTTGACTCATCACATACGCTGCTGCTACTGTTTATTCTCTATCCTGTTGCCTTGTCAATTTATTCCTAGTTAGATGTACACATCTACCTCAATTACCTGGTACCCCTGCACATCGACTCGGTACGTGTACCCTGTATAGCCATGTTATCGTTACTCATTGTGTATTTATTATCACGTGTTTTTACGTTTCTATTATTTCTCTATTTTCTTTCTCTCTGCATTGTTGGGAAGGCCCATGAGTAAACACTTCACTGTTAGTCTACACTGTTTACAAAGCATGGGACTAATATTTTTTTAATTGAGTATTGGTAAAACTTTTAACCCAATATTGGTATTCCGAAGAAGAGCGATACTAACTCTGTGTCTGTGAGTTCTGATCTTCCGTTCCTGGAGTCTGAGTCCGCCTCGCTGTCCCCAGTCTCCACCCAGGAATCCACAGACTGACCAAGAGAGAGCTGATCAAAGAGGGCTCTAGACTCCAGCTTCTCCACAGTACCATCTCCACCTTCCTCCTCCACCTGTCGAGATGGCAATACAAAATGGTTTAATCCTGTCCTCAGCCACACTCCCACCACCTTCTCCCTAAATAACAACGGTCAGCACTGTGAATGTATAACAGTAGCATGTTTAATATAATACTGATCCAACAAGCAACGGTGGTCTTCAACACAACATGAGAGGTTGACTTAAGTCTGGTGTGTTACAGCTGGGCTGGAGAAAAAGCCTGCACACACTGCTGCCCCCTGTTGGCCAGCACTGATGTAGAGGTGGAAGCCAGACATTTGTCGTCTGACTTGCCAAGGCACAATACTGCAGAGGAGTAGAGCATTCACCTGCTCCTGAGCTCCAGAGTGGACCTGGGCTGGGAGGACAGGGCCTCTGTTGACCCTCTCCCACTCTCCCCATGGCGGTGGAGGTTTTCTGGTGTAGGAGTCCACGGTTTTCCCCTCTCTACCATTCACCTTCACCACGTCCTCCTCTTCCTCTTCTCCCTCCTCTTCATCCACTGTCATTTCCCTCTCCTCTCCTGGAGGGAGGGGGATGGTGGTCAGGGTCGGAGTTGGGGTGGGGTTAAGACTCTTAGAGGTCAAGGTGGGAGTGGGGCTAAGGCTCCCAAGGGTGACGGTGGGGGTTGGGTTAAGGGTCAAGGCAGGGATCAGAGGTGAGACGTAGCGCGGGAAGCCACTGTCCAGGATCAGCTCGGTTTCGTCCTGTCCAAGGACTTCTGGGAGGATGGAGCCATCGCGAAACCCCTGGAGAAACACACATTTGTATTTCAAACATTCTAATGTACTGCAGTTGTATTGAGTGGAGTGAACCTGCAGTTTCCTTTAACTGCAATAGACTGAATTGGGGCCCCAGTGTTTTAGAAGAAGTGTAAAGGTAAAACTGGAGCTATGTAGTCACAATTGGTACTTCAAGACCAACCTTGTCTGACTGCGAATGTTGTGCGTGTGTGTGTGTGTATATATATCGCCCTCTAAGTTTATGACTATAGTACAATCCGACATCCCTCTCAGGTCAAAAGAGAGCTCTGGTGTGAACCTGGCTGTTTTACGCAAACACACACACACACAAAACGAAAGGATGTACGACCAATGATGGCAACAATTAGCTGGGCTAGGTTCTCTCTGTCTCTCTCTCACACACACACCCAATACTTGTGGTGGCCTAGCCAAGCTCAGCCAGAGGTACTTAGGAGCGGTGTCCTTAGAAGGCACTTAAGACATCCTGTGAAGCTGAGAGTGTACTTTTAGCACTGCTCTCCCCTCAGACCGTCCCGCCGACTCAGCGCCTTTCATCCCGACAAGAAAAGGGGAGAAGGAGAGGAGCTCTTCCCAACACCCAGACCCCTCCCCCCGGACAATTTACAGTGAGAAATGTGCCGAGTCTAAAAACTTAATGGCACAATTAGTCTCATTTTTGGTGGATTTACGGCCGGCCGCCACCTTGACTCCCACGTGCCGCCATTACATCTTTACTCAAATTCAAGGGTAATATGGGACAGCGAGTGGGGGGGAGGGAGGGAGAGAGAGAGAAAGATAGAGGGAAATAACCTTAATGGCACAATTAGTCTCATTTCATTTTTGATGGATTTACGGCTGACCATCACTTTAATTCCCACACGCCACCATTACATCTTTACTCAAATTCAGGGGTAATATGGGACAGGTAGTGGGGGAGGTAAGAAAAAGATTGAGAAAGAGGAGAGAGAGCGAAAGAAAAGAGAGAGAGAGAAAGAGGAGAGAAAAAGAAAGGAGAGAGACTAGAGAAAGAAAGAAGGAAAAGAGAGAAAGAAAAGAAAGAGAGAGAGAAAGGAGAGAGAGAAAAGAGAGAAAGAAAGAAAGGAGGGAAAGAAAGATGAGAAATAAAGGAGGGAGATAGAAAGAGAGAGAGAAAAAAAAGAGAGGAGGGAAAGGAAACAGAGAGAAAGAGAGAGAATGAAAGAAAGAGGAAAGAGAAAGAGAGAGAGGAAGACAGAAGAGAGACAGAGAAAGAAAGACAGAGGGAGGTAGTGAGAGAGAGAGAGAGAGAGAGAGAGAGAGAGAGAGAGAGAGAGAGAGAGAGAGAGAGAGAGAGAGAGAGGTTGGGAGGTAGTGAGAGTAGGAGATATGGAAAGATAGAGAGGGGGAGAGAGAGAGAGAGGTTGGGAGGTAGTGAGAGTAGGAGATATGGAAAGATAGAGAGGGGGAGAGAGAGAAAGATGGGAGGGCTATGCATCACTTCTGTAGGGCTGCCTCAACAACTGTATTGATACCAGTACTTAATTACTGTGCTTGCTTAAGTGTCTATTCAGTCACTACAACTTACACTGAGTGTACGAAACATTAGGAACACCTGCTCTTTCCATGACATAGACTGACCAGGTGAATCCAGGTGGTCTTCCCTTATTGATGTCACCTGTTAAATCCACTTCAATCAGTGTAGATGAAAGGACATCCAGCCAACTTGACACAACTGTGGGAAGCATTGGAGCCAACATGGGCCAGCATCCCTGAGGAATGCTTGACACCTTGTAGAGTCCATGCCCCAACGAATTGAGGCTGTTCTGAGGACAAAAGGGGGTGCAACTCAATTTTAGGAAGATGTTCCTAATGTTTTGTACATTCAGTGTATTTCACTACCGTAAAAACATTTTCAAACAAGCAGGTACACACATTTCTTTAGGAAAATGACATTTTCTAGTGTTTGAAAAGTGCTTTAGAAACATACTATGGTGGTGCTATTATTATGCTCACTGTCCTCTGGAGCCCCAGGTCCCCAAGTTCCCTTTCCTCTGTCCTCTGGAGCCCCAGGTCCCCAAGTCCCTTTTCCTCTGTCTTCTGGAGCCCCAGGTCCCCAAGTAGCTTTTCCTCTGTCCTCTGGAGCCCCAGGTCCCCAAGTTCCCTTTCCTCTGGAGCCCCAGGTCCCCAAGTCCCCTTTCCTCTGTCCTATGGAGCACCAGGTCCCCAAGTCCCTTTTCCTCTGTCCTCTGGAGGCCCAGGTCCCCAAGTCCCCTTTCCTCCGGAGCCCCAGGTCCCCCAAGTCCCTTTTCCTCTGTCCTCTGGAGGCCCAGGTCCCCAAGTCCCCTTTCCTCTGTCTTCTGGAGGCCCAGGTCCCCAAGTCCCCTTTCCTCTGGAGCCCCAGGTCCCCAAGTCACCTTTCCTCTGTCCTCTGGAGCCCCAGGTCCCCAAGTCACCTTTCCTCTGTCCTCTGGAGCCCCAGGTCCCCAAGTCCCCTTTCCTCTGTCCTCTTGAGCCCCAAGTCCCCTTTCCTCTGTCCTCTGGAGCCCCAGGTCCCCAAGTCCCCTTTCCTCCGGAGCCCCAGGTCCCCCAAGTGCCTTTTCATCTGTCCTCTGGAGCCACAGGTCCCCAAGTCCCCTTTCCTCTGGAGCCCCAGGTCCCCAAGTCACCTTTCCTCTGTCCTCTGGAGCCCCAGGTCCCCAAGTTCCCTTTCCTCTGGAGGCCCAGGTCCCCAAGTCACCTTTCCTCTGGAGCCCCAGGTCCCCAAGTTCCCTTTCCTCTGTCCTCTGGAGCCCCAGGTCCCCAAGTCCCCTTTCCTCTGGAGGCCCAGGTCCCCAAGTCCCCTTTCCTCTGGAGCCCCAGGTCCCCAAGTTTCCTTTCCTCTGTCCTCTGGAGCCCCAGGTCCCCAAGTCACCTTTCCTCTGTCCTCTGGAGCCCCAGGTCCCCAAGTCCCCTTTCCTCTGGAGCCCCAGGTCCCCAAGTTCCCTTTCCTCTGGAGCCCCAGGTCCCCAAGTCACCTTTCCTCTGTCCTCTGGAGCCCCAGGTCCCAAAGTCACCTTTCCTTGGTCCCTTCTACAGCGACACACACAGAGCTGGCAACATTCACTCACACTAGTTCTGTAGGAGATTATACACTTACTAACAACACTTCATGTCTCTGCCATAGACATCAGCATCTTGGGACAATAATAAGGTAAAAATAATATATATATATATATATATATATATATATATATATATATATATATATATATATACACACACACACACACACACACACACACACACACACACACACACACACACACACACTGTAGTACTAAGCTATTTCAGTACTCTTCAAAAAACTAAAAGGAAATCCAGACAATTGCTTGCATTGGGAAAAGTAAAAAAAAATAAACATGAAATTGACACACAAAAGCAAAATCAAAAACACAAAGAATATGTTTGAAATGGTTGATTAAATGCTGCTTAAATGTGTGCATCATCTCTGTCAAATTCATATTCATTTGGGACAATTAAGTTGTATTGTATAAAAAACACCTCCCAAATCAAGCCCCTGATCCCTCACGTACCACCAGTGGCTTGCGGATGCCCAGGTAGACTGTTCCAGACGGGGCGGCACTCAGCACCTCCATGGCCTGAGACAGGGTCAGCGTGTCCAGATTGGTGTCGTTGACAAACACCAGCTGGTCCCCGGGGAGCATGTACCCATGGCGCTCTGCCACACTGCCGGGCACCAGCGAGCGGATGACGATGACCGAGCGTGCCACGTCCAGAGGGTCCTGCAGAGGGCAACACAGGCAGTAGAAACATGTTAGAGAGTCCATGGGGAGAGAGCGCAGGTGGAGATTAGTTTATTTTTATTGAGGATGGGTCACTATTGAGACCAGGGTGTCATTTACAAGGGAGGCCTGTGAACATGAACACACACAATGTAATACACATCATGTAAGATAATATCAATACAATGAATACAACAAGATGAATCAAAACAAACAACTCTCACATATCACCTTCCTTAAACTCCATCTAAACAAGGAAGTCTAATTTCAATTTGAAGGCCATTCCATGAGCTGGGGGCATAAAAACTAGAAGCATTTTTCCCCAGGACAGTGGAGACCCGCGGGACCTCCAGAAACAGCCTGTCCTGAGAGCAGATCTGAAAATTGCTGGATCTCCAATTTAAATGTGAAATGAGGTAGTATCTGAAGAACTGATTTATATACAAAAAGTAGCCAATGCTGGGCCCTTCTAGTAGTCAGAGATTCCCAGGCAACAGAATAATAGACAATACAAAGGTTTTAAAGGAACCCCGGTATGCCCTCTGTACCGGTGCCCCCTGTATATAGTCCCCTGTACCGGTGCCCCCTGTATATAGCCCCCTGTATATAGTCCCCTGTATATAGCCCTCTGTACCGGTGCCCCCTGTATATAGCCCCCTGTATATAGTCCCCTGTATATAGCCCCCTGTATATAGCCTTCTGTACCGGTGCCCCCTGTATATAGCCCCCTGTATATAGTCCCCGGTATATAGCCCTCTGTACCGGTGCCCCTGTATATAGCCCCCTGTATATAGTCCCCTGTACCGGTGCCCCCTGTATATAGCCCCCTGTATATAGTCCCCTGTATATAGCCCTCTGTACCGGTGCCCCCTGTATATAGTCCCCTGTATATAGCCCCCTGTACCGGTGCCCCCTGTATATAGCCCCCTGTATATAGTCCCCTGTACAGGTGCCCCCTGTATATAGTCCCCTGTATATAGCCCCCTGTACCGGTGCCCCCTGTATATAGTCCCTGTATATAGCCCCCTGTGCAGTGCCCCCTGTATATAGTCCCCTGTATATAGTCCCTGTATAGGTGCCCCCTGTATATAGTCCGTGTATATAGCCCCGTGTATATAGCCCCCTTGTATATAGCCCCCCTTGTATATAGCCCCCCTTGTATATAGCCCCCCTTGTATATAGCCCCCCTTGTATATAGTCTTGCTATTGTTATTTTACTCCTGCTCTTTAACTACTTGTTACTTTCATTTCTTATTAAGATTTTTTAAACTGCATTGTTGGTTAGGGCTTCTATGTAAGCATTTCACTGTTGTATTCGGCACGTGACTAATAAAATGTTATTTGATTTGAAAACAGGCTGTCGCATGCATGTAGATTACATCACCATAATCAGGTAGTGGGAGAAGCTTAACTGAATCTTAACTCAACCTTTTTGTCAATTTTTCAACGTGTGTTTTCAAAGAGAGTTTATCAGCAATCTAAGTACTTATAATGGGGAACCTTCTCAATTTGGTCTCCCTTCAATGTGCAAATATGCAGGTCCTCAAGGTCACTATTACGAGACCTAGAGAACAACATAAACTTGGTTTTATTAGCATTTAGCACTAGTTTAAGATTAGTAAGGGATTTTATTGAGTCAAACCATGCTGAAGGTCATGAATGGCACAGAAGTAAATGACTGTATGATCCACGTAGAGATGAACGTTACAGGTTAACCTCTCAGGGATTGCTGGGGCGCTCAGTCGAGCAGTTAATTTCAACCACAGATTCAACCACAAAGACCAGGGAAGTTTTCCAGTGCCTCGCAAAGAAGAACACCTATTGTTAGATGGGTAAAAATAAATTGAATATCCCTTTGAGCATGCTGAATTTATTAATTACACTGTACAGAATACATTTATGCCCTGAATACAAACCATTATGTTTGGGACAAACATCACTGATTACCACTCTTCATATTTTCAAACATGGTGGTGGATGCATCATGTTATGGGTATGCTTGTCATCGGCAAGGACTAGGTTGTTTTTAACTTCTCAGGGATTGCTGGGGCGCTAGCGGGCTGCTCCCGACACTACCAGGTGAAATGTAAGGCGCCAAATTCAAAATCCCAAAGTTGAATTATTAAACATCCACCAATATACAAGTGTTCCATACTCATCAAAAGCTCTGTTTCTTGGCAATATCACAGCGTTGTCAGATTTCAAAAAGGCTTTACGGCGAAAGCAGCACATTTGATTGTTTGAGGGTAGCACCTCACATATTTTTCCCATAGCCTTGAATCGATTAGCCATCATGGCACACACACAACACATTTCACAGCGAAAACAAATCAATTACCTGTTGAAGAACTTCTGCTGAGGTCATCCTAAGTGTCCAACGAAGACAATCCATGGTTCTTTTGTTAGAAAATGTATTTTATCCATAAATCCTCCATTTGGTTTGCGCGTTATAATCAGAAACGACAGCCTCCACTAGTCCATTGAAATGTGACGAGAACTCGTTCATCTTATACCTATAAACTTGTCCAAGAACAATCAAACATAGTTTTAAATGTATCCTTAGGAACACTTTTACGTATATTTACTATTATAAATCAACCGGAATATAAACTGATCGATAAAGACGGTAAAAAAGACACTGCGCGCTTTGTCGGGAACGCGCACTGGGTACTGTTTACATAAAAAGGTCACTTCCTGGTTTGCTCTTATTCTCTGGTCTAATTCATCCAAAATGAAATTTTACACTGTCTCGAGACTGTTGACATCTAAAGGAAGCGATGGGTACTGCATTCATATGCCCTTATATGGTCATTTTCATGAGGAGGGGTTCCCAATGAGGCACTCTGTCAAAACCACTTTTTCCAGGACAGAAATTCCTCGGGGTTTCACCTGCCATATGCGTTCTGTTTCACTCACAGACAAATGGTTAACACTTTTGGAAAACTCAGAGTGTTTCCTATCCAATGGTACTAAATATGTGCATATCCTATTTTCTGGGCCTGAATGGGAGGCATTTTACTTTGGGCACGCCAGGCTCTCCAAAACCGACCCCTCAGCTGCCACTCCCTAACAAGTTAACAGATAGATCAATATTATTTACAGAAATAGTGAAGAGAATAGGGCCCAAAAATCAACCCGTGGCACACTTTTCATAATATTGAGGAAACTAGAATTGATGCCATCAGTAAGCACACATTGTGTCCTGTCTGTTAGATAGCTCTTGAACCAATTGTAACATGCCTGATATACGCCTATTTCAGACAACCTTTGAACAAGTAAAAAATTGTAAACTGTATCAAACACCTTGGACAGGTCAATAAATAAGGCAGCACATTGTGTTATATGGTTTAGACCATAAAAAAGTATCTACGACAGGGATGGGCAACTCCAGTCCTCGGGGGCCGGACAGATATCACACTTTGTCCACATCCCTAGAAAACACAGCTGATTAAACTAATTGCATTCTAAACTGAAGATCATGATTAGTTGATTATTGGATTGAGGTGTGTTAGCTGGGACTGGGGCAAAAGCGTGACACCAATCAGGCCCCCGACGAATGGAGTTGCCCATCCCTGATCTAAGAGTGTAGACGCTGAAACAGTGCTATGTCCAGGTCTAAAACCAGTGTGGTGCTGATTAAGTATATAATGACAAGTTTAAAAAGATACAGAGTTGGCCAGGGACTCTAAAACCCTAAAACAAGGCAAGATAGCTTGGAAACTGGATTGTAGTTATCCAAGTCAGAAGGATGGAGAACAAGGGGAGATGAAGAGAGAGAGAGAGTGATAGCGAGAGAAAGAAAAGAAAGAAAGAAAAAGAAAGAAAGTAGAGAGAAAGAGAGAGAATAAATAAATAGAGAGTGAAAGAAGGAGAGAGACAAATAATGAGAGTCACAAGCACACACACAGTCACAATCATGTTGACACTCACATGTTCACACTCATATGTTCACACTTGCAAACAGTAACGCACACGCACGTGGAGAAGAAACAGCAATTACAGAAAAGATGTCTCTGGGTCTATCTTTCACACAGAATGTGACAGGTTTCTGACGGGTCACTTTGCTAACAGTAACCACCTTGGCAACATTAGTCATGTCCTTGAACAGTCCGTTGCCAATATAGCATAAGAGGTGAATGGCGCTGATCTGGGGAGAAAAAGTTGCTCTGTGTGTGTGTGTGTGTGTGTGTGTACGCGTGCGTGCGTGTGTTCATGCCTGCTTGCGTTTGTGCGTGTCCTGTCCAAGGTGTTTGATCCAGTTGACCACTACAGCATCAGTATAGGAATGCAACAGGAAAAAGGCTTGTCACCGGCAAACAAAACTAAGTCAGAAATCACCTGAAAGCAAAACACAGGCCAGTCCATGGAGCCTCACATTCTGGGAACACTCCTTAGTTCCTATTAGCCACCGACGTGTTAGGAGTTCATTGTGCACTTATATGGCCTGCTATGAGGAGCTATGAGCTGTAATGACTGCTCACAGCAAGTCTTATGATGCTCTTGGCTACACCTTCTTCATGTGATGTACTATGAATGCAAATTGTATGCAAGTGTCAAAGTGGGAATCAAACCCACATGTTTTCTATCAGACCTGTGTCAAAAACAGCTGTGATCTTTGATATAGACCTCGCTTGCCGCAGCGTAATGGAACCAATGGAATAGCCACAAAAGTGCACCCACGAAGATAAATGAAGCAAACCTAAACGATTTTTTAAAAACAAACACTTTTCCCACCCAGGTCTGGGTTGCTTGCTAGCCTGGTCCTATGCTGAGCCATGAAGAAGTTGAGAACACTAGCAGAAAGCCTGGCTCGCTCCATCACCATCCTACAGACAGTTAGGTACATTTATGGAATGGCCAAACACAGCCACACATCCCCTCTCAGGCCAAGTGTCACTGGTATCAATCATGGCCTGGACAGCCTGCGCCATAAAACTGTAATTCAGCACCAATTTAATGCCTCACACAATATATTAGACAACCCATATGGGCGGCTTTTTATGTGACGAGCACCGATATAAAAGTGATTAACAAGTGGTTATTTATATAAAAACTAAAGCTACACAAGTGTAATTAGTGGAGGAAGTCATTACCATTATGACTCTATCCATGGAAGCAGCAGAGAAAGGGAGTGTGTGTGTGTTTGGTTCTGAACAGGTGGAAAGGGGAGAACAGGGCAGAGGATCAGGAATGCTGACAGGGACTTCCTTCCTACGGGTGCAGCTCAATGGGAGTCACGTTCAGGGCTCACACACACACACGCATGCACTTGCACAAGCCTGCACACATGTATTTGCTGTGTGCCAAGCAACCTGGTTCCAGAGTGGCCACATCTAGCTCTGATAACCTGTTCTGAACTGGCCTTTCATTTGCGACCTGGCCAAGATAAAGCAAAGCAGTGCGACAAAACAACAACACAGAGTTACACATATACAAACGTACAGTCAATAACACAATAGAAAGATATATGTACAGTGTGTGCAAATGTATAGCTCCTTTAAGGAGGAAAAATGTCCCACCTTGCTATCTGAAGATGAATGCACTAACTGTAAGTGGCTCTGGATAAGAGCGTCCGACTCAAATGTAAGTGACACGGTCTCTACTATGCAATTCGTCAGATAATAAAATGTCAATCCCTAACCACATAGCAAGGATCAGAATGCCCTACCCATTGGACTCTATGTAAACTGGAAACCACATATCCTGAGGCTGCATTTCTTGTAGCTGGAGATTTTAACAAGGCTAGTCTGAAAACAAGGCTCCCTAAATTTTATCAGCATATCGAATGTGCGACCCAGGCCGGCAAAATCCTGGATCATTGTTATTCCAACTTCCGCGACGCATACAAAGCCATTCCCGGCCCCCCTTTCGGCAAATCTGAACACGACTCCATTTTGTTGCTCCCAGCCTATAGACAGAAACTAAAACAGGAAACGCCCGGGCTCAGGTCTGTTCAATGCTGGTCCGACCAATCTGATTCCACGCTTCAAGATTGCTTCAATCACGTGGACTGGGATATGTTCCGCATAGCGTCGGACAATAACATTGATGAATACGTTGATTCGATGAGCGAGTTTATTAGCAAGTGCATCAGTGATGTTGTACCCACAGCGACTATTAAAACCTTCCCCAACCAGAAACCGTGGATTGATGGTAGCAAGGCGACCGGAAACATGACTGAATACAAACAGTGTAGCTATTCCCTCTGCAAGGCAATCAAACAAGCTAAGCGTTAGTATAGAGACAAAGTAGAGTCGCAATTCAACGGCTCAAACACAAGAGATATGACAGGGTCTACAGTCAATCACGGAATACAAAAAAGAAAACCAGCCCTGTCGCGGACCACGATATCCTGCTCTCAGACAAACAGAACAACTTCTTTGCTCGCTTTGAGGACAATACAGTGCCACCTACACGGCCCGCTACCAAAACCTGCGGGCTCTCCTTCACCACAGCCAACGTGAGTAAAACATTTAAATGTGTTAACCCTCGCAAGGCTGCCGGCCCAGATGGCATCCCTGGCCGCGTCCTCAGAGCATGCGCAGACCAGCTGGCTGGTGTGTTTACGGACATATTCAATCAATCCTTATCCCAGTCTGCTGTTCCCACATGCTTCAAGAGGGCCACCATTGTTCCTGTTCCCAAGAAAGCTAAGGTAACTGAGCTAAATGACTATCCGCCCGTAGCACTCACTTCCGTCATCATGAAGTGCTTTGAGAGACTAGTCTACAGTCCACAGACAACGCAATCGCAATCACACTGCACACTGCCCTAACCCATCTGGACAAGAGGAATACCTATGTAAGAATGCTGTTCATTGATTACAGCTCAGCATTTAACACCATAGTACCCTCCAAACACGTCATTAAGCTCGAGACCAAAGGTCCTGGACTTCCTGACGGGCCGCCCCCAGGTGGTGAGGGTAGGAAACAACATCTCCACCCCACTGATCCTCAACACTGGGGCCCCACAAGGTTGCGTTCTCAGCCCTCTCCTGTACTCCCTGTTCACCCATGACTGCGGGGCCAAGCACGCCTCCAACTCAATCATCAAGTTTGCAGACGACACCACAGTGGTAGGCTTGATTACCAACACCCCAAAAACGGAATGGATCCTGGGACTGAATGGATCCTGGGACTGTATTTTGTCAATGGTAGGTTACATGGGGACTCTATGGGGACCTATTGCTCACCTCTTGGCCACAGCACAGTAGACTATATGATTACAGACATTGACCCTTTCTCTCTCAGCTCATTCCCCATCAAGCCACTAACACCTCTGTCTGACCACAGCCAAATTACATTGTTTCTCAAAAGAAAATAAATGGAAACAACCACACATTCACAGTCCAGTAAGCTGTACAAAATCAGATATTCATACAGATGGGCCCAACACAGAAGAATACCAGAAAGCAACCAATAAGCCAAAAATCCAAACTCTTTGATAACTTTCTGGACACCAAATCCACTCCCAGTAAAGAAGGCATCAATCCAGCAGTAAAAACATCAACTATATATATATATATATATATATATATATATATATATATATTCAGGCAGACGGCAAAAGAAGCAGAACTGAAACTGATAAAAAAACAAACCAAAAAAGACCACAGATGACAACTGGTTTGACGCAGATTGCAAAATTATCAGGAAAAAAACTTAGAGCATTATCAAACCAAAAGCACAGGGGACCCAAATAAACATGAATTACATCTTAATTACTGAGACTTTAAAACTCTATAAACATGCACTCAGAACCAAATAAATCACAGGACAACAGCAAGCAACTGACACTAATTGAGCAGTCCATAAACACAAACAACTTCTGGCAAAATTTGGGAAAAAAACTAAAACATCGAAACTAGAAGAATTAGCAACACAAAATGGTGACATATGGACAACCCATTTTAAAACACTCTACAACACCATTCAAATTGATGCAAACGCAGAACAATTGAATGGATTAGAAAAAGCTATAAAGGACAATCAAAATCCATCCCCAGTCATTGACCAGGAGCTCTATAAGAAACTTCAGGCCATCAAATTTAAAAAAGCATGCTGACGGCATCCTAACTGAGATGCTCAAATTCACTAGTGCAACATTTCCGTTGGCTATATTAAAACTGTTTAATTTGATCCTGAGTGTAGGTTTTTTTCCCTGACATCTGGAATCAAAGGACTCATAACCCCAATATACTTAAGAACAGAGAGAAATTTGACCCTAACAATTACAGAAGCATTTGCGTGAACAGTAACCTGGGGAAGGTATTATTAATGTAAGAGTTCTAAGTCAAAGTCACCATTATTAGTCAGTTGTACAACCGAATGCCTTCAACTGAAATGGGTCTTCCGCATTTAACCCAACCCCTCTGAATCAGAGAGGTGCGGGGAGCTGCCTTAATCGACATCCACGTCTTCGGCGCCCGGGTTAACTGCCTTGTTCAGGGGCAGAACGACAGATTTTTACCTTGTCGGCTCAGGGATTCGAACTTGCAACCCTTCGGTTACAAGTCCAACGCTCTAACCACTAGGCTACCTGCCGCACTAAACTTCCTTAATAAGCACAATGTTTTGAGTAAAAGCCAAATTGGATTTATACCAAAACATTGCACAACCAATCATATTTACACCCTACACCCCCTGATAGATAAACATGTCCACCAAAATAATGCCAAAATATATGCAGGCTTTATCGACATCCAAAAAGCATTTGATTCTGTTTGGCATACAGGACTGTTCTACAAAGTTATTGAAAGTGGTGTAGGGGGTAAAACATAAGACATAATTAAATCAATGTATACTGGCAATACATGCAGCCTAAAAAATGGCAAGAAAATAAAATTATTATTTAACGAGGTGTGGGGCCTTCGCCAAGGATGCAATATGAGCCCTGCACTCTCCAATATTTACATCAACGAATTGGCCACTATTCTAGAAAAATCCTCAGCCCCTGGTGTTAGTCTCCACGATTCAGAAGTTAAATGCCTACTCTTCGCAGATGACCTATGCCTGCTGTCACCCACAGCACATGGCCTACAGCAGAGCCTGGACCTGCTAGAGCAGTACTGCCAGACCTGGGCCCTGGCAGTAAACCACCAAAATACTAAAATAATGATTTTCCAGCGAAGATTCAGATCTCAGGGAATTAGACTAAAGTTCACAATTGGTACAATTACCTAGGTTTAAACATAAGCTCAAAATGTACACCTTAACGATGCAGTGAACGAACAGAGAGAAAGCACGCAGGGCATTGTACGCCATTAAAAAACAAATTGCAATTTATGGCAGTGAGGTGCGGGGTCCACTTGCAAATCAAGATTTCACACAATAGGACAAACACCCAATTGAAACCCTGCATACAGAGTTTTGTAAGATTCTCCTACAAACTACTGACAATGCATTCAAGGCAAAATTCGTAATAAAAACAAAAAAAATAGCAATTAAGTTTTGGAAACATCTAAAATATCATTACCAAGCCCTGCAATGCCAAGAACTGCAATGCCAAGAACTGAGCAAAGAAAATGCAGTGCCATCTGGACCTAAATCGACAGTACACAGTGGCAAACTATTTGACTATGGTTACTGATCAAAACCTTAGAAAAACCTTAAAAAGTACAGGCTCGGTGAGCACAGCCTTGCCATTGAGAAGGGTAGACTGGCTCCCTGTAGAGAAAAGGCTTTGCAACCACTGCACCACAGCAGAACCCGGGACAGAGCTGAATTTCCTGACAAAATGTCAAAAATATAAAACAATTAGAGAGTGTTATTTCCCAAAATGTGAAACCCTTATTCTAAATTTCAAAGACCTCTCTGATGAGAATAGGCTACCTGTCCTGTTGGGGGAGGACGCAGAGAGCTGTGGATGGCAGCGCACTACATTGCTGCCTGCCACAAGATGAGGGACAGTGTCTGACAGACCAACCAACCTGCATATGTCCTCTGTGCTTATTGTTATTGTTCAATGTATGGTTATTTTGACCAATGATTATATTTGTTACTGTTGTCCCGTTGACAATATTGATTATTATTATTTTCATATTGTAAATCTCCAAAGTAAGCTTTGGTAATATGTACTGTACATTGATACAGCATGCCAATAAAGCAAATTGAATTGAAATTGAAAGATAGAGGTGAGAGCGAGAGTTGAGAGCAAAAGACGTGAGAGAGGTGAGAGCGAGAGAGTTGAGAGTGAGCGAGAGAGAGAGAGTTGAGAGAGGATTTAGGGGAAGAGGAGAACTGAGGCCTGCTGGAAAAGAGAACACAAACACTGGGATCCAGTGTAACGGCGAAGTAGAGGATGAAGAAGAATAAGTAGAGGATGAAGAAGGGGGGTATTTGTACTTGTATACAAGTAAGTTGTACTCCAGCTGGTCCTTTCCAGAGACACAGGCCGCATTGTCCTGCTCCGGCATTTCAGCCAAGAGTGATTCACCTCGCTTCGCCTCACCCTCGTCACACACAGGCACGCACACACAAAGAAAACACACAAGAAACGCACGCACGCGTACACACACACACACACATATCCCACAGGGCCGGAGATGTCAGCAGAGTGGCTCTTAAAGTAGGGAATGGGACGTGGGGTTGAGTTTGTGTGTGTGTCAACGAAACAGAGCAACAGAGAGAGAGCGACAGGGGTATAGAGAGAGGGACAGAGAAAGGGACAAAGAGAGCGAGAGGGACAGAGAGAGCGAGAGGGACAGAGAGAGAGCGAGAGAGGGAGGGAAACTGCCCGCCGTGGCACGGCGAGCCCATCGCGTCCAATATGGATTCTCAGGCCTGTCAGTTTGAAATAAATCGGACATTTCTTATTTATGTTTCTGCTGGAGTGCGCAGGAGATTTAAGGCTCTATATAAAATAGTGTCTCATCTGGATGGAGGGGTTTAGAGGGGGGTTCTGTAAAGGGAACAGCTGCTTTCCATGTAACAACCTTGAGGTCAGTTATGATTCAAAAAGAATGGTTGCATCCCAAATTGCACCCTACTACAATTGCACCCTACTACCCATGAAGTGCACTTCACTATGAAGGGAATAGGGTGCCATTTGGGACGTAGCCAATGACCACGTCAGCAGTGGGTTTATGGTGCTGGGTGATGCACTTTCTCTACAGTGAAAGGGAGAAATTGGGCTAAATTGCAGAATGTTTTAACTGTGTGTACATAAGAAAACCATCAGAATAGCTGTAAACTATTTGATTTTAACACTTTGGGGTCAAATGGCTCACATTTTATACTCATCATAAAGAACAATAATCAGAAAAATGCTTGCTTAAGTGATCGGTATGGTCGTTGTTGACAATGTTTGGTTTATCGTCCCAGCTCTTGAGTATGGGCAATAGGCTGTGTTTTCTGGCCAGAGCCTCCATGTGGAGAAAAGTGGGGCTAAGGTGGTAGTAGTGGGACGGTGGGCCACGATGTCAGACTGACAGATGGTCAATCTAGAGCTGTCTGTCTGACTGTCTGCTCCACTGCTGTGTCTGTCCGCCTGTCTCTCTGTGTCTGCCCGCGTAGGCAACGCTTCAGCTCGTTTGCAAATCTCCCTCAGCGCAATTCCTGGAACTCTTGCTCTCTCGCTCTATTCATCTCCTCTCTCTCTCGCTCTCTCTCTATCCATTCATCTCTCCCTCTCTCATCCATCTCAGCATGGTTGTCTCTTTGGGTTTGTTTTTTTGTGCTGGTCTCTGGAGGAGAACAAAGAGTTCCACATGGTCCTCCTATAAGGGCCCATTTGGGACACAGACATATGGGATACTGTGTGTGTGTAGGCCAGTGACACAATAAATAAATAAAATATATATATATATATATATATATATATATAATTTTTTTTTTTGTATGTATTTGTATTTTTTTTTAATACCCCCTTTTTCTACACAATTTCATGACATCCGATTGGTAGTTACAGTCTTGTCCCATCGCTACAACTCCCGGACAGACTCGGGAGAGGCGAAGGTCGAGAGCAGTGCATCCTCCGAAACACAATCCCGCCAAGCCACACTGCTTCTTGACACAATGCCCACTTAACCCGGAAGCCAGCCGTACCAATGTGTCAGAGGAAACACTGTACACCTGGTGACAGTGTCAGCGTGCATTGCGCCCGGGCCCGCCACAGGAGACGCTAAAGTGCGATGGGACAAGGACAAGCCGGCTGGCCAAACCCTCCCCTAACCCGGACGACGCTAGGCCAATTGTGAGATTCACGCATTCTTCTCTGCAGACTTTTTCCCCCGCTTGTTATTATGGGGTATTGTGTATAGATTGATGAGTGAAAAAAAATAATTGAATCCATTTTAGAATAAGGCTGTAACGTAACAAAATGTGGAAAAAGTCAAGAGGTCTAAATACTTTCCTAATGCATTGTAAATGCCTTTGAACGGAGTATAGTAGTAGGTGGTAGGTTTTTCACACTCAACAGTGGGAAGCATTGGAGTCAACAGAATTCGGTAGGAAGGACTGCACATTGTTGCATCCTTGCATGTTCTGTTAATATGAAAGACCACAATCCTCTGTCATTCTGAGCACCGTGGGTGGATGTCCTAATCAGGTTACGCAATCAATGCATATGGTTTCTCAAATGTCCAGTAAATTAAAATGCTGCCAGTGAAATGTCCGGAGGCACATTTTCCTAACGGAAACCCTGGCACACAGACGCTCGAATGGCATACACAGACAGAGGGAGACACACACACACACCCTCCTCTTCCTCAAACATCCCTGATGTGTGTATGCTCAGAACCTGTTTCATAACATCTCCAGACAGCCACACTTAATAACGTAGCAGTTGCCCTTAACGACTGACCAAGGATCAGATCTAATCCTCCTACCTAACGGTTAAGGCTAGACTTCAGGGCTAGGTGATCTGATCCTAGATCTGTGTGTAGGACCTTGAGCATGACTAACACCATGCAAACTACTGTTTATCATTGCAGTGTGTGACGAAGCCATCTGCTCAGCAATGCGTTTTAATGTCCATCGTCATCCAATTCAATCCAGTTTACTCAGCGATTTACCAGTCGGCCACTCACTTAAATAACATTTATTTGATCGGATTCTACCGTAGCTACAGTAACA
The DNA here is from genome assembly GCA_030435695.1 of Brachymystax lenok tsinlingensis. Taxonomy (NCBI): domain Eukaryota; kingdom Metazoa; phylum Chordata; class Actinopteri; order Salmoniformes; family Salmonidae; genus Brachymystax; species Brachymystax lenok. Next base: position 11,685,308 of record CM059793.1, read on the forward strand.
ACTGTATAATTAAGTAATAACAAATACAGAGGATGATTTATGTTTGTCCGCTAAAACATTGCCGGGTGAATTCAACTAAACGCTGTATTGATGTGCAGGTAAGGCACATTTAAATGGATTCCGTTTCAGACTGAATTCTCAGTTTCTTATTTCTCCCAGTGATTTATTTTGGCACATAGGTAATGTACAATTGTCCCAACAAAGGGAACGTAGCCTCACACACTGAATTTTATAGGGAGAACTAAACTAAACATAGCATTGGTTTATGACGAGGTCGGAAGTACATTTATTTTGTCTGTCCCAAATACCACCCTATTCCCTATGTAGGGCACTACTTTTGACCAGGGGCCACAGAGCTCCGGTCAAAAGGAGTGCACTATATAGGGAAGACGGTGCCATTTGAGACACAACATTTGGCTGTAGTCACAGACTACAAAGGGGTGTAAGCTTCCCTTCTTTGTCTCAACTATTTGGTTCTATGAAATGATTTACAAAGTGCACTTTTGCAATGTCTTCATCATATAGAAATGAACAGGCCAATGCCAACAACATACAGTTCATATTGGGTCAAACAAAGTAGTGTGTGTAAAAGGACAATAGGTTGACCTTTGATCTCTAATGGAACAAGTGATACTGAACAAACGAACGCATGCAAACACACACTTTCAGCCCCCCACCACACACACACACACACACACACACACACACACACACACACACACACACACACACAGGGTCCTCAATCAAGATCCTTTACAGAGAAAGAAATCCTATGACTTCACGGATTACGCCACTCACTAAAATAAAGGGGGAGAATAAGAGCAATAATGACTTTTAAATGGCTGGGCCGTAAGAAGAGCTGGGCCAAACCTGATACCACTGAAGTAAAACTAAGCCTGGGCCCACCGCGCCTAACGGACGTTTGAAAAGCGCACCCGCCGCCATTTATCTCCATTAGGAGGTGCCAGGAAGGGGGTCCCTACACCCCACTATCGTTAGCTCTGATCCCCGTCAAGCGTTTAAAACACGCTTGCTGTCGCAGCTAAGCTAATACTAGACACTCTGATTTGGGCCTTTCTGCTTCTCCCGGAGTGATGTTTCTAGTTAATGACCTCAGAAGTGTCCGGGCTGCAGTCGCTGGTCGTGGTGTAATGCCATACGACATGACGTCTGACTATGATGTAGTCCGTTTCATACATTTAAAAGAATGAAGTTGTACTGTCCTGGGAAACGAGAACGTGTCCAATAAGAAACACTTATTTTCATATGCTGTTGCAAAACAGTGTGCACTAAACTAAACATTTAACGAACGATAGTCCTAGGGGTATAAATTGTGTACTGAATGTATTGTGCAGTATATTGAACTGTGCGGGGATTATTGTGTTATTGTTTGTGTGATTATTTGTGTATGTGTGTGTGTTGCTGCTGACCCCAGCATTCATTCAGCAGACAGACAGACAGACAGACAGACAGACAGACAGACAGACTCCTGTACTGAGGACTACAGCCCAGAGTGTGTCTACAGGCAGTGGTGCTGCAGACTGCACAGTGGATCCCATTCAGTGTCATCAGCCTAAAGCCTCTAACGGAGATTCATACGGACCTGAAAAATCTATTCACCCTCTCGCTCAGGGCAGCCTGCCTCGGCTTGCAGTGAGAGACGGATTAGAAGAGAAAGAACAAGGAAAGAAGAGAGAAAGAAAGAACAAGGAAGGAGAGAGAGAGAGAGAGAGAGAGAGAGAGAGAGAGAGAAGAACAGGGAAGGAGAGAGAGAGAAAGAACAAGGAGGGAGAGAGAGAGAGAAAGAACTAGGAAGGAGAGAGAGAGAACTAGGAAGGAGAGAGAAAGAACAAGGAGGGAGAGAGAGAGAGAGAGAGAAAGAACAAGGAAGGAGAGAGAGAACTAGGAAGGAGAGAGAGAGAACTAGGAAGGAGAGAGAGAGAGTGCAAAAGAGAAAGAGGGAGTGATAAGGCAAGACAGACACTTTAACTATGTAGTGCTGCTATGATATAACTTATGTTATTGTTGTCAACGTACAAAGCTCCATCTCATTCATTTTAATTACTGTGTGAACTAAACACCTCATTATTTACATTAATATGCAGTGATGCGTAACTTCCATTAGGAGGGAGAGAGGAATGGAGGAGAGGAGGGCAAGAGGGACGGAAGAGAGGAGAGAGAGGGTTGGAGGAGGAGAGCTGGCGGAGGACAGGAGGAGGGAGAGATAGACGGAGTAGGAGGAGAGGAGGGACAGAGGGCTGGAGGACGAGAGGAGGGAGAGAGGGACGGAGGAGGAGGAGAGGAGGGAGAGATAGACGGAGGAGGAAGAGAGGAGGGACAGAGGGCTGGAGGAGGAGAGGAGGGAGAGAGGGATGGAGGAGAAGAGGAGTAGAGTAGGAAAGGAGGGAGAGAGAGTAGAAAGAGAGGTCTTAGAGGTGAAGCTATGCCTATATTTAAGGATTCAAGGCCCCAGGATACAGTTACTCTGAAACACAAGGGGCCCTATAACACATTCACAAACAATCCATTAAATCCTTCATATAAAGCTTCTGCAATTCTCTGACTTGTTCACAAGTCTTTCCCATCTTCCTTCAATCTATCTCATCTAATCTTGTGTCTTGTCTTATCTGTTCAATGCCATCTACAAATGATAGAAATTGGGACAATATAAATAATACTTTTTGAATGTCCTATTTCTTCAATGCTGTGTATTCCAGTTGTCTTTGTGTTGACAGTCTGTTGCAAACTAAAGCAACGGGAAAAAGAGCTAGACAATCACAACCACAATGATGAGGCACATAGCGATACCAAATACTAGGCCATATGCTCACATTCATGTTATATACTTATCTACTCCTAAATACTAGGTCACCCTGTATACTCCTAAATACTAGGTCACCCTGTATACTCCTAAATACTAGGTCACCCTGTACACTCATAAATAGTCCTCTGTTCTTTATGACTTCACTCACACTACGAGACTGGGTCATGTACTCAGGTCATATACTATATACAGTGCCTTCAGAAAGGATTCACACCCTTGACTTTTTCCACATTGTGTTACAGCCTGAATTTAAAATGGATTCCATTGAAATTTTGCCGTCACTGGCCTACACACAATACCCCATAAATGTACATTTCTTTGTTTCGTTTTCTTTTTTTCTTTTTTAAAATGTAAATCTTAAATGAAATGTCTTTAGTCAATAAGTATTCAACCCCTTTGTTAGTGCAAGCCTAAATAAGTTCAGGAGTAAAAATGTGCTTAACAAGTCACATAAGTGGCATGGACTCCGAGTGCAATAATAGTGTTGACATGATTTTATGACTACCTCATCTCCGTACACCACACATACAATAGTCTGTGAGCTCCCTCAGTCGAGCAGTTAATTTCAACCACAGATTCAACCACAAAGACCAGGGAAGTTTTCCAGTGCCTCGCAAAGAAGAACACCTATTGTTAGATGGGTAAAAATAAATTGAATATCCCTTTGAGCATGCTGAATTTATTAATTACACTGTACAGAATACATTTATGCCCTGAATACAAACCATTATGTTTGGGACAAACATCACTGATTACCACTCTTCATATTTTCAAACATGGTGGTGGATGCATCATGTTATGGGTATGCTTGTCATCGGCAAGGACTAGGTTGTTTTTAACTTCTCAGGGATTGCTGGGGCGCTAGCGGGCTGCTCCCGACACTACCAGGTGAAATGTAAGGCGCCAAATTCAAAATCCCAAAGTTGAATTATTAAACATCCACCAATATACAAGTGTTCCATACTCATCAAAAGCTCTGTTTCTTGGCAATATCACAGCGTTGTCAGATTTCAAAAAGGCTTTACGGCGAAAGCAGCACATTTGATTGTTTGAGGGTAGCACCTCACATATTTTTCCCATAGCCATGAATCGATTAGCCATCATGGCACACACATAACACATTTCACAGCGAAAACAAATCAATTACCTGTTGAAGAACTTCTGCTGAGGTCATCCTAAGTGTCCAACGAAGACAATCCCTGGTTCTTTTGTTAGAAAAAGTAATGTATTTTATCCATAAATCCTCCATTTGGTTCGCGCGTTATAATCAGAAACGACAGCCTCCACTACTCCATTGAAACGTGACGCAAACTCATCTTATACCTATAAACTTGTCCAAGAACAATCAAACATAGTTTTAAATGTATCCTTAGGAACACTTTTACGTATATTTACTATTATAAATCAACCGGAATATAAACTGATCGATAAAGACGGTAAAAAAGACACAGCGTGCCTTGTCGGGCGCGCGCGCTGGGTACTGTTGACATAAAAAGTACACTTCCTGGTTTGCTCTTATTCTCTGGTCTAATTCATCCAAAATGAAAATTTACAACAGTCTCGAGACTGTTGACATCTAAAGGAAGCGATGGGTACTGCATTCATATGCCCTTATATGGTCATTTTCATGAGGGAGGGGTTCCCAAATGAGCAATGTGTCAAAATCACTTTTTCCAGGACAGAAGTTCCTCGGGGTTTCACCTGCTATATGCGTTCTGTTTTACTCACAGACAAATGGTTAACAGTTCTGGAAAATTCAGAGTGTTTCCTATCCAATGGTACCAAATATGTACATATCCTATTTTCTGGGCCTGAATGGGAGGCATTTTACTTTGGGCACGCCAGGCTCTCCAAAACCGACCCCTCAGCTGCCACTCCCTAACAAGTTAAGGATAAAAAGAAACAGAATAGAGCTAAGCATAGGCAAAATCCTAGAGGAAAACATGGTTCATTCTGCTTTCCAACAGACACTGGGAGACAAATTCACCTTTCAGCAGGAAAATGGCTGTCTAGGAAGATCAACAACCAACTTGACAGAGCATGAAGAATTTTTAAATGAATAAATGTGCAAATATTGTACAATCCAGGTGTGTAAAGCTCTTAGAGACTTACCAAGAAAAAGGAACAGCGGTATTTTCTGCCAAAGGTGATTCTAACATGTATTGACTAAGGGGTGTGAATGCTTATGGAAATTAGATATGTCTAAAAACATGTTTCCACTGTCATTATGGGGTACTGTAGATGGATGAGAAAAATCCATTGTGAATTCAGGCAGTAACAACAAAATGTGAAATAAGTCAAGAGGTATGACTAAAGGTTACAGATGCATCCTTTCTGCTGCCAATGGTGGCCAACATGAAGTCTCTGTTTGTATTGTTAGCAGGTGAGTGTTCTGTTTGTATTGTTAGCAGGTGAGTGTTCTGTTTGTATTGTTAGCAGGTGAGTGTTCTGTTTGTATTGTTAGCAGGTGAGTGTTCTGTTTGTACTGTTAGCAGGTGAGTGTTCTGTTTGTTTCTGACTGGAAGCATAGTTTTGTAAAGTACAAAAAAAACATTATATTGAAATGTTTTTAGTTATCCGGTATACCTGGATATCAGATTTTGACTGAACAGTACCCTAGGCCTACCCCGTTGATCAAGTGATTTCTGCTGTGGAGTTCATACTGACTGTGATTAGGGCCTTATTATGCAGTGCTGTGAAAAGTATTTGCCCCCTTTCTAATTTTCTCTACTTTTTAATCTTGTGTTTTATACTGAATGTTTTGCCAGATCAAAATCTAATATTAGATAAAAGGAACCTGAGTGAACAAATAACACAACAATTAAATACTTTATTTATTTATTTAATTTCTTAATAAATTAATTAAGTATACTTCTTTTTTTGTAAACGCAGGTTCCCTTTATCTAATAGGTTTTGGTTGAAGATCTGATAACATTCAGAATCAAAAATATGCAAAATTAGAGAAAATCAGAAAGGGGGCAAATACTTTTTCACGTCACTGTAGTTCTTGTATTTTCCAGTCACAGTGAACCGATATGGAGCTGGGTGCATGTGTCTGACGTGTGTGATGTTTGGCGATTGGCCCAGCTCCAGGCAACACCGCGGCCCCTTGCCAAGCCCAACCACAGACTGCTTCCTTTTGTTGTCCCTTACCCGATGACATGGTCGTGCACATTTCCTTTTCCGATCGGACTACAGGAGAAAAGACAAGCGGGATTTCATTTGCTTATTTTTCCTTCCTCCTGAACCACGTTTTAGTCTGCCGTCACGAAAATGAACCAGGCTTTAGTCTGCCGTCGCGAAAATGAACCAGGCTTTAGTCTGCCGTCGCGAAAATGAACCAGGCTTTAGTCTGCCGTCATGAATATGAACCAGGCTTTAGTCTGCCGTCATGAAAATGAACCAGGTTTTAGTCTGCCGTCATGAAAATGAACCAGGCTTTAGTCTGCCGTCATGAAAATGAACCAGGCTTTAGTCTGCCGTCATGAAAATGAACCAGGCTTTAGTCTGCCGTCATGAAAATGAACCAGGCTTTAGTCTGCCGTCATGAAAATGAACCAGGCTTTAGTCTGCCGTCGCGAAAATGAACCAGGCTTTAGTCTGCCGTCATGAAAATGAACCAGGATTTAGTCTGCCGTCATGAATATGAACCAGGCTTTAGTCTGCCGTCATGAAAATGAACCAGGCTTTAGTCTGCCATCATGAATATGAACCAGGCTTTAGTCTGCTGTCATGAATATCCCTTTGAGACTTCTCCACCCTCATTCTACCCCTCCTCACCCCAAGCTCCATCTATTATCAATGTCTTTGTTTATTTTCCAAGAATTTCCTGGTAAAACCACCTGGCCCTTTGCAAGGGTCACTGCTGTTGGTATGGGGATCAAGCTCTCATGTTCTCCCTCCTCCAGTTCATATTCCTCCCCAAATTAGAAGAGGAGAGGGAGAGGTGTGAGGAGAGGGAGGAGGAGGAATAGAGGGAGGAGAGAGAGAAAGAGGGATAGGGAGGAGGGAGAGAGAGCGAGAAAGAGAGAGAGAGAAAAGAAACAGGAATTAGGCTTGGACGGTATACCATATATACCGCATCCCGGGGTATTTGGAAAAAGCCACGGGATGCTTTTTCAATAGCGTCAATACAGTTGAAACTGTATACATGCTACTCCAGAGCCAATACTGCTCATTTGCACAATGTCTCTCGTTCACATTCTCTTGTAAATGTCCAAACTCCCCAAAAATGACATTCGGTAGCTCCTACCTATATAGGTATAAATTCATGTCTTTGCAAAAAAAACATTTGTTTGCTGCGCTCGTTAGCATATTTAACAAGCAACCTCTATGGAAATTTGCTATTACTCGTGCTAATTTTGTTAGCATTCTGGTAATAGACATCCAATGGGCTTTTATGTATTTTTTGGGTGCACCCTTGTGTACTAAGCCAGTAATATCGTAAATCCCGGGATGAGAGAAGGACGATATGAACATCTGGATACCGCCCTTACCCTAACAGGAATGAAAGAGAGTGAAGGGGATGAGAAGGAGAAGAAGAGGCAGAAAGAGTAGAAAGCAGAGACAAGACAGGTGAGTGCGAGGGGCGGAGCCTCTCTCTCCCTACCTGGTAGTCTAGGATGCTGAAGCCCAGGGCTCTCTCTCCCTACCTGGTAGTCTAGGATGCTGAAGCCCAGGCCTCTCTCCCCCTACCTGGCAGTCTAGGATGCTGAAGCCCAGGCCTCTCTCTCCCTACCTGGTAGTCTAGGATGCTGAAGCCCAGGCCTCTCTCTCCCTACCTGGTAGTCTAGAATGCTGAAGCCCAGGCCTCTCTCTCCCTACCTGGTAGTCTAGGATGCTGAAGCCCAGGCCTCTCTCTCCCTACCTGGTAGTCTAGAATGCTGAAGGCCAGGCCTCTCTCTCCCTACCTGGTAGTCTAGGATGCTGAAGCCCAGGCCTCTCTCTCCCTACCTGGTAGTCTAGGATGCTGAAGCCCAGGCCTCTCTCTCCCTTCTCCAGCTCCAACAACTGGATGTCTGGGGACCACAGAGCCAGCGCTCCCTCTTCATCCTCCTCCTCTTTTCTTTCCTCATGCACTTTCTCCTCCTGGTGGCTGGGGTATGTGGGAGCTTGCTCCTCCTCTGAGACCTCCTTTACGGTGGCTGGGTCCTGGTGGGTGAAAGAGGCACACGGTTAAGATAAGGAGACAGGACACCATTATTTTAGATTCCGGAACATCTTTACCAGATAAAAACGGATATGTGTTGTACTGCAGTACATCATGCTACAACACTGACTGTCACCTGGCAACTGTCATTGGCTATGTTACACACAGTTAGCTGTCCAGTAAGTGTCAGCACTTTGCAGTGAAATTATAGAGTAGCGTACCTGAAGCTGGTCACCTGTAGGGTCTCTGCGGTATGCCTGACTAATCCATACAGAAGACAGCTTGGCTTCAATCTAGAAAGACATGCAGCATGGCTATCATACGTATGTGTGTGTGTGTGTGTGTGTGTGTGTGTGTGTGTGTGTGTGTACATGCGTGTGCGTGCTTACACACGTGTGTGTGTGTATGTGCACGTGTGTGTCCTGACCTCAGAGAGGCTGGCAGCGGGGCTGGGCGAGCGCCACTCATCGTCCCGGTCAGGCTGGTAGTCTGAGATCTCCTCTGTCAGGTGTCTGCAGCACACCAGGGTGAAGGGAGGGGGAACCTCACGAAGGAACGCCACCACCTCGCGCCTAGACTTGCCGTACAGCTGCACCCCATTTACCTGTAGACAGAGACACACGTACGCACGTACAGCGACACAAACATACTTCACATGTAGCGTACAGGAAATTCCCTTAAGATATCATATACACAATAACACACAGAGGTGCTCTATCACCTGCAAAGGGCAGACACACAGAAAAGCACTCCATTCACCTGCACAGTGTGCACACAGACACACCATTCACAGAGTAAATACACAGCCAACTAACTGTTGGCTGGTGACCAGTTTCAAAAGGGAAGATACACTATACAGTACAATTCAAAAGTTTGGACACACCTACTCATTCAAGGGTTTTTGACTATTTATTACATTGTAGAATAATAGTGAACACATCAACACACTTAAAGGAGTTCCCACATATGCTGAGCACACGCTGCGGTCCAACTCATCCCAAACCATCTCTATTGGGTTGAGGTCAGATGATTGTGGAGGCCAGGTCATCTAATGCAGCACTCCATCACTCTCCTCCTTGGTCAAATAGCCCTTACACAGCCTGGAGGTGTGTTGGGTCATTGTCCTGTTGAAAAACAAATGATAGTCCCACTAAGCGCAAACCAGATGGGATGGCGTATCACTGCAGAATGCTGTATTAGCCATGCTGGTTAAGTGTGCCTTGAATTCTAAATCAATCACTGACAGTGTCACCAGCAAAGCACCCCCAAACCATCACACCTCCTCCTCCATGCTTCACAGTGGGAACCACACATGCAGAGATCATCCGTTCACCTACTCTGCATCTCACAAAGACACAGCGGTTGGAACCAAAAATCTCAAAAGGACAGATTTTCACGGTCTAATGTCCATTGTGCATGTTTCTTGGCCCAAGCAAGTCTTCTTATTGGTGTCCTTTAGTAGTGGTTTCTTTGCAGAAACTCAACCATAAATGCCTGATTCACACAGTCTCCACTGAACAGTTGATGTTGAGATGTGTGTTACTTGAACTCTGTGAAGCATTTATTTGGGCTGCAATTTCTGAGGCTGGTAACTCTAACTTCTGGGTCTTCCTTTCCTGTGATGGTCCTCATGAGAGCCAGTTTCATCATATGGCTTGATGGTTTTTGCGACTGTATTTGAATAAACTTTCAAAGTTCTTGAAATGTTCCGGATTGACTGACCATGTCTTAAAGCAATACTTATTTGAGCTGTTCTTGCTATAATATAGGGCTATCTTCTCTATACCACCGCTACCTTGTCACAGCACAACTGATTTTCTCAAACGCATTAAAGGGGAAAGAAATTCCATAACTTAACTTTTAACAAGGCACACCTGTTAATTGAAATGCATTCCAGGTGACTACCTCATGAGTGTGCAAAGCTGTCATCAAGGCAAAGGGTGGCTACATTGAAGAATCAAAAATATATTTTGATTTGTTCAACACTTTTTTGGTTACTACATGATTCCATGGGTTATTTCATAGTTTTGATGTCTTCACTATTATTCTACAATGTAGAAAATAGTACAAAATCAACAAAAACCCTTGAATGAGTAAGTGTGTCCAAACTTTTGACTGGTACCGTATATTCAACAGTATGTTGACACCCCTTCAAATTAGTCGATACGGCTTTTTTAGCCACACCCATTGCTGACAGGTGTATACAAATAGACAAACATTGGCGGAAGAATGGCCTTAATAAATAGATCAGTGACTTTCAACGTGGCACCGTCATAGGATGCCACCTTTCCAACAAGTCAGTTCGTCAAATTTCTGCCTTTCTAGACCTGCCCCTGTCCACTGTAAGTGCTGTTATTATGAAGTGGAAACTTGTAGGATAAATCACAGCTCAGTCACGAAGTGGTAGACTACACAAGCTCACAGAACGGGACCGTTCGACTTCCAAACTGCTTCCGGACACAACGTCAGCACAATAACTGTTAGTTGGGAGCTTCATGAAATGTATTGCGATGGCCGAGCAGATACACAAATCTAACATCACCAAGCGCAATGCCAAGCGTCGGCTGGAGTGGTGTAAAGTTCACCGCCATTGGACTCTGGAGCAGTGGAAACGCATTCTCTGGAGCAATCTGGCAGTCCGATGGACAAATCTGGGTTTGGCGGATCCCAGGAGAACGCTACCTGCCCCAATGCACAGTGCCAACTGTATAGTTTGATGGAGGAGGAATAATGCAGTCTGGTGCTGTTTTTCATGGTTCGGGCTAGAACCCTTAGTTCCAGTGAAGGGGAAATCTTAACGCTACAGCACACAATGACATTCTAGACTATTCTGTGCTTCCAACTTTGTGACAATTGTTTGAGGAAGGCCCTTTCCTTTTTCAGCATGACAATGCCCCCGTGCACAAAGCGAGATCCATACAGAAATGGTTTGTCGAGATCGGTGTGGAAGAGCTTGACTGGCCTGCACAGAGTCCTGACCTCAACCCTATCAAACACCTTTAGGATGAATTGGAACGCAGACTGCGAGCCAGGCCTAATCGCACAACATCACTGCCCAACCTCAGTAATGCTCTTGTGGCTGAATGGAAGCAAGTCCCCACAGCAAAGTTCCAATATCAAGTGGAAAGCCTTCCCAGAAGAGTGGAGGCTGTTATAGCAGCAAGGGGGGGGGCAAACTCCATATTAATGCCAATGATTTTGGAATGAGATGTTCGACAAGCATGTGTCCACATACCTCTGGTCATGTAGTGTAAGACATCAGAAGCTAATGGAGTCAATTTGTGACTTCAAAAAATTCCCAACAAAGGTTATCTCTCTGTTAATGAAGTGAACCAAGAGAGAGATAGTAGCCCGGAGGAGGGTGTGTGTTGGTACTTGCGCCTGTGTGTGCGTCTGTACACGCGCCTGTGTGTGCTCGTGTTCATGCATGTGTGTGTGTGCGCGTGCGTGTGTGTGTGAGATCAGAGGGGGACAACCCAGTGGTATAGCCCTATTCTCAGTGAGGGGACTCAGGGAGCCGCTGGGCCTCTTGATTGCTGTTTAATGGAGCGGGATGCGCAGGAGCATCTGGAGAGCCCGGCTGACGCTGGCTGCTCCGTGCCATCTGCCCAGAGATGTAGGGGAGACCTGGCCACCTCTACTAAGGTTTAGGGGCCTGCCATCTTACCGGGAGACTGCGGCTCAGAAAAATGTAGGTGTGTGTACTAGTATGCAGGGTTGTGGATGTGACGAAGCCTGACATAAAATGTAGCTATACTTTTTTCCTTTTAAAACATGAATGTAGCGATACATTTGGAGCTCTACAAACTAGCCTCCCTCCCCTCCTCTCAGATTCCTCCTGTCCTGTGCCACAGTACCATGGTGGTTGCTTCTGCCACGACTGCCAACAGCAACAGGCTGAGGGCACAGTGAAGCTGCACCAAGCCGTGCCAGGGAGGGGAGCGGACAGGAAGAGGGGTAGGGGTGAGCAGGGGGGTGGCACAGAGGGGGCGAGGGAGGCAGGGGTATGACGTACAGATGGCCTCGGTTAGCCTGCTAACCCCTCTTCACAGGAGTGTGTACGCACACACACACACTCCCCCAACCACACACTCATATAGACAAACACACACTCATATAGACAAACACACACACTCCTCCAACCACACACTCATATAGACAAACACACACACCCCCCCAACCACACACTCATATAGACAAACACACACACTCCCCCAACCACACACTCATATAGACAAACATACACACTCCTCCAACCACACACTCATATAGACAAAACACACACTCATATAGACAAACACACACACTCCCCCAACCACACACTCATATCGATAAACACACACACACTCCCCCAAACACACACTCACATTAGACATGGGTCTAAATCACAGCCCAGAGTTCCCCTATAGTGTACATTAGACATGGGTCTAACTAACAGCCCAGAGTTCCCCTGTAGTGTACATTAGACATGGGTCTAACTAACAGCCCAGAGTTCCCCTGTAGTGTACATTAGACATGGGTCTAACTAACAGCCCAGAGTTCCCCTATAGTGTACATTAGACATGGGTCTAACTAACAGCCCAGAGCTCCCCTGTAGTGTACATTAGACATGGGTCTAACTAACAGCCCAGAGTTCCCCTATAGTGTACATTAGACATGGGTCTAACTAACCCCCTCCAGTCACAGCTACATCTGAACTGGAGCCTAGAGGCAGGGACATCGCCTGACCACCAAGGTCAATGGACAGGCTCAAGGTGATAGGGAACAAAATATACTAGGAAATGATTTGAAGATGTGACACATTAAATGTGTGCTACCATAATTGTGAGGTTACGCCAGGTAAAGGCTACATGTATAACCTTCCAATGAATTCTGACTGGCAGATCACGGGTTAGCTATGATTTACTGATCTTTTATGCTACATCCCATATATTTTTAAATGTCATGGTTACTTTGTATGCATTTAGACAAGGAAAATGTTGGGTGTGTGTGTTGTGCTGTGTGTTGTTCGATGTCTGTCCAGTACCTCTAGTAGTTCGTCCTCTGGTCTCAGGAGGCCGTGTTTGGCCACGGGGCCCTCTGGGGCCACAGAGGAGATGTAGTGGTGGCCGTCAAACGAGTCCAACTCCACCCCCAGACGCATGGTGTGGATGGGTAGCAGCTAGGTTAAAAAATAATAGAATACTTTATTATCAAATCAAATGTGCCGAATACAACAGGTACAGTGAGGGAAAAAAGTATTTGATCCCCTGCTGATTTTGTACGTTTGCCCACTGACAAAGAAATGATCAGTCTATAATTTTAATGGTAGGTTTATTTGAACAGTGAGAGACAGAATAACAACAAAAAAATACAGAAAAACACATGTGAAAAATGTTATAAATGGAATTGCATTTTAATGAGGGAAATAAGTATTTGACCCCCTCTCAATCAGAAAGATTTCCGGCTCCCAGGTGTCTTTTATACAGGTAACGAGCTGAGATTAGGAGCACACTCTTAAAGGGAGTGCTCCTAATCTCAGTTTGTTACCTGTATAAAAGACACCTGTCCACAGAAGCAATCAATCAATCAGATTCAAAACTCTCCACCATGGCCAAGACCAAAGAGCTCTCCAAGGATGTCATGGACAAGATTGTAGACCTACACAAGGCTGGAATGGGCTACAAGACCATCGCCAAGCAGCTTGGTGAGAAGGTGACAACAGTTGGTGCGATTATTCGCAAATGGAAGTAACACAAAAGAACTGTCAATCTCCCTCGGCCTGGGGCTCCATGCAAGATCTCACCTCGTGGAGTTGCAATGATCATGAGAACGGTGAGGAATCAGCTCAGAACTACACGGGAGGATCTTGTCAATGATCTCAAGGCAGCTGGAACCATAGTCACCAAGAAAACAATTGGTAACACACTACGCCGTGAAAGACTGAAATCCTGCAGCACCCGCAAGGTCCCCCTGCTCAAGAAAGCACATATACATGCTCGTCTGAAGTTTGCCAATGAACATCTGAATGATTCAGAGGACATCTGGGTGAAAGTGTTGTGGTCAGATGAGACCAAAATGGAGCTTTTTGGCATCAACTCAACTCGCCGTTTTTTGAGGAGGAATGCTGCCTATGACCCCAAGAACACCATCCCCACCGTCAAACATGGAAGTGGAAACATTATGCTTTGGGGGTGTTTTTCTGCTAAGGGGACAGGACAACTTCACCGCATCAAAGGGACAATGGACGGAGCCATGTACCGTCAAATCTTGGGTGAGAACCTCCTTCCCTCAGCCAGGGCATTGAAAATGGGTCGTGGATGGGTATTCCAGCATGACAATGACCCAAAAACACACGGCCAAGGCAACAAAGGAGTGGCTCAAGAAGAAGCACATTAAGGTCCTGGAGTGGCCTAGCCAGTCTCAAGACCTTAATCCCATAGAAAATCTGTGGAGGGAGCTGAAGGTTTGAGTTGCCAAACGTCAGCCTCGAAACCTTAATGACTTGGAGAAGATCTGCAAAGAGGAGTGGGACAAAATCCCTCCTGAGATACTGCAAGAAACGTCTGACCTCTGTGATTGCCAACAAGGGTTTTGCCACCAAGTACTAAGTCATGTTTTGCAGAGGGGTCAAATACTTAATTCCCTCATTAAAATGCAAATCAATTTTATAATTGATAATTTTTCACATGCGTTTTTCTGGATTTTTTTGTTGTTATTCTGTCTCTCACTGTTCAAATAAACCTACCATTAAAATTATAGACGGATAATTGCTTTGTCAGTGGGCAAACGTACAAAGTCAGCAGGGGATCAAATACTTTTCCCCCCTCACTGTATAGTAGACCTTACCGTGAAATGCTTACTTACAAGCCCATAACCAACAATGCAGTTCAAGAAATAGAGTTAAGAAAATATTTACTAAATAAACACAAAATAACAATACTGAGGCTATATACCAAGTCCATGTGCGGGGGTAAAGGTTAGTCAAGGTAATTTGTACATGTAGGTAGGGGTAAAGTGACTATGCATAGATAATAAAAAGCGAGTAGCAGCAGTGTAAAAACTATTTTAAAAACATTACAATACATTCACAACACACTGTGTGCCCTCAGGCCCCTACTCCACCACTACCACATATATACAGTACTAAATCCATGTGTACATAGTGCGTATGTTATCGTGTGTGTGCATGCATGTGTCTGTGCCTATGTTTGTGTTGCTTCACAGTCCCAGATGTTCCATAAGGTGTATTTTTATCTTCTTTTTTTAAATCAAATTTTACTGCATCAGTTACTTGATGAGGAATAGAGTTCCATGTAGTCATGGCTCTTTGTAGTACTGTGCTCCTCCCATAGTCTGTTCTGGACTTGGAGACTGTGAAGAGACCTCTGGTGGCATGTCTTGTGGGGTATGCATGGGTATCTGAGCTGTGCGCTAGTAGTTCAAACAGACAGCTTGTGCATTCAACATGTCAATACCTCTCACAAATACAAGTAGTGATGAAGTCAATCGCTCCTCCACTTTGAGCCAGGGGAGATTGACATGCATATTATTAATATTAGCTCTCTGTGTATATCCAAGGGCCAGCTGTGCTGCCCTGTTCTGAGCCAATTGCAATTTTCCTAAGTCCCTCTTTGTGGCACCTGACCACACGACTGAACAGTGGTCCAGGTGCGACAAAACTAGGGCCTGTAGGACCTGCCTTGTTGATAGTGCTATTAAGAAGGTGTTTCATTATGTTTTGACCATGACAGTTTACAATCCAGGGTTACTCCAAGCAGTTTAGTCACCTCAACTTGCTCAATTTCCACATTATTTATTACAAGATTTAGTTGCCGTTTAGGGTTTAGTGAATGATTTGTCCAAAATCAAGCTGTTTATTATCTATGCATAGTCACTTCACCCCTACCTACATGTACAAATGACCTTAACTAACCTGTACCCCCACACATTGACTCGGTACCGGTACCCCCTGTATACAGCCTCATTATTGTTATTTTATTGTTACTTTTTATTTTTACTTTAGTTTATTTGGTAAATATTTTCTTAACTCCTCCTTGAACTGCACTGTTGGTTAAGGGCTTGCACGGTAAGGTCTACACATGTGACAAATAAAGTTTGATTTGATTTGAAATAATGCTCAAAGCCAGTGGCATGTCATTAGTAAATATTGAAAAAAGGGGCCTAGACAGCTGCCCCTGGGAATAACTGACTCTACCTGGATAATGTTGGAGAGGCTTCCATTAAAGAACATCCTCTGTGTTCTGTTAGAAAGGTAACTCTTTATCCACAATATTGCAGGGGGTGTAAAGACATTAACCTATTAGGGAGCGGCAGCAGAGATGTCGGTTTTGGAGAGTCTGGCATGCCCAAATTAAAATGCCTGCCACTCAGGCCCAGAAACTAGGATATGCATGATTACTATTGGGTAGAGAAACTCTGGAGTTTCTAAAACTGTTAAAATAATGTCTGAGTATAACAGAACTGATATAGCAGACCAAAAACCCGAGGAACTTCTGTCCGGGAATTCTTTTTTTTCTGTTACATGCCCTCACTTTCAATGTCTGCCTATGGGATTCTCAGTGAAATAGCTCCCAGATTGCAGTACCTATGGCTTCCACTAGATGTCAACAGTCTTTAGACAAGGTTTCATGCGTTTATCATAGAAGAGAGCCGAACAGAAGAAGAATTTGTAAGTGGATAGAGGAAGTGACTTCAGTTTTTGGTGCGCGAGGATACTATCCGTGTGAAATATAATCGTTAATATACATCAAAGTATACCTAAGGATACATTATAAATGATGTTTGATTTGTTTGGGTAAAGTTGATAGGTATAATTTGAACGCTTTCTCTTCACTGTTCAATGGGCGAGTCGACGGGGGGATTTTCTGAACATAACGCGCCAACCAAACAGAGATTTCTGGATATAAACAATGACTTTTTCTAACAAAAGAAACATGGATTGTCTTGCTTGGACACTTTGGATTGCCCTCAGCAGAAGATCATCACAAGGTAAGCGATTTATTTTAACTCTTATATGTGTTTTGTGAGACCCGCGCTGGTTATGGATTTATGCTAATGCATAAAATATGTGAGATGCTATCCTCAAACAATCAAATGTTGTGCTTTCGCCGTAAAGCTGACAACACTGTGATATTGCCAAGACTCTAAGCTTTTGATGACTATGCAACACTTGTATATTGATGAATGTTTTATAATTCAACTTTTGGATTTTGAATTTGGCGCCTTACATTTCCCCGGGTAGTGTCGGGAATGGGGGTGCTAGCGCCCCAATGATCCTTAAGAGGTTTTAACACATACATTTTTCCAGCGGCAGACTATGATCGACAATGTCAAAAGCCACACTGAAGTCTATCAAATTATTTATTTCATGAACCTTACTTCTTAAGCCTCATATGCTAAAGTGGGCTATTGTGAGCACCTTTCTTCAGGGATGCTTTTGTGTTTTCATTGCTTTACTGGGGAGATTGTGTCTACAAATGCCTTTGGTGTAATGTACATTTTCTGAAGCATTATGACAACTCCACGTCACAATGGTAGGGATTAACTGAGCTGGGCTTGGGTCATTGATAAATCATTGTCTCAACACAGCCTTAAAATGCTGTGAAAGGATCCGGGAAACCAAATGATTTGGGTGGATACCATCCTCCTTATAAAACATGTTGTGTTTTCAAAAGGTATTGAAATTGTCAACAAAAGTTACACCCATTGAGCTGCAATAATCACGTAGCCAGTTGTGAAGAGACAGAATCCTGCTTAAGCGTTCAATGCCATGATTCAGAGAGGGCACAGGGCCAGATGGGTCTTTTGTTACTGTCTAGCAGAGAGTCAATCGGCTCTTTAAAATCCAGTTTCAACTGTTCAGAGCTACCCTTCATAATGTCATTAAACCCCACATGTCCTTTACTCGAGCTCCGGGATGGGATATGACATTGTTTTTGCACCAGGAACGGTCACATTCCTTAACATGGAGCTGCCCAAAATCACAGCTGGCGAGAATGACGAGGAAATCCGCCCACACCCTTGCTTCACAGAATTCAGAGAACCCTTTATGGACAGGCGAGAAGAAGGATAACTTGAGCCCATTGCTCCTGGCGCAGTCCTCTGACAGATGGAGACGCCCTGCTCGATCCAGAGCAGGGACGGAAGGTTGCCGATATCAACTTAAAAATCGGAGTAGTAGGCACTCTTGGCCGGCAAGACACAGGCACCCCCAGCGACAAAGGTGCAGGAAGATCCAGGACGGCCAAAATATTTGTTGTTTGCATCCAACATGCACGAACGCCATCCAGCCACCAGCGTAGAAAATTTAAATGTTCCACTCTGCGTTTTCCCCAGTTTCTTATGTAAGCTGGTGACCTCTGTGATCAAGGAAGCCACCTCAAGCCTATAACCCTCAGCAAGCAAACAATTGCCACATCGGAACTCTGAGTGATCCGGTTTGTCCCGAAACAAAGAGTAGTAGATACAGTAGATACAGCTCCTACAGCGCAGGAACCGTTGATATATTTCTCCAGACAAAGAAGGCTCCATTGCTAAACTCATCTGGTAGCAACTTCATTAGCTTGATGGCAAGCAGCTTAGCGTCTATGTCAAGCAGGCTTCAACCTGTCTGTTAAGCAGGATTTGACCCGTCTGTTAAGCAGGATTTCGGGACAGACTCATTCATGGAAAAAATCTTAATCCAGTTTGAGGTGAGTAATCGCTGTTCTGATATCCAGAAGCTCTTTTCGGTCATAAGAGACTGTAGCAGCAACATTACGTACAAAATAAGTTACAAACAACGCAAGAAAACACATAAAATAGCAATTGGTTGGGAGCCTGTAAAATGGCAGCCCTCCCCTCCGGCGCCATTCTTTAACATCCCTGTGATAACTGGGGAGGTTTTGTCAAAAGGAACTACGTGGCATAAGCATTAAGCTCCAATATTTGATGGTAACTGGTTGTCACCTTGGAGTAATTCTGTAGTTCAGCATCATCTTCAATAACAGGGTCCAGTTCAACCACCTGGGAGGAAAAACACACAAACAATGGTCATTATAAACTGCGTGGTTTGAGCCCTGAATGCTGATTAGCTGAAAGCCGTGGTATATCAGACGGTATACCATGGGTATGACAAAACATTTATTTTTACTGTTCTAATTACGTTGGTAACCAGTTCATAATAGCAATAATAGCACCTCGGGGGTTTGTGGTATATGGCCAATATACCACGGCTACGGGCTGTATCCAGGCACTCCTCGTCAAGAACAGCCCTTACATTCTGACGCATGCATAAGCATTGCACACTGATTGCACGCGTCAACGAGCGTCTGCGTAGCCAGGCGCTAAAATAAACTCGGTTTAACCTTTTATCTGTGGATTAATTGTCGGAGTAGAGAACCTTGTGCATTTCAGGTAAAATAACAACCAAATGTTTATATCCCAGGACAAATTAGCTAGCAACAGCAAGCTAAATTGACGGAAATGAATATAGTTGGTTCAGAGTTCGTTTTGATATATAAACCTGTGTCCTGATTGCGTCTGGTGTGGGTGGACAAAATCAACATGCGCATGATAGCGGGCGTACGAGCGGTCTGGTCAGCATGTTAGCCGTGGTATATTGGCCATATACCACAACCCCTCATGCCTTATTGCTTAATTATATAATTCCTTCCTTATGGGATGATCAAACCTGGCTTGATATCAAATCAAACTGTTATTGATTGACATTACTGATTTCTCTGAGCTTGTCTATGGTGTGTAGGTATTCTGTCCATATGTTCATTTCCTGCTGTTAGTTAGAGAATCTCACCAGAACGTCGTACTGTGGCCCTAGAGACTGCTCCCATTTGTCCTTCAGAGATATTTCCTCCACACCTGTAAGACACAAGGACAAAGTCAATGCACATGTGAATAACTCTGGGACGTGAGGAACGACACAAAACATGTTCAGTTGTATTTTGAGTGGAACTTCCACCACTTTACAACCTCACTTTCATCATCCCCAGCACAATACCAGCGTCAACAGATTTGAAAACGCCACATTTTGTAGAAATCATTGCAGGTTTTGAAAATCATATTTTAATCCAACCCTGTGACGTCACCCTGTGATGTCACAGAGAAGCATTTTTTTTAGGACCATTCTTCTTATATTTTTAACCACAGATCATAGAAACCTGCTGTTTTCACATACTGTACATAGACACTGGTTTGTTGCTGGAGGTGATGAACATGACATTGAAAAGTGGCAGAATTTCCCTTTAAGCTTAACTGAGTGAGAATTCAACCCTGGGACACTGACAGGGTAACAAGATGACTGCTTGTGATCCTGCTCCCCCACAACTGTACTGTAGGACTTTTTACAGTGAACCTGGGGGGAAATCAGAAGCAGGACGTGAAGGAGGAATTATTTTATGCTGCGTGTTCATTACCAGTGTAAAGATGTAAAGAGAAACTCCTCAGAGCTAGCTCCCTTGGACTGACCACAACCACTCCCCACACACATGGAACCGTTTGAGTCCTACATGGTGTGTGTGTGTGTCTCTCTCTCTCTCGCTTTCTGTCAGGCCATTGTGTAAAACCCCAAAGGCTTGTGACATGAGCTCCAGTACTGTACCTGATTAATTAACAGGGCTAACCCCTCGCCGTCGCGCAATTACTCTCCAACGTTTCACTACATAAATACCCTAATACATCGTTTTGGGATGTCAAGAAGAAAGGAACATCTGTGGGCCAGGCGGAGTACACGCGTGAACACACGAACACACACACACACCCACCCACCCACCCCCTCACCCCAAACTGCTGCCACAAAGTTGGAAGTGGCGTAAGTGCCTTAATGTGTTCGAACCCCAGGAAGAGTAGCTGCCAGCCTGATAAATACCCCAGGAAGAGTAGCTGCCAGCCTGATAAATACAATACACACACCCTAAATATTTACCATACATTTCAGTCAGTTAGCAAAGAAAAATTGAGGGAAGGAAGAGAGAGAGAGACAAGAGAGAAAGAAAGAGAACAGCTGGACATGGGAGCCAGGGTGGATGTGGGAGCCAGGGTGGACGTGGGAGCCAGGGTGGACGTGGGAGCCAGGGTGGACAAGCACAATCAGTATTTCTGTCTGTAATAAAGCCCTTTTGTGGGGAAAAACTCATTCTGACTGGCTGGGCCTGGCTCCCCACTGGGTGGGCCTGGCTCCCAAGTGGGTGGGTCTATGCCCTCCCAGCCCCACCCAAGGCTGCGCCCCCTTTCCAGTCATGTGGAATCCATAGATGTGGGCCAAATTCATCTATTTCAATTGACAGATTTTCTTATATGAACTGTAACTCAGTAAAATAGATGAAATTGTTGCATGTTGCGTTTATATTTTTGTTCAGTATAGTTGATGATCCCTGTACAGAATACAAATATTCCAAAACATGCATCCTGTTTTCAATAAGGCACTAAAGAAAAACTGCTAAATATTTGGCAAAGAAATTAACTTTACGTCCTGAATACAAAGCGTTATCTTTGGGGCAAATCCAACACAACACATCACTAAGTACCACTCTTCATATTTTCAAGCATGGTGGTGGCTGCATCATGTTTGAATTTTTTTTATTTAACGTTTAAATTCTTAACTGTATGCTTGTCATCGGCAAAGACTAAGGAGGTTTTTTTAAGATAAAAATAAACATAACAGAGCTAAACACAGGCACAATCCTAGAGGAAAACCTGGCTTAGCTTTCCAACAGTCACTGGGAGACAAATTCACCTTTCAACAGGACAATAACCTACAACTCAAGGCCAAATACACAGTTGCTTACCAAGAGTGGAGTCCGAGTGGCCTAGTTACAGTTTTGACTTATATCGGCTTGAAAATCTTTGGCAAGACTTGAAAATGGCTGTCTAGGAATGATCAACAACCAACTTGACAGAGCTTGAAGAATAATGTGCAAATACTGTACAATCAAAGTGTGCAAAGCTTTGAGAGACATACCCAGAAAGACTCACAACTGTAATAGCTGCCAAAGTTGATTCTAACATTCTAAATTTGCTAGAATTTATAAAAGCATGTTTTCATTATGCAGTATTGTGTGTAGACAATTTAAAAAAAAAATCATTTCATAAATTCAGGTTGTAACACAACAAAATATGTAAAAAGTTAAGGGGTGTGAATACTTTGAAGCCACTGTACTAGGCCATCCAAGTATGACAAGTCAAGCAGACTGTACGTGAGGGATAACACCAGCACGTGTGTGTGATTTAGTATGTTTGTGTGTGTGTGTGTGTGTGTGTGTGTGTGTGTGTGTGTGTGTGTGTTAGTGTGCGTGAAATTAGACTGCTCACTTTACAAGGTTAGCAGTCTCCAGTTAGCGCAGATAGTGTTGTATCCCTCTCCCTAACCGGTGTAATGAAACAAAGAGTCCAGGAGAGATAAGACTTCCACGGTGACTCAACCTCTTCTAAATCACCTCTGTCACACTGCTCGGCTGACCAATGGCCAAGGAAGTGACCAGCAAGCCTCTGAGAAGTCCCAGGAAATTAGTTCATAGATCTTTGGATGCTTTCCCCGAGACTTTTTGGAAATTACTGTATAGTAATAGTAGTAAACAAATTTGTATAGTAGTAAACAAATTTGTCATAGTAATCTTCCCCTCTGATGCTGGATGGTAATTAGAAATGGCAGGAGGGAGGTTGAACTCATTGGACTACAGATGGCCAGAAGGAGGCTGAACTCATTGGACTGCAGACGCCAGAGGGAGGTTGAACTCGTTGGACTGCAGATGGCCAGAGGGAGGTAGAACTCATTGGACTGCAGATGGCAGGAGGGAGGTAGAACTCATTGGACTGCAGATGGCCAGAGGGAGGTGGAACTCATTTGACTGCAGATGGCCAGAGGGAGGTGGAACTCCTTGGACTGCAGATGGCCGGAGGGAGGTTGAACTCCTTGGACTGCAGATGGCAGGAGGGAGGTTGAACTCATTGGACTGCAGGACAGTGGAGTATGTATCTATTGGGATGGCAGTTTAACCTCACCGGCTCCAGCAGCAGAGGTGACTGTTTTGGAGAGCCTGGCGTGCCCAAAGTAAAATGCCTCCCATTTAGGCCCAGAAAATGGGATATGCATATAGTACCATTGGATAGGAAACACTCTGAATTTTCCAAAACTGTTAACCATTTGTCTGTGGGTCAATCAGAACGCATTTGGCAGGCAAAACCCTGAGGAATCTCTGTCCTGGAAAAAGTCATTCTGACACATTGCTCATTTTGGCACCCCTCCCTATTGAAAATGACCATATATAGGCATATGTTTGGAATTCAGGAAGCTTCCTTGTGATGTCACCAGCCTCTGGACAGTGTTTTCCTCCATTTTGGGTGAGTAATCCCAGAGAAAACGAGAATACCATGCGGTGTCCTCTTTGTGAAAACTAGTCACGAGGCGGCGTACGAGAAGTCACGGAGCTTCTGTTTTATCGTCGTTATTGATCAGTTTATATTCCGTCTGATTTATAATAGTAAATATACGTAAAGGTGTTGCTAAGGAAACATTTAAAACTAAGTTTGATTGTTTTTGGACAAGTTTATAGGTAACATTTGAACGAGTTGGCGCCGCGTTTCAAAAGAGTAATGGAGGCTGTCGTTTTGGATGAACCAAATGGAGGATTTATGGATAAAAGACGTTACTTTTTCTAACAAAAGAACCATGGATTGTCTTCGTTGGACACTTAGGAAGACCTCAGCAGAAGTTCTTCAACAGGTAATTACTTTGTTTTCGCTGTGAAATGTGTTATGTGTGTGCCATGATTGCTAATCGATACATGGCTATTGGAAAATATGTGAGGTGCTACCCTCAAACAAATGAATGTGCTGCTTTCGCCGTAAAGCCTTTTTGAAATCTGACAACGCTGTGATATTGCCTAGAAACAGAGCTTTTGATGAGTATGGAACACTTGTATATAGCTGGATGTTTAATAATTCAATTTTCGGATTTAAAATCTGGCGCTACAGGTTTTCGCTGGTAGTGTCGGGATGATCCCGCTAGCGACCCACTGGTATTTGAGTCGTTAAAAGGCCCTGTCCTCGTGTCCACCTTATCATCCTGTCACAGTTACATGTACACTCCCAAGGGTTTAGGGATGTCCTTTCACTAATTACACCGTTGCACGGAACGAGTGCTAGACAGTGCACTTCCCGAGCCACCAATGTACCCTTTATGAAAGTCTCCATTTCTGAATAAGTCCATTGGTCTTAACTTCTTAGGGCTAGGGGGCAGTATTTTGAAGTTCGGATGAAAAACGTGCCCAAAGTAAACTGCCTGTTACTCAGGCCCAGAAGCTAGGATATGCATATAATTAGTAGCTTTGGATAGAAAACACTCTGAAGTTTCTAAAACTGTTAAAATAATGTATGTGAGTATAAGTGAGTATAACAGGACTGATATGGCAGGCAAAAACCAGAGCTAAATCCATCCGGGATGTCTGAATCAGTCATGTCACACTGTTTTCAATGGGCATGCTATTCAAAGCAGGGTATTTTAGGTCCCAGATTGCAGTTCCTATGGCTTCCACTAGATGTCAACAGTCTTTAGAAAATGGTTGGAAGCTTCAATCATGAAAATCAAGGGAGTAAGACCACTTGTTCCTGAGTTCACGTCAAGTGTCCTGTTTTGGATTTTGCGCGTAACAGGGAATGTGCGCTCAGTTCTTTTTCTCTTCTATTCAGCAGGTTATATTCCGTCTGAAATATTATAGTGTATATTCATTTTAGGGTATCTGAGTATTGATTACAAATGCTGTTCAACTTTTTTCGACTAACTTTACGGGTACTTTTGGGATATCGTTTGTCTGCATGGATTAAAGCCTTTGGGCAGGTGGATTACTGAACAAAACGCGCCAACCAAACGGAGATATATGGATATAAAGAGGAACCTTATCGAACAAAAAGGACCTTTTATTGTGTAACCTGGACGCTTTGATATGCCGTCAGAGGGAGATCATCAAAGGTAAGCGATTTATTTTATGCTATTTTTGAGTTTTGTGACACCTCTGCTGGTTATGTTATTATGCTAATTGAGTTTTTGAGTGGGGCGCTGTCCTCAGACAATCAAATGTTCTGCTTTCGCCGTAAAGCCTTTTTGAAATCTGACAATGCTGTAAGATTAACAAGAGTCTAAGCTTTTGAAGGGTGTGCAGCATTTGTATTTTCATGAATGTTTGAAATGAGTATTTTTGTAATTTGAATTTGGTGCTCTGCATTTCACCGGATGTTGTCAAAATCGATCCCGTTCACGCGATTGGATCCGTAACAGGTTAAAGGAAAATTCCACCAAATTGGTATTTGTTTCATTAGTCCATTGTTGATATAGTCCCAAAATGTTTTGCATGTCAGCAATCAAGTTATCAAGATATATGTAACTTTCAAAATACAGAAATACAGCCGGTATGACGCAAAACACATCCTTAAGTGATGTAAAACGCAGCCTTACGTGATGCAAAACGCAGCCTTGTATGATGCAAAACGCAGCCTTGTATGATGCAAAACGCAGCCTTGTATGATGCAAAACGCAGCCTTGTATGATGCAAAACGCAGCCTTGTATGATGCAAAACGCAGCCTTGTATGATGCAAAACGCAGCCTTGTATGATGCAAAACGCAGCCTTGTATGATGCAAAACGCAGCCTTGTGATGCAAATTGCAGCCTTACGTGATGCAAAACGCAGCCTTACGTGATGCAAAACGCAGCCTTACGTGATGCAAAACGCAGCCTTACGTGATGCAAAACGCAGCCTTACGTGATGCAAAACGCAGCATTATATGATGCGAAACGCAGCATTATAGGATGCAAAACACATAATACCGGCTGTATTTCTGCTGTTGTAGGACTAGTGATACACACTCACAGGTAACTGGTAAAGAGTCCTAGTAGTCCTTACCTTTGTCCAGGGACCGCTCCAGTGACGGTTTGGGCAAGGCTATCTTCCTGACCAGGGTGAGGCGGACCGTCTGGCCTGTCTGCTTCATCACCTCCAGAACCTCCTGGTTAGTGAAGCCCTGCAGGCTCACCCCGTCCAGCTGGCACAAGGAAACAGGCCAAAATGACTCTGACAGGGGATTTATGACATTTTTCTATTTTAAGCAGGTAAGTCATTGAGAACACATTTTCAATAGAAACCTGACAATGAAGACCCAATATGGATGTGTTGTAGTGTGGTGTATGGATGTGTTCTAGTGTGATGTATGGATGTGTTCTAGTGTGGTGTATGGATGTGTTCTAATGTGGTGTATGGATGTGTTCTAGTGTGGTGTATGGATGTGTTCTAGTGTGATGTGTGGATGTGTTCTAGTGTGGATGTGTTATAATGTGATGTGTGGATGTGTTCTAGTGTGGTGTGTGGATGTGTTCTAGTGTGGTGTATGGATGTGTTATAGTGTGATGTATGGATGTGTTATAGTGTGGTGTGTGGATGTGTTATAGTGTGATGTATGGATGTGTTATAGTGTGGATGTGTTATAGTGTGGTGTGTGGATGTGTTATAGTGTGATGTATGGATGTGTTTTAGTGTGGTGTATGGATGTGTTATAGTGTGGATGTGTTATAGTGTGGTGTGTGGATGTGTTATAGTGTGATGTATGGATGTGTTCTAGTGTGGTGTATGGATGTGTTATAGTGTGGATGTGTTCTAGTGTGGTGTGTGGATGTGTTCTAGTGTGGTGTGTGGATGTGTTCTAGTGTGGTGTGTGGATGTGTTCTAGTGTGGTGTGTGGATGTGTTCTAGTGTGGTGTATGGATGTGTTCTAGTGTGATGTGTGGATGTGTTCTAGTGTGGTGTGTGGATGTGTTCTAGTGTGATGTATGGATGTGTTCTAGTGTGGTGTGTTCTAGTGTGATGTGTGGATGTGTTCTAGTGTGGATGTGTTCTAGTGTGATGTGTGGATGTGTTCTAGTGTGGTGTGTGGATGTGTTCTAGTGTGGTGTGTGGATGTGTTCTAGTGTGGTGTGTGGATGTGTTCTAGTGTGGTGTGTGGATGTGTTCTAGTGTGGTGTGTGGATGTGTTATAGTGTGATGTGTGGATGTGTTCTAGTGTGGTGTATGGATGTGTTATAGTGTGATGTATGGATGTGTTATAGTGTGGTGTGTGGATGTGTTATAGTGTGATGTATGGATGTGTTATAGTGTGGATGTGTTATAGTGTGGTGTGTGGATGTGTTATAGTGTGATGTATGGATGTGTTCTAGTGTGGTGTATGGATGTGTTATAGTGTGGTGTATGGATGTGTTATAGTGTGGTGTGTGGATGTGTTATAGTGTGGTGTGTGGATGTGTTATAGTGTGATGTGCTCTCTCTCTCTCTCTCTGTCTCTCGCACGCACTCTCTCTCTCGCACTCTCTCGCACGCACACACGCACTCTCTCGGACGCACACAAGCACTCTCTCGCACTCACACATGCACTCTCTCTCTCGCATGCACTTTCTCTCACTCGCAATCTCTCACACACACACCTTGGGGTTAATGAGGGTTGCGCTCATTAAAAGCTGATTAATGGTCTCACCTCTATGATCCTGTCATAGATCCGGATGTTTCCGCTCTGCTCAGCGGCACTCCCAGGAACCACGTTCTTCACAAACACCCCGACCACGTCTAGGAGAGAGAGAAAGGGGGGGTGGAGAAAGAGACAGACGGAAGGAAAGAATGAGAGAGGGGAGAGACGGGGCAGAGATAGAGAGAGAGAGACCAAGGAGAGGGGAATAGAGAGACAAGACACCATCAAAACAATACATCTCAAACAGTGTCAACAATACTGGATCTGAGTACAAATAGGGGCTAGTGAACTAGGATTAGGGGCCTGGGTTAAGGGTAGGGGGCTATGATTAGGGGCCTGGGTTAAGGGTAAGAGGCTAGGGGACTAGGATTAGGGGCTTGGGTTAATGGTCAGAGAGGTAGGATTAGGGACCTGGGTTAAGGGTAAGGGGCTAGGGGCCTGGGTTAAGGATTAGGGGCTAGGATTAGGGGCCTGGGTTAAAGGGGCTAGGATTAGGGGCCTGGGTTAAGGTTTAGGGGCTCGGATTATGGGCCTGGGTTAAAGGGGCTAGGGGACTAGGATTAGGGGCCTGGGTTAAGGGTTAGGGGCTAGGATTAGGGGCCTGGGTTAAGGGTTAGGGGCTAGGATTAGGGGCCTGGGTTAAAGGGGCTAGGGGACTAGGATTAGGGGACTGGGTTAAGGGGCTAGCATTAGGGGCCGGGGTTAAAGGTAAGTGGCTAGGGGACTAGGATTAGGGGCTTGGGTTAATGGTCAGAGAGGTAGGATTAGGGACCTGGGTTAAGGGTAAGGGGCTAGGGGCCTGGGTTTAGGATTAGGGAGCTAGGATTAGGGCCTGGGTTAAAGGGGCTAGGGGACTAGGATTAGGGGCTTGGGTTAAGGTTTAGGGGCTCGGATTATGGGCCTGGGTTAAAGGGGCTAGGGGACTAGGATTAGGGGACTGGGTTAAAGGGGCTAGGGGACTAGGATTAGGGGACTGGGTTAAGGTTTAGGGGTCGGATTATGGGCCTGGGTTAAAGGGGCTAGGGGACTAGGATTAGGGGACTGGGTTAAGGGTAAGGGGCTAGTGGACTAGGATTAGGGGCCTGGGTTAAGGGTTAGGGGCTAGGATTAGGGGCCTGGGTTAAAGGGGCTAGGGGACTAGGATTAGGGGACTGGGTTAAAGTTTAGGGGCTCGGATTATGGGCCTGGGTTAAAGGGGCTAGGGGCCTAGGATTAGGGGCCTGGGTTAAGGGTAAGGGGCTAGTGGACTAGGATTAGGGGCCTGGGTTAAGGGTAAGGGGCTAGTGGACTAGGATTAGGGGCCTGGGTTAAGGGGCTAGGGGACTAGGATTAGGGGCCGGGGTTAAAGGTAAGTGGCTAGAGGACTAGGATTAGGGGCCTGGGTTAGGGACCTGGGTTAAGGGTAAGGGGCTAGTGGACTAGGATTAGGGGCCTGGGTTAAGGGGCTAGGATTAGGGGCCGGGGTTAAAGGTAAGTGGCTAGAGGTCTAGGATTAGGGGCCTGGGTTAGGGACCTGGGTTAAGGGTAAGGGGCTAGGGAGCCAGGAGTTGATATGGTATTGGGCATCGGCCTACCTTTGCAGGTTAAGGAGTTGTATCCGATGATGGTGATCCCCAGGCTCTGGCCCTCCTTCTTCCTCAGAGGCACTTCATGGATCTCATAACCCTCCAGGTTGGGCTGGAAAACATTAGAGATATGCTGTACATGTACTGACGTTCTAATGTCACGTACATATTCACCACAATATGTAGGGCAGTAGAGGGGCAGGTGTCACAGGTGAAGGTGTGTGCATGTCTAGGTTTGTGTGTGTGTTCGCCATCCTCCTGTCTCACTCACCATCCTGCTGACCCTGTGCTGGGGTTCGACTCCAGCGGGTAAGGCAGAGACGGGGCTGGCGGCGGGCGGGGGCGGCGGTGAGGTGGAGTGCTGTCCCGAGGGGTCACGGGCAATGAGCATGCGCACGTGGCTCCCGCAGCCCTGCAGCACCTTGACCACCTGGTCGCTGGCCAGGCCACCTGTGGGGGTCTCACCAATACGCAGGATGTGGTCACCCGTACGCAGGCGCCCATCCTATAGGGGGAGAGAATAGGGGGGAAAGAAAGAAAGAGGACAATGTTAACATTTTTACAAACTGGAAATATGGATAATACACAATGCATTATAGTTAAGTTCAGGGTCTAGCAATAACAGCAAGCTACATGTATTTCACAATTTCTTACAGAATGGTATTGTTTGCCAGTGGCGTAAAGTACGTTTAACGTAAAAATACGTTAAAGTACTACGTAAGTAGTTTTTTGGGGTATCTGTACTTTACTATTTATGTTTTACTTACTTATTTATATTTTACTTACATTCCTAAACAAAATAATACTTTTTACTTCTTACATTTTCTCTGGCATACAAAAGTACTTGTTACATTTTGAATGCTTAGCAGGACAGGAAAATTGTCCAATTCACACACATCAAGAGAACATCCCTGGTCATCCCTACTGCCTCTGATCTGGCAGACTCACTAAACACAAATGCTTTGTTTGTAAATTATGTCTGAGTGTTGGAGTGTGCCCCTGGCTATCCGTAATTAGACTTTTACTCAAGTAGTATTTTACTGGGTGACTTTTACTTTTACTTGAGTAAAAGTAAAGATACTTTAGTAATTTTCTATTAAGGTATGACAATTGGGTACTTTTTCCACCACTGTTGTTTGCTAGTACGTGAAAGAACTACCCCAAAAATCTGCTTATATTCCACATTTCGCTTAGTTGGACCATTTGATCATTTCAGCCAATGTGGTCCAACGCATTTTACATCCCACTTGAACAGGCTAGTCCCACCCTGGTCTGGGCCTGGCCCCGCGGTACTAAGATAGGAAATGTATTCACCGACTCGCAGGTCAAGCAGAATAAACACAGCGAGGGAAAAAGAGGAGAAAGAAAAAAAAATCTTGATCCACAAAGAGGGAAGAACGGCAGCCTTTGTGGAAAGAGAGATGAGAAGTGTTTGATGCAGGAAATCTCCCCAACTTCTCTCCCTGGGTCTGTGCACGGGACAACGGGGGCGCATTGAAGCCAGCCCTGCCCATTAAACATTGAAATGGGAAACGCCAGGGCCTAACAAAGCCCCAATTTTGACAGCTTTTTTGGAGCATAAGATCCAGTGATGTGTGAAATGCTGCACTGTGCCTTTTGAACAAGCAGGGTTTTGTTGCCCAGCCTGGGCTCTCTTGGATAGAGAGAGAGAGATAGAGAAAGGGAGGGTGGGGTAGACAGAGAGAGAGAGAGCGAAAAGGAGGGAGGGGTAGAGAGCGAGAGAGAGAAAGAAAAAGAGAGAAAGGAGTGGTGCAAATCGGTTTCAGAAACAAGGGACAAGGCTTTTTAAATCCAGATCCCTCTTGGATAACACTTTCTTATAAAAGGTTATAACCGACAGACAGTTGTTTTTTTTTACAAATTAAATGACATGTTCCCATGTTAACTCGCTGAATAACTGAATACACCTCAAGCTCACAAAATGAAGGACAAAAGCAAAGCGTTGAGTGGGAAAATAAAAAAAGGGTCTGCTTGTAAATGAGCATCGTCAGGGACTTTGTCCGTCTGCGAATAAACCTTTCGCGAAAATCTCTGTAATTGCGAACAGAAAAGCGGTCCTTCGAGCCGGACGCAGGCCTAGCGCGTTCTGTGTAGCCAGGATGTAATCCCCTCCGGCTCAATGGCTATTATAATGTAACTGAGCCCTTTGTGGGGCGCGCTCAGCATTAATTCAGCTAAACTGGTGGTTACTATTCATAGGGGATGACCGGTCTGTTACCAAAGGATCAGGAGGAAGAGAGAGAAGGAAGCCCTGAGTATGTAATGGTTTAGTAGGCCTACTGCGGAGGACTATTGTGCAATGGAAAAAGGTCACAGCCTACATCTTAATCATCTTGTCAAATTATCTTAATTTAATATCTTAAAATGAAGATGACCTGGCCTCCACAATCCCCCGACCTCAACCAAATTGAGATGGTTTGGGATGAGTCGGACTGCAGAGTGAAGGAAAAGCAGCCAACAAGTGCTCATCATATTTGGGAACTCCTTCAAGACTGTCGGAAAAGTATTCCAGGTGAAGCTGGTTGAGAGAATGCCAAGAGTGTGCAAAACTGTCATCAAGGCAAAGGGTGGCTATTTGTTTAACACTTTTTTGGTTACTACGTGATTCCATATGTGTTATTTCATAGTGTTGATGTCTTCACTATTATTCTACAATGCAGAAAATAGTAAAAATAAAGGAAAACCCTTGAATGAGTAGGTGTTCTAAAAGTTTTGACCAGTAGTGTGTATACACACACACATATATATAAATATATATATTATATGTTTTAATAATACCATCTTGAGAAGGACTAAGAATTAAATAAAAGCTAGACAGCCAGGCAGAATCAGGCATTCAGGGCACATGGCCATTAATTGTTACAATATTTGAGCAGAGGAACACAGCATTAGCCATGGCAAAATGCATTAAATTGCAGAAAATGTGCTTTAAAACTGCCAAATAGTTTCCATGATAAACTATATATCATTTCTGGAAATGAGCTTCAAAATTGCTAAATTGTCTCTCAGCTAAAAATAAATGAATATTGCAGAAAATGTGCTTTACAACAGCAACATTTTCTCTACGCCGCCAAGATACCATTACCTTCTAGGTAATAGACTATGTTAAAGTTTACACTTCCTCTTCCAATGAACTGTGGTAGATTGTTTCATAATGAAACAGTCTAACAAATCTATTCATTTTAAAATGTTGATTACTTCTACTTGCCATTATCATTCACCTGATAAGGCGTGATAATGTTTTGCTAACATATGCTGGGGTTCCCTGGGTCGCCAGTTTGCCGGAGCATGGGTCCCTGGTCAAGAAAAGTTTGAAAACCCCTGTCTTATTGGACCAGTTCAGATTAGACCGTTTTCTTCTGTTTAGTGCCTAATGAACACAACCCAGGTACCAGTCTTAGCAGACTGCTTTGTCTGTTAGCTTTGATTGTTTAGAGTGTATGTAATGTCCAGCATTGTACCTTGTCAGCCACACTGTTTGGAACCAGAGTCCTCACCACCACCCCAGTGGCCTTGCCTCCAACAATCCCAAAGCCCAGGCCCGAGCCGTCGTTCAGCAGCTCGATCTCCTCCATGTGGCCCCACTGCTCCTGGACGCTCCATAGAGAAAGAGAAGGAGATAAAGAAAAGACAGCGTGAATGATTGGTGGATATAACCCAATATTTAGCCTAAACTGGGCCATGATTGGTGGATATAACCCAAGATATAGCCTAAGCAGGGCCGTGATTGGTGGATATAACCCAAGATATAGCCTAAGGAGGGCAGTGATTGGTACAATAAAGAAGCAGTGATTAAAGGATACAGGTCCAGTTTAAGGATAAAACACAGATGTAAGTATTACAGATTCTTTCAGGTAAAAATATCAGGTAATCCTGATTATATCGGGGGGGAAATCACATCTCCAATGACAATGCATACATTTGTGCATACATGTAGGATGGTACAGCAGGTCCACTGACATAACAATAATTCACTAGAAGCTCTGAACATTTAGTCTGGTCCCTGCCAGAGTCGAGCCTTATTAATTATCAGTGCGTACGTGACCTGCGATATTAATTTAACCATGGTGTCTAACTGCACATGGCTGTGGAGCATTATCAGACCAACTTTTAATGGTTTTCACTAAATGTTTGAAATACAAACGAGCAGCAGCGGCTGATCAATGTCCAGGTCAGGTAGTCCCTTGTGTCCTGTTGTCTAGCCCCCGTTACTACCTCCCTGATCTCTCACACACACACACACACACACACACACTCCCCCCAGCCTAATCACGACGACGTCTCCTCCTAGGCTCTTTATTAACCAACCAGCAGGCTGCAATCACAGCAGCTCTTTTTCTTATTACACAGCGTTATCTGATAGTTAACTTCCTGTGCAGTTTGCTCTCTATCTAATGAAACCTTACTGTGGTGTCTTACGTACTGCAGCCCTTGGGGAGACAAAGCTTTTCTACCCCTCCTGCTCACTGCTTATCCCGTCTACAGAAAAGACTAAGAGCCATTTCCCCAGATAAGATGTGGAGCTTCACACTCAGTAACACAGATGTTTTTTTTTTTTGTAGAGGGCTGGTTTTTTGTCTATAGCTTTCAGGCCAAATTAACAAGTGTTGCCTGTTTTCTTACAAGTGGAGATGTAAGCAGGCTTGGTTAAGTTCAATAAGCAATTTCATGAAACAACAGATTCCATAAAACTTGTTTGACAATTTGTACGGTCTGTGTGAACATGTCTTACTCTGAAAATAAGACACGATCTTGATTTCTTCCAACTTATGGGCGATTCACAATATACTGTATATCAACAAACAAAAAAAGGTTCTCTAAAAAGGCTTTGTTGCACAATGAATGGTCAATACACCGCATTTCAAACAGTCACGAAAAACCTAATGAAATTAGGCCTGGAAAAATGATACCAAGGCTAAATATAAGCCATCCACAACCATTACACCCACGAATAACTGTATTAAATTTACCACAATAGTTTAACCTGCTGTTTTGAAATAATTACTGATCTGGCTTTCAAGTCTGTCTATGAAAATGTATTTGTTGTCACAAATTTAACCAGAACCATGCACATTCACTAATAATGACCAACTTATGGTAGAAGGCATTATAGAAAATTAACACAGGTCTCGTAAACAATCTCAGTACAAGCCCATGTGCTGCTTAGTAGCCAATCTTTGTATTTAAGGTCTAGACAACTTGGATCTATTTGCTTTCTAACAAGGTAGAACTTATGAATCCACCCTCCTGTCCGTCTCCAACTGTTTGAACAACAACAACCTGTTCACTTTGTTTAGATGTTGAAATCAAGTGGCCTAACTGGATAAGAATATGCTTATTCTTCAGAACGAGAATGAGTTGCCAATTCCTTATATAAATGAGTATGTTTACGGTCATTGCACATGTATAAAACACAGCTTAGACAGCTAGCACATGACAACAGGAGACTAAAATGCTGCTAGCAGTAGTTGGTACCGCAACGCCATGGGCGACAAACACATTTTCCACAATCATGTTAATTGATACTCCTGTTTTAGTAGGGTTTGCTCTGTTCTAAATTTTGGGAGTTGATACTTAAAAAGGTTATCGTTGGAAGGGGAATAGAGCGATTCTGCTGGAACCAAACCTCAAATGCAAAGAGCGAGTTAAAATTGCTTGTTGTCAGAGAGGAAGACGTGATCTTTCGTCTTTGTTGTTGCGAGTGGGAGGGGCTTGGTGTCTGTGTGCGAGTGGGAAGGTACACAGTGCACACAGCACAGAAGGGGAAGGGGCTTGGTGTCTGTGCGAGTGGGAAGGTACACATTGCACACAGCACTGAAGGGGGAGGAGACAAGGACAAAAAGACAAACGCTCATAAAAAATAAACATTCTGATTCTTGCGATATAGAAATTTGAAACATTGCAGTAAATCATACATTTGAATTACTTGAATTTATTCTATATCAAAATCGCCCAGCCCTACTGAAAACTCAACATCTAGTCTACTTGATGGTTTTACAGTATTCAAAAAGGCATTCTGTGGCTTAGGTGAATCCATTTGAGCACCGAAATATGGTATGTTTATATACTACTGTGTTACCATGACAATGGAACAGAGTCTGAATTATCATAAAACAGAATTATGATTGTCAGGACATTAAATATTCACTAGACATCATGAGATTGAATTAAACACACTTCATTAAAGGAACTAAATACTAAACATATTCGAGATATTCTCAACCACACATACAAAAACATTATCCTCATTGCAAGGTTTGGCCTAAAATTGCATGTCCTTCCATATTGACAGTTCTGCCCCATGAGACGTTACAGAATTATTAGACAAACAGAGAGTCTCGGTTAATGACAGTTTTAATGAGAAAGTCATAATGGGAACGTGGATTCCAGGCACTCTGTTTCAGGAAGAAAAAAAAAAAAAAAAAACTGTTCTACTGTGAACCTGGGACAACATGGCTTCTAGATCATCTTGGAGTAGGAGTGCTGATCTAGGATCAGATCACCCTTGTTGATATAATACTTAAAAGACTCCTACTCTGACACTTTGTGAATAAGGCCTCTCATTTCAGTGTAGAAAGGGATAACGTCACTTGTTTTAAAATGTTTCAAGGAACTTCGGGTTCAAGATAACGGCAACAACCTCTAGAAGCCATGTTCGGTGAGAATGACAGGTATGAGGTCAGGTGGGTGTATGAGAGAGAGCAATGCACCAGAGCATCAGGCTTTACAATCTGCCATTTCAGGCACGGAAGGGAACAAATCCCTGAAGCCAACCTAGGTCAATATTTTCTCAGCTTTTCACAATTAGAGAGCCTGTTTGGATGGGCAGGGGAGCTTGTTTAAAGGGGAGAGTAGGGATTAGGAACATTTGTTTTTAAGGGGAAGAATCAATTAATGGGTATCGGGGTTGAGAGGGACAGAATGACATCTTTGATTGACATGCGACTCATTGTGCGGAGTTTAGGTTGCCTGTGGAGTTCCTCGAGAGTAAAGAGGAGATCATTTGTCAGTGTGACAGGGTCCTGTACAGACGGAAAACAATGACAAAATAAACACGCAATAAACAGGATCGAGGCAGAGCGATTTGACTTTTGATATACAGTACCAGTCAAAAGTTTAGACACATACTCATTCAAGGGTTTTTGTTTATTTTTACATTGTAGAATAATAGTGAACACATCAACACTATGAAATAACATATATAGCATATAACATGTTAAGTTTTGAGCGAGTGTGAAATTTGCATGCTGACTGCAGGAATGTCCAATTTAATCTTAATTTCTCTACAATAAGCCACCTCAAATGTTGTTTTAGAGAATTTGGCAGTACGTCTAACCGGCCTCACAACCGCAGACCACGTGTATGGCGTCATGTGGATAAGCGGTTTGCTGATGTCAACGTTGTGAACAGAGTGCCCCATGGTGGTGGTGGGGTTATGGTATGGGCAGGCATAAGCTACGGACAACGAATACAATTGCATTTGAGCAATGGCATTTTGACTGCAAAGAGATAACGTGACGAGCTCCTGAGGCCCATTGTCGTGCCATTCATCCGCCGCCATCACCTCATGATTTCAGCATGATAATGCACGGCCCCATGTCGCAAGGATCTGTACACAATCCCTGGAAGCTGAAAATGTCCCAGTTCGTCCATGGCCTGCATACTCACCAGACATGTCACCCATTGAGCATGTTTGGGATGCTCTGGATAGACGAGTACGACAGCGTGTTTCAGTTCCCGCCAATATCTAGCAACTTTGCACAGCCATTGAAGAGGAGTGGGACAACATTCCAGAGGCCACAATCAACAGCCTGATCAACTCTATGCAAAGGTGATGTGTTGCGCTGCATTAGGAAAATGGTGGTCACACCAGATACTGACTGATTTTCTGATCCACGCTCGTATCTTGTTTTAAAGGTATCTGTGACCAACAGATGCTTATCTGTATTCCCAGTCATGTGAAATCCATAGATTTGGGCCTAATTATTTTTTTTCAATTGCCTGATTTCCTCATAAACTGTAAATCAGTCAAATCTTTGAAAATTAAGCATATTGCATTAATATTTTTGTACAGTATATGTAATTTATATTGGCTTTTCATGGGTTGGTTATTCCCACATTTTCAGTATTTATTGTCACGTTTTTATGACAAATCAGAATGGAGAGAGCTAATAGAGGGAGTGGTGCCAAGCGGACACTTAAACATTTTAATAAAGAGACTCAGCGCCGGCATCTGGGTTTTTGTAGAAGCTTGGCTCGGGTGACAGATAGTTAGGCCGGGGAAAACGGCAATAAAAATCTAATCCAGACATCAGTCTTTTGTTAAGCCAGCGTTCCATTAAACAACCTCAAGA
The DNA here is from genome assembly GCA_030435695.1 of Brachymystax lenok tsinlingensis. NCBI lineage: Eukaryota > Metazoa > Chordata > Actinopteri > Salmoniformes > Salmonidae > Brachymystax > Brachymystax lenok. The sequence goes on from CM059793.1 coordinate 11,722,723, forward strand.
GAAACAGCACATGAATAAAACACAAGGCAAAAGCAAGGCCCAGGCTTGATACAATGCAGGATATGGCCTCGATCCAAACAGGATTAAAAACAACAGGAATAGTGAAATAGCACACGATAATGACCCAGAAATAGGCACTACATTATCATAATGGCTGGAACTAGACAGCCTAACTTGTCTGTGCCGTATCGTTAGCAATAAACTAAGATTTGGGCATCTGGCACTCGTTTCTCATATTTCTTCCCCCAATCATTTTTTTTCAGGAGGGATTTCTGAAGGCTTTTCTTTGGGGTTATTTAATTAAACTTGTGGCGGGTGGAGCTGGTTCTGTTTGTTGTCGGAGCTTCAGGTTAATCATGTTGATCACCCCAGTGTTGATCTATCTCAGTCTCGTTTTCACCCGCTCACGTTTATTTTCCGTCCGTAAGAAAACAGGAGGGGTCAGCCAGTCTGTGTTGCTTTCATTCTACTCCCCCCTTTACTTGTCAGTTCTGATGTAAATTACGACCCATTTTAGCCTATTGAGTTGAATGGTAATTATGCTTTGTTAATAACCACTGCTCTTTGCTTAAGTATGGGTCACCCTACACTGAATAACCATAATACGTTTAAACCTCATTTAATTGTTTGAATGAAAAATGGATCCACTAAAAACAGAGCTTGTTATAGTCGTAGAGTTTCAAGATTAACATTGCTCAAAAGTGTTAGGCTAAGTATTGCACTTTGTCAGATTGTAGGCCTAATGATTGTAATAGCGGAGGTGCATAAAGATGGCAGCTCCCATGCACGTACCACTAATTCCTTGTTTTGCTAAGTTTGCTGTATTGTACATTGCTCTCCATTGCTCTTTTTTGGTATGGTCATTAGCAGAGTATACATGATCCCAATTTTAGTTTCAAGACGTCAAGTTAAAAAACGAAAAAGTAGATTGTGTTGATATTTTGGCACATTGAACCATATTGCTCACCGTAGTTTTAAAAACAACAGCAAATCTGTGATCTAGGTCTACATTTCTTTCCTTTACGTGTTCTAACACTCTCTGCTTTCATCTCCTTGACTTCCATGTCATGTCTACATTGATTAAAGCAGCGTACAGCGACTTTACTGACTTTTTTTGTCCCCATGGGGAAATTGTGTAGCAGTGTCATGTACACGTTTAAAGTGGCGTTTAAATACATAACAAATTGACAATACAACTTTCATAACAGTTACATACCAATAAAAAGAGACTAGCCTGCTGATCTTACTGGGTGAATAGGAACATTAGCCTGCTGATCTTACTGGGTGGATAGGAACATTAGCCCAAGCTATTTAGGAGGGATATCACACCTGGCACAAATTATTGTCTAGTTCTGTCCACTTATTTTGTATGGGCCTGGGCGTTTGTGTGCGTTACATCCCCTGAACAACTTCAAAACATCAGCCTGTTTAACAACAACCCTCTCAAACATTTGTAATGATGCTTCCATTTGTTTTACCTCCAACACAAAGTTGTCTGACTCAAATCTTGAGGAGAAAACATTCAGTTCATTAGCCATGTTCTGGCCCTCATGTCTCCCAAGGTCAGCACTGGGTTTTCCCCCGTCTATGTGGGGGGCACTAGCCATGGATTTAATCCCTTGCCAGGCCACCCTTGAGTTTCCTGAGGAAAGGGTCCTCTCCACCCGTTGCTTGTATGCCTCCTTGTCCACCAGTATCTGTCTTTTGATCTCATGTTGTACATCTCTTAAAGCCTGTCTATCACCCTCAGCATCAACTGCCTTCTTCCTATTAAGTAGTGATTTTAGATTTTTTGATACCCACGGCTTATTGTTAGGGAAGATTTTACAGATTTTAGTTGACACAACTGACTCAACACAGAAGTTTACATAGTCTGAAACAACATCTGTGATCAGAGCTGCTGTTCTCAAATACTTCCCACATAGTACAGTCAAAACACCCCTGGAGACAGGTGATACTGTTGTCCTTCCAGATCTGGACAGACTGTCTGGACAGACTGTCATGAAATTAAAATAACAGTCATTACCGTTTAAAAAAAAAAAATACAACTTTAATACATAGTCAGGGCAATCCTGCAAATGAAGCACTAACTTAATTTCCTTTATGCTATAAGGGCATCAACATCATACACACAATGTCAACAGCCCACAGTCCGGTACCATACTGCATAAATATGAATTTCAAATCAGAATTTGGACTGCTACAGAGTTAAGTAGTCACCTAAAAACTGACCTCCAAACGTTTTAGTGAAAGGAAATAGCCTTTATGACAAAGTTAAACATAACGACGTCCTGTGACCTATTGACCAATGCATAGGAGTCAAATGGAGAGGAGGTCAGTAGACAACACGAGTTGATGTGCACCCAGAAATCACAGGGCATTGTTCTGGACCATACTCCTTTCTAGTACTACATTGACCAGAAGACCATGAGGGGGGAAAAATAATATTTAAAAAATGTACCACAATAAATCAACAACTTTTCAAATGAGAAATATTTGCTTCCCATATCTTCTGACGAGTTTCCTGAATTTCTCTCAACCTACTTAGGTAACTGAAAAAAAGACACTTAAATGGCAGATTATGTATCATGCAACTAGGTAGGGCTGGCACAATTACCATATAACTGACGGTTATGGACCAAGACCGTCATGAAATTAAAATAACTGTCATAACAGTTTAAAAAAAATACAATTGTGTGAAACGAACAGCTGACTGAAGACAGGATGGCCAGGCATTCGTGTGGTTGAGTCCGTTTCTAACATGGACTCTTAACAACGTGATGAAACTTTGTTGCTCTTTGCTTAAACAAGCAAACTAGACTTTGTTTGCCTAGGCAATGCCCCCCACAATGCAGCAGCACACACCAAAATAGAATGAATAGAACAGACTTGGAACCTTTAACCATGGAAAACCCATGGGTACACACAAGATGACTGCCTGATATTGTGATGCAATCGTTTCCATGGTAATGTAGAATGTTCATTCAAATTATGTCAACTGATGTGGCTCATGCATTGGAATGTATTTTTTGTAATGTCAGTTGCATTGAATCAACAAATATTTCAGCACATATTCTACTTCCTGCTTTGCTTCTAAAAAACTATGGCATTGTCATGGAAACGCGTGGGGGGGAAGATTCAGAGTCTCCTCATTGCCCCTCTGTAAAATTAGCCTACATTTAGGTTATTAGTTATATGTGTATTTCACAATATGTTAAGGTAAAAATCTGAGTATAACACCTGTATGGATGTCAACCCCAACACATGTTCATGCCATCTTTACCAATCAACTGCATTACAGTTAAAAACGACTGACTACCACCATCGATTTCTGTATGCTAGCTATGCTAACCAGCTTACTGTATACAAACGGGAGTTAGCATTTAGCAGTCTCTCCTAAACCTGAAAAGAGACAGCTTCTACATGTTATGCATGGAAAACAGACACTTTGTTAGATCAGATTTGTTGAATGTGTGCCAATCTGGTCAATGTAACATCTGCGTTCTATTATTGACCTCTCCACTGCATCCATGGCCGCCAGTCCACCCATTATGCCATCATTGACTTGAATGGGATTCCCCATTTTATTCATTATATTTCTATGGCAGCACATGCAGTCAGGAGAGGAGGAGAAAATGTGTGTAAATGTTTTTGTTTTTTTTCCGGTTATTACGGACACCCGCAGTCATTTGTTTGGACAATTACAGTCCTCCCAAATTCCATGATCGTCACAGTCCTACATGCAACACTGAAAACAGTGAAAACGCAATGCCTTAAAAGTATTTATTCTAAGGATTAAATCCAATGAACTGCTTATGTAAAAATGGCTTTACAAAATACATTTTATTGATTGATAGCACCATGTTAGCTTAATTGATTGATAGCACCATGACATGGCAATATAAAACATTTTCATACTGAGATACATAAATGTGTGCTCCACCCTTACCTTGTGAGTGTGCCCAGGCGGGAGTGGGGCCGGGGGGGTATGTGCATGCTGTGTGATGGTGGCAGGGTCCCTGGCCACCACTAGATCCACCCTGTCCCCAGGCTGCTGCAGGAGAGCGATGGCCTGATGCTGGGTGACACTCTGGTCCAGGGGCGTCCCGTTGATCACCAGGATCTGGTCGTTCTCCTGTATGCGCCCATCCCTACCGGCACACACAACACAAATCAATCAAATGTATTTATAAAGCAATTTGTACATTAGAAATGGTCGCAAAGTATTTTTACAGTAACCCCGCCTTGATCCCAAAGAGCAAGAAGACCCAAAAAGTGTTTTTAATTTTTTTAGATACACTTTTTTTTATATTATAATGTATGCACTTTTTTTACCCCCTTTTTCGTGGTATCCAATTGGTTGTTAGAGTCTTGTCTCATCGCTGCAACTCCCGTACAGACTCGGGAGAGGCGAAGGTCGAGAGCAGTGCGTCTTCCCAACCACAACCCAACCAAGCCGCACTGCTTCTTGACACAATGCCCACTTAACCCGGAAGCCAGCCACACCAATGTGTCGGAGGAAACACTGTACACCTGGCGACCGTGTCAGCGTGCATGCGCCCGGCCCGCCACAGGAGTTGCTACCAAGAAGTGTATCTTGTATGTTTTTTTTCATGTAACGTTTACTGAACCAGGATGTATTTTTTGAAGATTATCTCATCTTTGCTCATATGACTTTTTCTAGAACAGTATGTGGTCTGTGTCTCATTTTTGGCAGTGCCTTTACAGTAATGATTAGCTGTGCTAATTTAACTACAAATGTCACTGCATACTCTTTGTTGTTAACATAAGCTGATAGAAGCATTTAAGATTGTTGAGTGCATGCATGCTTATAAATGTGTAATGTTTCCTTTAAAAGGGGCCCTAATACGAGCTGTCAAACATTCTAAATCAGCATGAGATATCCTTGACTAAGATTGTGTTGGCCTTGGTAAAGAGATTGAGGAGGAGGAGCTGGTGAGAGTAGACAGTACCCATGTGCGATGCTCCTAGGCTGGACCTGTGTGATGAAGACCCCGTGGCCCCCTGTCCCTTCGGCCCTTAGGTCCACCACACTGAAGCCCAGGCCCCCAGACAAGGGATTGGGCAGGCTGATGTGCTCTGTCTGCCTCCCCTACATCACAAGAAGACACAGTGAATAAATAGGTAATGAATTAATCATCACAGTCAAAACTTTCAAATAAAAATCTATAAAACACTCAAATTGCATTGGTGGGGGAAAAATCTAAAATCAGGTCAAAATCTACACATTGCAAATACCCAGGGAAAACCTTAAGCTACACTCACCAGCCAGTTTATTAGGTACACCCATCTAGTACTGGGTCAGACCCCCCTTTGCCTCCAGAACAACCTGAATTCTTCAGGCATGGATTCTACAAGTTCCACAGGGATGTTGGTCCATACTGACATGATGGCATCACGCAGTTGCTGCATATTGGATGGCGGTACACAACCGCCTGTACTGTTGGCACCAGGCAAGATGGGTCTATGGACTCATGCTGCCTGCGCCAAATTCTGAACCGGGATTTGTTGGACCAGACAATGTTTTTTCCACTCCTCAATTGTCCAAGGTTGGTGATCGCAAGCCCACTGGAGCTGATAGGAGTGGAACCGACAAGGATCGACGAGTTGTGCGTTCCGAGATGACGTTCTGCACACCACTGTTGTACTGCTCCATTATTTGTCTGTTTGTGGCCAGCCTGTTAGCTTGCAAAATTTTCCATTGTCTTTCGACCTCTCTCATCAACAAGCGGTTTTCGCCCACAGGTCTTCCGCTGAATGGAAGTTTTTTGTTTGTCGCACCATTCTCTGGAAACCCTAGACACTGTCGTGCGTGAAAAGCCCGGGAGGGTGTCAGTTTCTGAGACACTGGATCCGGCATGCCTAGCAATGACGATCATACCACGCTCAAAGTCGATTAGTTAACTCGTTTTACCCATTCTAACGTTCAATCGAACAGTAACTGAATGCCTTGATGCCTGTCTGCCAGCTTTATATAGCAAGCCACCTAATAAACTGTCCGGGGAATGTATATCTCCACCAACAGCAGTAGGCCTACATATTCAACAGGGAACCTTGGCGCTTTCCCAGAAGCTTGGCTGGTGCGTAAAACTCACAAATTCAGGCAAACAAAAAGAGGTGTTTGTCGCATAAAACTTACCTCATTCTTAAAAAAAATATATATATATATATATATATATATATATATATATATATATATATAGATTACTGCATTAGAGATAGCGTACACAGACGTTTCGGCTTTACAGCCTTCTTCAGTGCGTAGGTACAATGTTATTTAATTCAAAACAGCATTTGTAAAGAACTACAGATGAGCAGCAGGTGGTTCTAATCAGGGTTGACACTCATCTGCCAATCAGGGAGATGGCTTTTCTGCCCTAACTGTATACAAATGAGTCACAAAGAGATACAGAATTATAGGTTATGGGAGCAGGCACGAAGGGCAACTCACAAATCAATTGCCCCAGATGTCTGCTCACCTAAATACATCACATCAATTAATGAGATAGCCCACCACAAAGGACATCAGGCAAAGCCATTCATTAACATGTGGGGCCACCTCATAAACTAAATGCAAAATCTGATATGGATAGTGTTCTTGTATTACAGTCTAAATGTGTCTCATAGCAAGGAGGTGAAATCGAATTCTTTGTTTAAACCGTGTGGAGATAAAGAATGTGATTTATATAGCCACATGGCTTCTCTTTGAAGTATTCTGTTGTCATAGTTACCTCCTCTACGTGCTGGATGAACTTTTTCCATCCCGACTCAACGCAATTCATTAATAGAATGATTCTGTTCTATAAAGTGTCTCGCAACTGGTGAGGTGATATCTTGACGTCTAATAGTGGATTTATGTTCTCCAAGATGTACTTTCAAGGCGCGGGATGTTTTTCCAAAATAAATCTTACTACAAGAACATATAAATAACTTCTTTAGTAGTGCAAGTTGTACATGACTTTATCTTATATGTCTTAGAAGTCTGAGAGCATACAAAGTTAAAACATTTCCTTATGGTGCTACAAGAGATACACTATACACAAGGGAAGCATCCTTTTATGAATCCCACTTTTCTCTCATTGACCCCATCTGATTTAACCAATATGTTTGATTGGCAGATGAGTGGAAACCATGATTAGAAGCACCAGCTGCTAATCGGTTGTTCTTTATAAATACTGTTTTGAATGAAAGAAAATTGTACCTACACACTGAAGAAGGCTGTAAAGCCGAAACGTCTGTGTACGCTATCCCTGATTAAAAGCATTAAACCTCTGTTTGGCCTACATAAAACACCCAGGTAAAACTGTTTAAACCCATATCGCCTTGAATCTCCACCAATTATAGCACACCAACACACAAATGACAGTCTACTCTAAAACCATCATCTCTCCACGGCGGAGTATCCTTGCTAGCTGTGACCATAGCATTAGGTGGGCGGTGTGTGTGGGCAGAACCGGTGCAGCCGCCCACCTTAGCGGAGGTGCAGAACCATCTCTGGAGCTGGTCGGGGGAGGCGAGGGCCGAGCCGTTGGACAACACAGAGCTGGGGCCAGACGTGCACAGGCTGCTGGCTGGGCGGCTGGCACTGACAATCAGCTGGCCCTTCCTAGAGAAGCTGAAATCACTGCAGGTGTCTGGAGGCATGCAGTTCAGCTGGGGGGGAAGAGAGGAGGAGGAGAGGGAGGTTTGGTGTGTCATTTCACAGTGGAGGAAGATACAAAGAAAGCTAAGGTAGAGCTGCTTTGTTTACTGTTTACAAAAATTCAGTAGAATAATATAATTTCATGTGATTGTGAACAAAGATACAAGTTCAGAGACATCTAATTCGATAAAGCCACACAAAAAAAAGTCTCAAAGGAAAGCCTGCCATTCTAAGCTGCTTTCTTTTAACAACAACCGTAAGCCACATTCTTTCACAAATGATTTTCCCATGATGGGGCAATAAAATCCTCTGCAGCAGCTCTGGCAGGTCCCAAACAGGTAATGTATTAATGACTCACATTGTGGAAAGTTATCAGTCTCCTTGCTTATTTAGCCCGGGCTGACGGTGCAGCCTTTCCCCACCATTTCATCAATACATCTCGGACAAGGCACTTACTCAAGCCCCGCCAGTAGATGTAAAAGCTTGATAGATGCACAGAAAAGCCACTATGCCACCTCCGCCTTGCTATCACGCCATATGTTTTTACCTGAAGCATTCATTGACACTCGGCTGACCTTCGCAGCACTTAGAATATGAAGGCAGGCATTGGTTATTGCCATTATCTTAATTTGGCATGTGGATTGTTTATTGTAAGGGTTCTTTTTTTTAACGTCAATAACGCAACCTGAATACAAATGAATTCGAGTGCGGCTGGGCGGTTTTTCCGATGCGCAAGTGAAAGGTTTATGCTGTGTTCTATAGACTTAAAGCACACTGACATTGAGTGGTTTTACCATTTCATCACAATCTGAAATGTTACATATCCCAAAACAAGGTTGATTTGTTGCTAAAGTGCTGTGAAAAAGTATTTGCTCCCTTTCTAATTCTCTACTTTTGCATATTTTTTATACTGAATGTTATCAGATCTTCAACCATAACCTACTGTAATGTTAGATAAAGGGAACCTGAGTGAAAAAACCCCACAAATGACCTATTTCAATTGTATTGCCCCCTCACTCTCAAATTGTTTTATTTTACCAGGCAAGCCAGTTAAGAACAAATTCTTATTTTCAACAGGAACAGTGGGTTAACTGCCTGTTCAGGAGCAGAACGACAGATTTGTACCTTGTCAGCTCAGGGAATTGAACTTGCAACCTTTCGGTTACTAGTCCAATGCTCTAACCACTAGGCTACCCTGCCTCCCTCAATAACTGGTTGTGCCACCTTTAACTGCAATGACTCCAACCAAACACTTCCTGTAGTTGTTGATCAGTCTCTCACGTCTCTGTGGAGGAATTTTGGCCCACTCTTCCATGCAAAACTGCTTTAACTCAGCGACATTTGTGGGTTTTCAAGCATGAACTGCTCATTTCAAGTCCTGCCACAACATCTCAATTGGGATTAGGTCTGGACTTTGACTTGGCCATTCCAAAACTTCATATTTTTAGTGATGGGGGTTCCCCTTGGGGTCATGATAGGGGCTGCACCAAATGATTGATGTATTATAATAATTGATTATGCTTATGTTGTATTAATAGAAGGGGAAGGGCTATAAGACCCTTCCCCCACTACATTTATAAGGTCCTAGACAACAGATTAACAATATATATATGCATTATAAGGTTTATTGTTCCACAGTTCTTTTCTAGTCTCTGCTTCTTATAAGAAACGGTCTGAGAGAGGTGTGAGTTATTGCAGTCAAAACCGGGTGTCTGTGAGAAAGCGCCTCAAGGCTAAAAGAGATTCATAGACACAGAACCCTGCAGGGGAGTGAAAGAGATAAGAGACTAGTCAGACATACCACTATAAAGCAACTTGGGGAGTGGAAAATTACTGCTGAGCCCTTAGAAAACACTGGAACTATTGTCTCTCTTGCAAGTTTGTAAAACTGTATATGCATGGGCTTGGTCTCATCAGTAGAAGGTGTTGACGTAGGCAGTTACATCACTAGGGGTTGACTGCAAGCATATTAAAGCAACTTGGACCCTTTATTATTTTGCAGAACTTACTCGGAAACATGGGTGCTATGTTCCCTTGGTCAACCTCTGTCTGCAATTGCATTAATAAAGGTTTTTGATTGACTTACTTAAAGATATTGTCTGAATGCTGATTTCACCAATAAGCAAATGATTGACAGGGAACAAGATTAGCCATTTTCATGTAGACTTGATTGTGTGTTTTGGATCATTGTCTTGCTGCATGTAAGCTCAAGTAAGCCCACATATAATAGCAGAACAGTTGGCTTAATCATAATATAAACATATGTGGCGGCAGGTAGCCTAGTGGTTAGAGCGTTGGGCCAGTAACCGAAAGGTTGCTGGATAGAATCGCCGAGCTGACAAGGTATAAATCTGTCGTTCTGCCCATTGAAGGCAGTTAACCCACTGTTCCCTGGGCACCGAAGACGCGGATTCGAATATGGCAACCCCCCGCACCTGACTCAGAGGGGTTAAATGCGGAAGACACATTTCAGTTGAATGCATTCAGTTGTACAACTGACTAGGTATCCCTCTTTCCCTCACTAATGAAATCTCCTACGTGCTATTCACAAGCCATGGGTCTTTATAGCATGTTCTCCCTTTTTCTGCAGGTATCCATTATTACCTGGTCTTTGAGTTGTTTGATTGAATGCTGCAGCGTGAGGATGTGTCCTAGCAGCGGGCTCTGTAGAGCATCCCTCAGCATCCCCAGCCTCTCACTGTGGGTCCACTCCTCCCTCTGGGCCATCTTGGCCTGCAGCCTCTCCAAAGCCAGCAATACCTGCTGGCGCTCCACAGTGGAGACTGACACACACATCATAAACACACAGCCCCATGTGCTCGTACACACACACACACACACACACACACACACACACACACACACACACACACACACACACACACACACAGAGAGAGAAACAATGTTAATTATGGAAAAGTTACTTTGTATCACATTTATATACAGTACTATTCATGAAATAGTTCAATAATGGGAGCAGACTTAAATGTACCTGTTGGGACATTTTCATACATTGTCCTAACTCGGTCTCAGAGTATCTTTGTGATGCAGCCTGTGAGGAAGCAGGACAAGTTTACATAAAAAACAAAGCTAATAACAACAATTATAATCATCTTTAGGCAGATGACAATGCATCGAATAAAAGACCTATCAAGAACAATTAGTGATCGCCTCCATTACTACAGAGTACAAAGTGGTACTGCTTTTGAGCTGGGTCCATCAAGTTGGCTAAGCATCATCACAATACAGCCCTTTTACAACACTTCACAATACAACACTAGAAGTCGACGTTCAAATATTTGTGAGAAATACACAATTGTCCTTCTGTCAGCAAGCCATTACCATGGGTTAACTATTTACATAGCCAGTGGTAAACAAGTTGACAGGTAAGCTAAGCCAAGTTTATATTTGCCAAGTAACACAATGCCACAGATGTCTCAAGTTAACAAACCACAACAAATGTGTTAGATAAACCCAAAAGAAGATAAAACGAGCTAACTATCTACTAGATTATCTAGCTAGTAGGAAGAGATTTGACTTTGTTCCACCCTACCTGTACAGCGGAAGTTTATAACTGAACCTGCCCCCTACCTGAACCAGGATGTAAAGTTATTATTTTTTAAATCAGTGGGGTGAGAGAAAAATAACAACGAATTGGAGCTACTGCTCCATAAAATCACTGAACTATAACTTTGTGAGAAGGTTTTAAGAGCCCTCTAAATGTAGAGATGTAGTTAACGTTAGCTAACACCTGCTTTGCAATCAGCAGGTGCACATAATCATCATTTATTTCTGTCCAGCGAGCTAGTCTAAATGTATGAACTAAACTTTTGTTTTAAGTAAGTGTAGGTTCTCTTTAACAAGAGCTTTGTCTGAACATCTCCATAAAACAACTTTTAAATGAGCTTCTCGAAATGTTCCGCTAACTTCAGTGAGTAGCTAGCCAACTTAAATGAGTCAGCTGCTGTTCTATTTAGTTAACGTTAGACAGCTTTTGCGATACAGAATCTGATTTTCTAGCTAGCATTAGCATGTTGTTTTTGCATACTACAAGGATACATGAATTTCCTTTCTATTGACCACTCTTATAGTGTAACCTGTTCAGATGTTTCAGTTAAACTACTTTTAAAGTTGAAAACAAGTCTTACTGGTACGAATTCACAAGGTTTTGGACGATACTCAGAGAGGTGTCGCTTTAAAAACGGTCGATGTCACGTGACCAAGTGGGAGCGTATGTCAACATGGCGTTTCCCAGAAGTCGTCTGTTTTCTTTACGGACCATATCGTTGGGCGTTTTGTTTTACTGTACGTATTTCCATTTCCAATTTGTTCTAGCAAATGTCGTCGATAGTTGTGAAAGTCTACGCCTGGGACAATATCCTTTTACACGTGATTACTTGCAAATCACGAAAATATGCAAGCCCAGCTAGCTAATGTTACCTGGCTAACTGACGTTAGCATGCATTCTTTTAGCTAACTAGTAAACATAATCCTGCATGTTGTGTACTTTTAGAAAACATAACTAATCAGATTTTTAAACAGATGTATAGTTATGTTTTCTCGTCTGTATTCACCTGTCATCTTTCATGTAACGTTAACTCTTGGCAAGAGTCACGTTTTCATCAAGATATGTTCTTGGTCTTTATTGACAGCATGTTTCATTATGTGTAAGATAGATAACTAACGTTACTATTCTGTCAACCATTATTCATTGGTATGCATTTTTGTAATGTCACGTGGATATGTTCCTCAGGACGATGCTGATGACTGAATGGATGAATAGACCGTACCAGTCAAAAGTTTGGACACTCATTCCAGGGTTTTTCTTTATTTGTATTACTTTCTACATTGTAAAATAATAGTGAAGACATCACAACTGTGAAATAACACATGGAATCATGTAGTATATTTTAGATTTGAGATTCTTCAAAGTAGCCACACTTTGCCTTGATGACAGCTTTGCACACTCTTGGCATTCTCTCAACCAACTTCTTGAGGTAGTCACCTGGAATGCATTTCAATTAACATGTGTGCCTTGTTAAAAGTTAACTTCCTTCTTATTGTGTTTTAGCCAATCAGTTGTGTTGTGACAAGGTAGGGGTGGTATACAGAAGATAGCCCTATTTGGTAAAAGATCAAGTCCATATTATGGCAAGAACAGCTCAAAGTAGCCACACTGTCGTTTTGACATTCCATTGTTACTTGATAACATGGAGGTCAGTCATTCCGGAAAATGTTAAGAACTTTGAACGTTTCTTCAAGTGCAGTCGCAAAAACCATCAAGCGCTATGATGAAACTGATTCTCGTGAGGACCGCCACAGGAAACAAAGAGGATACGTTCATTAGAGTACCAGCCTCAGTAATTGCAGCCCAAATAAATAATTCAGAGTTCAAGTAACAGACAAACATCAACTGTTCAGAGGAGACTGCGTGAATCAGGCCTTCATGGTCGAATAGCTGCAAAGAACACCCTACTAAAGGACACCCATAAGAAGGAGAGACTTGCTTGGGCCAAGAAACACAAGCAATGGACATTAGACCGGTGGAATGTCTATGTGTTTTTGTCTGATGAATCAAAAATAGAGATTTTTTGGTTGTAACCGCCGTGTCTTTGTGAGACGCAGAGTAGGTGAACGGATGATCTCCACATGTGGTTCCCACCGTGAAGCATGGTGGAGGAGATGTGGGGGTGCTTTGCTTTGTTTAAGGGCTATTTTTCCAAGAAGGCGAGTGATGGAGGGCTCCCGAGTGGCACCGCGGTCTAAGGCACTGCATCTCAGTCCTAGAGGCGTCACTACAGACCTTGGTTCGATTCCAGGCTGTATCACAACCAGCTGTGATTGGGCGTCCCATAGGGCGGTGCACAATTGGCCCAGCGTCATCCGGGGTAGGCCGTCATTGTAAATAAGAATTTGTTCTTAACTGTCTTGCCTAGTTAATTGAAGGTTAAATAAGGGCTATTTGACCAAGAAGGAGATTGATGGAGTGCTGCATCAGATGACCTGGCCTCCTCAATCACCCGACCTCAACACAATTGAGATGGTTTGGGATGAGTTGGACCACAGAGTGAAGGAAAAGCAGCCAACAAGTGCTCAGCATATGTGGGAACTCCTTCAAGACTGTTGGAAAAGCATTCCATGTGAAGCTGGTTGAGAGAATGCAAAGCTGTCATCAAGACAAAGAGTGGCTACTTTGAAGAATCTAAAATAAAAAATATATTTTTATTTAAAAATTATTTTAACACTATTCTACAATGTAGAAAAATAGTAAAAAAAAATAAAGAAAAACCCTTGAATGAGTAGGTGTGTCCAAACTTTTTACAGGTACTGTATATCAACCTGACAAGCACAATTTGTTACGTTGTTACTATGCTGTGGATGACAGTTGATATTTTGTTGTTGCCTTAATACTGTTCAAGTATATTTGTAAAGAACCAAGGATAGACGATGCCACTCAAGAACCTGAGAATTGCAAGGACATGATTGCTTGGGGTAAGTGGTTCTGGTTGAGTGACATATAATATACTGAAGAAAATTTTAAACGCAACATGTAATGTGTTGGATTCATTTGCTTAAATAAAATATCCCAGAAATGTTCCATATGCACAAAAAGCTTATTTCTCTCAAATGTTGTGCACACATTTGTCTACATCCCTGTTAGTGAGCATTGCTCCTTTGTCAAGATAGTCCCTCCACCTGACAGGTGTGGCATATCAAAAAGCTGATTAAACATCATGATCATAACACAGCTAGCTACAATGTCACAATGACCTTGTGCTGGGAACAATAAAAGGCCATTCTAAAATGTGCAGTTTTGGCACACAATACAATGCCACAGATGTCTCAAGTTTTGAGGGAGCGTCCAATTGGCATGCTGATTGCAGGATTGTCCACCAGAGCTGTTGCCAGAGAATTTAATGTTAATTTCTAGACCATAAGCGTTGTTTTAGAGAATTTGGAAGTATGTCCAATAGGCCTCACAACCGCAAGTAACATGTCGAGCAGTTTGCTGATGTCAACATTGTGATCAGAGTGCCCCATGGTGGTGGTGGGATTAAGGTATGGACAGGCATAAGCTACAGACAACAAACACAATTGCATTTTATCAATGGCAATTTGAATGCGCAGAGATACCATGATGAGATCCTGAGGCCCATTGTCGTGCATATTTTTATTTCATTTATTTATCCTTTATTTAACTGGGAAAGTCAGTTAAGAACTTATTCTTATTTACAATGACGGCCTACCTGGGAACAGTGGGTTAACTGCCTTGTTCAGGGGCAGAACAACAGATTTTTACCTTGTCAGCTCGGGGATTCGATCCAGCAACCTTTCGGTTATTGGCCCAACACTCTAACCACTAGGCTACCTGTCGCCAGACATGTCACCCATTGGAGCATGTTTGGGATGCTCTGAATCAACGTGTACAACAGCGTGTTCCAGTTCCTGCCAATATCCAGCAACTTCGCACAGCCATTGAAGAGGAGTGGGACAAAATTCCACAGGCCACAATCAACAGCCTGATCAACGCTATGCGAAGGAGATGTGGGCATGACAAAAGTGGTGGTCTCGTCAGATACTGACTGCTTTTCTGATCCAAACCCCTACTTAAAAAAAAAAAATGTATTGGTATCTGTGACCAACAGTATTCCCAGTCATGTGAAATCCATAGATTAGGTCCTAGTTAATGGGTTTAAATTGACTGATTCCCTTATATGAACTGTAACTCAGTAAAATCTTTGAATGTTGTGTTTATTTTTGTTCATTGTAATAATAGTATTCCATTTAGCACCCACCATCTCAGATTGTTCTGAGATCGTTTCTGTAGTTAGATAAGCATTCCTGCAACATCATTTTTTGTTGTTGTATGATTAATTTAGTATTCAATAAATATAGTATCTTAAGTTTTTCTAACAATGAGTAAGACATGAGGAATCCAAAGACGTTTTTAGAAGCCACCCACGGACCCCCCACGACAATCCCACCCCAACAACGAGTATATAGCGTCAGTTCTCTAGTTAGCATTTCAAACAGTGGCCAACAAAACCAAAGCATGTGTTTCTGTCATACCTTGTCACTAGACTGCTTACATGTGATTTAGTAATTTGGGTGAACTATCCATTAAACATTGAGGGTGGGGCAATCTTGAAACTTTTAACTTAATAGTAGGAACAGCACTATCTAGTGGTCAGAATCCGGTAATATCCGGATGTAGGATGGGACATTAACCTTAAATTACAAATTTCTCTGAACAGGGGTAAAACAAATATCACCAAATTCCCTGGTAATACTTTGCATAGTATGAAGAAACAATTATTCGAGCCGCAGCTCCATACTACTGGTCAGACAGGAGAACTGATACTGTATACCGATTTTTGGGGTGGGATTTGCTTGGGGAGTCCGTGGGTGGCTTTTGACCATTCCTTTGTATTCCTCAAGTCTAACTCATTGTCAGAAAAAATGTAGGTCCAAAATCGGATGTTAGGTACTATATTTATTGAATATTATATGAATCCTAAAAATGGAAATGGCCAATTTGGATGCAATCAATGAGCTTAATGATTGCTGATCATATCTGTTTCTAACATCAATAATTTTAGAACAATCTTAGATGATGGATGTCAATCCTCTTTCTTGTGCTTTTTGAGTTTGTACGAACATTAGTCTTTCATGCACACATTTTACGTACGCAAGGTCCCAGGAATAGAACCCACTATCCTGGTGTGGCAAGCATCATGGTCTACCACCTGAGCTACAGAGGACCACCATGATGATTGGTTCTAATACTTTCTCCATCTATAAGTACTTTGGGAATTAGAATGTAGTTGACACATGTTGACACAGTATATGCAAGGAGGTACCACATAGCCTAACTCAAATTGAAAGACTAATTTGCAGGGACAAGAAATTATAATATGTAGCCCTAATAGATAATTTAGGTCCTGGTTCTTAAAAGTATTACAAAATATTATGACAGTTATCAATATGTATTTCCATCAGAATCTACACAAATTGGTACCCACATACGGTTGAAGTTGGAAGTTTACATACACCTTAGCCAAATACATTTAATCTCAGTTTTTCACAATTCCTGACATTTAATCCTAGTAAAAATTCCCTGTCTTAGGTCAGTTAGGATCACCACTTTATTTTAAGAATGTGAAATATCAGAATAATAGTAGAGAGAATGATTTATTTCAGCTTTTATTTCTTTCATCACATACCCAGTGGATCAAAAGTTTACATACACTCAATTAGTATTTGATAGCATTGCCTTTAAATTGTTTAACTTGGGTCAAATGTTTTGGGTAGCCTTCCGCAAGCTTCCCACAATAAGTTAGGTGAATGTTGGCCCATTCCTCCTGACAGAGCTGGTGTAACTGAGGTTTGTAGGCCTCCTTGCTCGCTCACGCAAAGAGGCACTGAGTTTGAAGGTAGGCCTTGAAATACATCCACAGGTACACCTCCAATTGACTCAAATGATGTCAATTAGCCTATCAGAAGCTTCTAAAGCCATTACATAATTTTCTGGAATTTTCCAAGCTGGATAAAGGCACAGTCAACTTAGTTTATGTAAACTTCTAACCCACTGGAATTGCGATTAAGTGAAATAATCTGTCTGTAAACAATTGTTAGAAAAATGGCTTGTGTCATGAACAAAGTAGATGTCCTAACTGACTTCCCAAAACTATAGTTTGTTAACTAGAAATTTGTGGAGTGGTTGAAAAACAAGTTTTCAACTGTACCTGCTGTTCTGTGTTGCTTTATCCTAAACCATCTGTTGTGGTTTTCAGTGGAATGCCTACCTGCTCCAAACGTCAGCTGCCGCTTGTCCAATGGGACGGCGTTTCGATTCAGTGGAGAGGAAGTGGGCTTTAACAAAAGCCTCCCTTGCAGGAATGTGTATGTACAGTACCAGACACTGTGGAAGTGTTGCACACGTACACCCAGGTTGCCAAACATTAGGAACAATTTCCTAATATTGACTTGCACCCACACCCCCCTCTTTTGCCCTTAGAACAGCCTTAATTTGTCGGGGCATGGACTCTACAAGGTGTCGAAAGCGCTCCACAGGGATGCTGGCCCATGTTGACTCCAATGCTTCCCACAGTTGTCAAGTTGGCTGGATGTCCTTTGGGTGGCGGACCATTCTTGATACACACAGGAAACTGTTGAGCGTGAAAAACCCAGCAGTGTTGTTCTTGACACAAACCGGTATGCCTTGCACCTACTACCATACCCCATTCAAAGGCACTTGCATCTTTTGTCTTGACCTTTCACCCTCTGAATGGCTCACACACACACTCCATGTCCCAATTGTCTAAAGGCTTAAAAATCCATCTTTAACCGGTCTCCTCCCTTTCATCTACACTGATTGAAGTGAATTTAACACGTGACATCAATAAGGGTTCATAGGTTTCACCTGGATTCACCTGGTCAGTCTGTCATGGAAAGGTGTTCTTAATGTTTTGTATAGGCTGTATCAGGGTTGTATTCATTAGGGCACACCATAGCAAAAGGTTTTAGCTATGATGACCCTGAACATGTTTTATTTTCAATTCATATTGATTAGGCTAAATCATATACAATCATATAGTTATGTGATGTTTTGTACAAATGTGAAACATTATTGAACTGTTTTGAGCTAGCACGTTATTTCCTTGCAGGAGCGGTTACTCCTACAAAGTAGCGGTGGCCCTGTCGCTCTTCCTGGGATGGTTAGGAGCAGATCGCTTCTACCTGGGATACCCAGCTTTAGGTACAGTCTGACTGTTGTTGTTGCTGTACACTCTCAACAACTGACATGGGGGTGCAATGGATGAATTTGCTCTTCAAGTATATTCATTTTCAAATCCTATCTGCTGCTAACAAACCGGTCTAAATACAATGAAAGATATTCTAAACATTTTAGAATCACAAGTAATTGTTTTTGTAAAAAAAGGAAGAACACATTTTGAAATGCATGACTAGCTACCCATTAATTTATTGGATTTATTGATCATGTTTTTTATACGAGAGTTTGAAAAGATCTGCTGGTTTTGGACAGAAACACAACTTCCATGTTTGTGGATTAGTATGAAGTAGACCATTTATCAGTTGAGCATTAATCAACGAAGCAGGTCTATAAGAAACAGAGGGTCACTACTTCCTGTGAGGACCTGAAAGAAACCACTATTACATGACATTATAAAACAGTGGTAAACCCAGACACTGGAGTGAAACACACTGCGGTTTCTTCCTCTTTTTGTCCCTTTCCTTTATTCTTGTTCCTAAATAGGCACCTGCAAGATTACAAAGTGGCTGGTGGCTGAAAGCCCTGCCTTGTTTTTTTTTTTGTGGAGGGGGGGTTAGTTTTTCAAACTAGCATGGAGTACTTTGGTATCGCAGAGCCACACTGCGGATGGGCATGAGCCGGCTTTGGAGGCTGCACTGAGCAACACCTGGCCTGGTTTGGCACAGTTGGCTCGGGGATCATCATTGAACGGTGGGTTATTAACTGGGCTTCTGCTTTGTAGAGTAGCCACCCGACTGGCATCGTTTAAAAAAGAATGTCCACCCTGGAATCAACAAAGCTACCCCTGTTACCTCCCAATGGAGCAATTTACAATAGTGTTAACAATTATTTGGAGTAATTATGTTTTAATTACAAGAGTTGGCGTTTCCATAATTTGCCTGCAGTTCAGATTCTCTGTGGTTTAGCTGTGTGTGTGGCAGTGAGCTAGTGAGTGCCAGTAGTCATTGCCCAGTGATGCAGTGAGTACGCCCAGACATGCAGTAGTGTCATCCCCGGGTCTACCGCCCAGTTATGTTACATAGTTATGTCGTAAGTTAGTGACGGTGTGAATGTTGAAAGGATGATGTGTTTAGTTGAATGACCTGCTCGCCCTGCTCTGTGTTTTCATACATCCAATTCAGCGGCTCAGGTGCACACATTCATGTTTACTCTTCTTCACTGCCCCTCTCAACGATAAAGACCTGTTATTCCCAATCCTCAAAGTTGTTTTGGACACAAAGTTAACTTGGCACGATTTCCCTCTGAAAGCAAATCAGGCAGCAAACAACAAAACACCCAACACACACATACTTACATACCCTCTCCACTCCGCCGCCCAGCAGTGAAAGCGTTCAATATCATTCACCTTTGCCTCGCAAGTTAATTTCCCATTCAGCCACACATGGGCGAAGTTGGAACCGAACATGGGGAATAAACTGAAACCTTGCCCAGTCGCCTGGATTGGAGAGTTTTCATGTAAGCAGCAAAGCGTCGCTCACACAATCGGTAGCAAATTATGATTAGGGGCCACTCAGGGTTTTCTTTATGCCAACTTTAAAGAGGCATGGAGTACCCCATAAAGCTTTGTACCAAGGCTCTCCAACCCTGTTCCTGGAGAGCTACGGTCCTGTAGGTTTTCACTCCAACCCTAGTCTAGCACACCTGATTCTAATAATTAACAGGTTGAGAAGGTGAATCAGGTTAGTTACTGGTGTTGGAGCGAAAACCTGCGGGAGGGTAGCTCTCCAGTAACACAGTTGGAGAGCCTTGGTGTAAACCTACAGGAGGGTAGCTCTCCAGTAACACAGTTGGAGAGCCCTAGTGTAACCCTACAGGAGGGTAGCTCTCCAGTAACACAGTTGGAGAGCCCTAGTGTAACCCTACAGGAGGGTAGCTCTCCAGTAACACAGTTGGAGAGCCCTAGTGTAACCCTACAGGAGGGTAGCTCTCCAGTAACACAGTTGGAGAGCCCTAGTGTAACCCTACAGGAGGGTAGCTCTCCAGTAACACAGTTGGAGAGCCTTGGTGTAAACCTACAGGAGGGTAGCTCTCCAGTAACACAGTTGGAGAGCCTTGGTGTAAACCTACAGGAGGGTAGCTCTCCAGTTACACAGTTAGAGATCCGTCCCTGCTTTATACCCTATTTAACTTCAGCATGTCTCTCTCTCTCTCTAGGGCTGCTCAAGTTCTGTACAGTTGGCTTCTGTGGGATTGGGAGCTTGGTGGATTTCATGTTGATCTCAATGCAGGTGAGTGGTGTTCAGGGGACAGCTGTGGAACACAGAGCTGTTAAGTAATCCCTCTTATCTGTTGGTTATGTCTGTGAAGATGCTCTTTTCACAGTAACCATGAAAGGAATGGTCTATGTGGTGTGTTGATGACAAGGGTGGGTTAGGTCAGTATTTCCCTAATGTTGGGTAGAAGCTGACTCCTTTTGGGTCACAGCTGATGACTACATTGGTTGGTCACAAGACACAAAAGGTGAGTTGGGTAACAATGCAAAGTGAGTTAGGGTACAACTGTGATATCAGAAATGGATGGATTTCATAGTTTGATAATTGTATGATTTCAAAACAACTTCTAAGCTCTTTCTCCCACTATCAGTGATGGTAATCAAGGTGGAGCACATTTTCTTCATCACAGAGCAGCCTGGGCTTTTCTACAATGGTCATGCTTCACACACTCCAATCATAGTAAACCATGTAACATTGTGCAGAAGCATAGCCAAGCCAGTCAGGAGGAGTGTGTGTGCGTGTGTGAATGTCTGTTTGTATTCAGAGGGCACCTGTGTCTCAATCAGTGCAGCCGCAGCCCTCTGCTCTTATCAGCACTAAGCTCTCTATAAATGGGGGTTAATGAGACTGGTTTGTTTCTGCAGAAGGGCTTCTCTCCCCCCCCGTCCCTCGTTCCCCCAGGACCCCCCCTAACCTGTTTAGTCCACAGAGCCTGACAGGGAGAGAAGCCAATCCATTTTTCATCCTGTTAGGGCCTCCGCTCACCCCTCTTGCTCCTCTCCATCCTCATTGGGAAACCAGTGTGGGAGCGGGAAGCCATACGTGGGTCCTATTCACTAGGAACCAAAGTGTGGAGGGATCTAGCTAAACTTCCATCTGAAAACGTTTTGCTACTGCGCAAACAAGAAAACGCTCACCCAGGGGCGGCGCTCCTAGTAGCCGGGGGACTTTAATGCAGGGAAACGTTTTACCAAATTTCTATCAGCATGTTAAATGTGCAACCAGAGGAGAAAAAAATATATGGACCACCTCTACTCCACACACAGAGACGCATACAAAGCTCTCCCTCGCCCTCTTCGGAAATCTGACCATAATTCTATGCTCCTGATTCCTGCTTACAAGCAAAAATGAAAGCAGGAAGCATCAGTGACTAGATCAATAAAAAAGTGGTCAGATGAAGCAGATGCTAAACTACAGGACTGTTTTACTAGCACAGACTGGAATAGGTTCTGGGATTCCTCCGATGGCATTGAGAAGTACACCACTTAAGTCATTGGCTTCATCAATAAGTGCATCGAGGACGTTGTCCCCACAGTGACCGTACGTACATACCCCAACCAGAAGCCATGGATTACAGGCAACATCCGTACTGAGCTAAAGGCTAGAGCTGCTGCTTTCAAGGAGCGGGACTCTAACCCGGACCCGCTATGCCCTCCGACAAACCATCAAACATGCAAAGTGTCAATACAGGACTAAGATTGAATCGTACTACACCAGCCCTGACGTTCTTCGGATGTGGCAGGACTTGCAAACCATTACAGACTACAAAGGGAAGCACAGCCGAGAGCTGCCCAGTGACACTAGCCTACCAGACGAGCTAAATTATTTCTCTGCTCGTTTCGAGGCAAATATCACTGAAACATGCATGGGAGCACCAGCTGTTCCGGGAGACTGTGTGATTATGCTCTCCGCAGCCGATGTGAGTAAGACCTTTAGACAGGTCAACATTCACAAGGCCGCAGGGCCAGACGGATTACCAGGATGTGTACTGCAAGCATGCGCTGACCAACTGGCAAGTGTCTTCACTGACATTTTCAACCTCTCCCTGTCCGAGTCTGTAATACCAGCATGTTTTTATCAGACCACCATAGTGCCTGTGCCCAAGAACACTAAGGTAACCTGCCTAAATGACTACCGACCTGTGGCACTCACATCTGTAGCCATGAAGTGCTTTGAAAGGCTGGTCATGGCTCACATCAACACCATTGTCCCAGAAACCCTAGACCCACTCCAATTTGCATACCGCCCCAACAGATCCACAGATGATGCAATCTCTATTGCACTCCACACTGCCCTTTCCCGCCGGGCGGCCCCGTCAGGAAGTCCAGGATCCAGTTGCAGAGGGAGGTGTTTATTCCCAGGGTCCTTAGCTTAGTGATGAGGTTTGAGGGCACTATGGTGTTGAGAGCTGAGCTGTAGTCAATGAATAGTATTCTCACATAGGTGTTGGTCAGCACATGCTCGCAGGTGGTAAGGGTAGGTAACAACACATCCGCCACGCTGATCCTCAACACAGGGGCCCCTCAGGGGTGCGTGCTCAGTCCCCCCTCCTGTACTCCCTGTTCACTCATGACTGCACAGCCATGCACGACTACAACACCATCATTAAATTTGCTGACGACACAACAGCGGTAGGCCTGATCACCGACAACGGTGAGACAGCCTATAGGGAGGAGGTCCGAGACCTGGCCGTGTGGTGCCAGGACAACAACCTCTCCCTCAATGATCAAGACAAAGGAGATCATTGTAAACTACAGGAAAAAGAGAACCAAGCACGCCCCCATTCTCATCGATGGGGCTGCAGTTGAGCAGGTTGCGAGCTTCAAGTTCCTTGGTGTCCACATCACCAACAAACTATCATGGTCCAAGCACACCAAAACAGTCGTGAAGAGGGCACGACAAAACCTGTTCCCCTGCAGGAGACTGAAAAGATTTGGCATGTGTCCTCAGATTCTCAAAAAGGTTCTACAGCTGCACCATCGAGAGCATTCTGACTGGTTGCATCACTGCCTGGTATGGCAACTGCTCGGCCTCTGACATCAAGGCACTACAGAGGGTAGTGCAAACAGTCCAGTACATCACCGGGGCCAAGCTTCCTGCCATCCAGGACCTCTATACCAGGCGGTGTCAGAGGAAGCCCCTAAAAATTGTCAAAGACACCAGCCACCCTAGTCATAGACTTTCTCTCTACTACCGCACGGCAAGCGATACCGGAGCGCCAAGTCTAGGTCCAAGAGGCTTCTAAACAGCTTCTACCCCCAAGCCATAAGACTCCTGAACATCTAGTCAAATAGCTACCCAGACTATTTGCATTGCCCCCTTATTTTACACCGCTGCTACTCTCTGTTATAATCTATGCATAGTCACTTTAATAACTCTACCTACATGTACATGCTTTCAACTAACCGGTGCCCACGCACATTGACTTTGTATTGGTACTTTACTTTTATTTGTTATTCGTATTTTTTTAAACTACATTGTTGGTTAGGGGCAAGCAAAAGTAAGCATTTCACTGTAAGGTCAACACCTGTTGTATTCGGTGCATGTGACTAATACAATTTGATTTGACTAATGAATACAAGCATCAGCACGCATACAAAGCAAACCTTCAGCTTTAACTCAGTCAACATGGTGGGATGTGTTATAATGAAAAGTAGGCTTATTTGTTTGGGGTTCATTGTTTTTTTTTCCCTGTGTTCCTTGTAAAAATATATTAGTTTGTTATATAGACTAATGGTGGTGTGTGTAGTTTTAGGACTGTATGCCATCATCTTGAATTATATTTCAGCAAAGGCCTATGCTGCTGGAGTCACCCTGTATCACATCTGAGACCAAAACACAAATCATGATACACACTTCAAAGAAACAGAATACCCCTCTTCCTCTCCAGTTCTACACTACATCCGACTGTGTAGCAGGCCTGTATAAAGTCGCTATTTCGTTAGAAAACGGCAGCAGTGTCCGTTTGGCCACTTTGATTAAACGAGGCGACCGTCGCACTGTTTATTATTGAAGGCCCTGAGAGAGGAATGCTTTTAAGCTCCTTTGGCTGGCACGACCCAGCGCAACACTTACATTCTCAATTAGATGTATACGCTGCGTCTTGGCTCCTTCACCTTTTATAAAGAGTGACCATTTTGATTAAGATTGACACTTTTGATAAAGAGTTCTGCGTGTCCGGAGAACCCTTTTCACTTTCGCGAGAGGCGCTGCCCCCATATTTTAAAGGCTATTGTGACTAAGCGCAACGTCGGAGCGGGCAAATGCATTTTTGAGAAGTTGAACTAATGAATAAATACCTGGGATTATTATTAATAGATTCTGGCTGGACGGAGCTAGAGGAAAGGAGACCGGACAGCGTTTGTTTGGGGCTTCTCGCTCTGTCTCTTTCGAAAGACCGAGGTCCACACCAGATGAATGATGTTGGGGAATTTTCCAATTTACTCTCAAACTGGGCAGAGGAGGAGCTAGACAGATGTGATAGATAGATGGAACGTGAACGGAGGGAGCTGTGTGTCAGGCACTGGATTCAAAAATACAAGATAGTGGGTTTCCAGGCCGGCATATGTTGTTGGTCTGGAGTCAGTGGATGGAGTGCTGTTGGTCTGGAGTCAGTGGATGGAGTGCTGTTGGTCTGGAGTCAGTGGATGGAGTGCTGTTGGTCTGGAGTCAGTGGATGGAGTGCTGTTGGTCTGGAGTCAGTGGATGGAGTGCTGTTGGTCTGGAGTCAGTGGATGGAGTCCTGTTGGTCTGGAGTCAGTGGATGGAGTCCTGTTGGTCTGGAGTCAGTGGATGGAGTCCTGTTGGTCTGGAGTCAGTGGATGGAGTCCTGTTGGTCTGGAGTCAGTGGATGGAGTGCTGTTGGTCTGGAGTCAGTGGATGGAGTGCTGTTGGTCTGGAGTCAGTGGATGGAGTGCTGTTGGTCTGGAGTCAGTGGATGGAGTCCTGTTGGTCTGGAGTCAGTGGATGGAGTCCTGTTGGTCTGGAGTCAGTGGATGGAGTCCTGTTGGTCTGGAGTCAGTGGATGGAGTCCTGTTGGTCTGGAGTCAGTGGATGGAGTCCTGTTGGTCTGGAGTCAGTGGATGGAGTCCTGTTGGTCTAGAGTCAGTGGATGGAGTGCTGTTGGTCTAGAGTCAGTGGATGGAGTGCTGTTGGTCTGGAGTCAGTGGATGGAGTGCTGTTGGTCTGGAGTCAGTGGATGGAGTTCTGATCTTGACATGGTAGAGCACAGACTCAGCTTTTGTGTCTGTTTGTGTGTCTGTCTATGCATACGTCCACCTGTGTGTTTTCATTGGTCTGTGGGAGTTCACTGGTCCCCCTCAGCTGTGATTGCCAGACATGTGTTACCTGCTGTACCCAGGTTTTCACCGTCTGTACCCTGATGTCTTTTCTCGTTCCTTCCTTTTAGATTGTGGGTCCGTCAGATAAGTCTGACTACATAGTGGACTACTACGGTGCCAGACTCACACGCCTCTCCATCACCAATGAGACTTACAGAAGAACCCAGATGTCTCCCTGAAGGTTGCTACACTAGTAACGTGTTGGTTAGACAATAGGCTTTGGTGAGTCATTCACTGTGTAATTGTGGAAACTCAGAACTAAAATCGTATATAACGTTGTCCGCTAACATTTACATGTACTCTGTGTACAAAACATTAGGAACACCTTCCTAATATTGAGTTGCACCCCCTTTTGCCAACAGAACACCCTCAATTTGTCGGGAATGGACTCTACAAGGTGTCGAAAGCATTCCACATGTATGCTGGCCCATGTTGACTCCTATGCTTCCCACAGTTGTCATGTTGGCTGGATGTCCTTTGGGTGGTGGACCGTTCTTGATACATGCAGGAAACTGTTGAGCATGAAAAACCCAGTAGTGTTGCAGTTCTTGACAAACTCATACCGGTGCACCTGGCACCTACTACCATACCCCGTTCAAAGGCACAATATTTTGTCTTGCCCATTCACCCTCTGAATGGCACTCATACACAATCCATGTCTAAAGGCTTAAAACTCCTTCGTTAACCTGTCGCCTCCGTTTCATCTACACTGATTGAAGTGGATTTAACAAGTGACATCAATAAGGGATCATAGCTTTCACTTGGATTCACCTGTTTAGTCTATTTCATGGAAAGAGCAGGTGTTCCTAATGTTTTGTACTAATGCCAATTTGATTGTCTAATTATTACATCTGTATAGGGTTGAAAAATTCTGCGAACTTTCAATAAATGCCCTGGTTTTCCAGAAATCATGGCTGGAGGATTCAGGATTTCCTGCTTATTACCTCATAATTCAGGGAATCCTCCAACCGGGATTTCAGGAAAACCATGGAATCTATTGAAAAGGCGCAACGCTCTCTAGTTTTATTAGACAAGTTTAAAAGATTGACGTTTCGGGCCTTCATCTTTCCAATCTATTGAAAGTTCCCAGAAATTAGCAACCCTAAGTCTGTCGTTCTGCCCCTGAACAAGGCAGTTAACCCACTGTTCCTCGGCCGTCATTGTAAATAAGAGTTTGTTCTCAACTGACTTGCCAAGTTAAATAAAGGTAACATTTAATTTTTTTTAAATACAAAATGACATGTACGCAGTCAGGTGGGAAGACAAACTCTGAATGACTCTAACACTAAAAGTGAACCAGATCCCAAGGTTGTGTGGTTTTGCACCACTCTGTAGCTTGTATAAACTATGGAAGGTGAAGGCAAACACCCAGTCAAGGACAACTTATCCATGGTTATCCCCCTTCCCTCTGGTACTCCAGGACGGACCTTCTACCCTGGGGAGGGAATTTTTAAATGTCAGCCTGCTAAGTAAATGTTTGGGGAGGGTGGCACTTCAGGACTGAGGGGGAAAAGGGTCGTGAGAGTGCAGTTATTATACCTGGCATAGGCGTCCCTCATCGGTTGAGTTCTACCACAGAGCAACAAGAGTCACATACCCTTTCACAGTTTGTCAACAATAAAAAATATCCACATCTTTAAATCTCCGAGATTTCAGCTCTCCCTTCTCTCCCCCACTCTGTCTGTTTTCTATGGCTCCTTAGTCTCTGGTTAGCATTATAGAAGCTGCAGTGTGTTTGTGGTGACGGGGGTGTTTGGTTCAATTATACACATGTGGAGTCCATTACAAGCCCTTGAGTGTTTACACTCAGACAAATGGAGAGTGAGAGTGAGAGAGAGAGAGAGAGAGAGATTAAGCCTTCATCCACACCTCTACAGCTCCTCAGTCTCGCAGTCCTTCATTTTACTGCATGCATGTATCTCAGGGCCACATAAAAATGTAACACTGACTGCCTCGAGTATCCAAGTTCAACTGTTTAACACTGACTGCCTCGAGTATCCAAGTTCAACTGTTTAACACTGACTGCCTCGAGTATCCAAGTTCAACTGTTTACAACCTGTTTTCTCTCGTTTCAGGACCAAAGTGAAAAACAAGTATCGTTACCCTCAATCCTGTCATGTCTATTATGCCGCTCTTTTTGGGATCATATTTTTCACTTAATCATTCCGACACACGGACACTAAGACCATCCCAGTCAACACATTGATCATTGATCCTGTCTGCATGTACCCCAATGTGGTGAAGCTCGGCTTTTTAAAATGGATACTCTTAAGAGTGAAGGCTTCATTACAGGAGAAGGCTTTACCCAGCATCTCTTTAGTCTTTCCTTAATTCTTTGTGACCTTCTTTCCTTGCCGCCGCCTCAAAACACATTTTAAAAGATCAGAGGAGATGAGGTCAGAGGTTACAAATGAATCAAGCAAAAAACGTTGTATATTTACCTGTGGTCACCAGCTCAGGTCCTGGAGCGTTAGAGTAGTACAGACCTTTGTTCCAACCCAGCATTATCACACCCTGCATCTCTCCAGAACCAGGGGCTTGATGGCCACCACCATAGAACTTCAAGTCATCGTTAT
This sequence comes from Brachymystax lenok tsinlingensis, assembly GCA_030435695.1. Classification (NCBI taxonomy): domain Eukaryota; kingdom Metazoa; phylum Chordata; class Actinopteri; order Salmoniformes; family Salmonidae; genus Brachymystax; species Brachymystax lenok. The sequence goes on from CM059793.1 coordinate 11,751,090, forward strand.
ACACCTATAAGAATCTAGAATCTGCACTGAGAACATGTCATCTATTGCGTTATTTGAGTATGTCTGGCAGCAAGGGAACTATTTATGTTCTGTATGACTGTTGTTGATTTGTCATTAGCAATTTTTTTTTTTGTAATAATATAATAATAATTTCATGAAAACGGACGCCTTTGTAAATGAAGTTCTGTTCAACACAGAGCAGTAGCAGTTCATTTGGCCAACTCTGAGCTCATTGGAGGAACTATGGCAGTGACCGATCGTCCTGCAGGGATTTCAGAGGTCAAAGAAATGACACGCTAGCTCTCAGCATCATCCTGCAGATGAAGACAGATCTTCTCCCGCTCCCCCAGAACCATCCCTAGTGTCATTTTTATTACAAAGGGTCCAAGTGGGGGTTCTTGGGAAGAGTCACAAGGCAGAGCTTTCCTGCTGTGTGTCTGCCTGATCGGGTACCTGATATAGTCTGTGTCCCAAATGGTGCACTACTTTTCACTGTGCACTACTTTTGACCAAGGCCCATAAGGCTCTGGTGAAAAGAACGGCCTGATGCAGGAGATACGTGAGCCTGAAAGCCATCTTTAGATGTATGAATGTGACACAGTGGAATAAAAGGCAACAGTGTGTACTGTAGGTGGGCAGCTGGAGATTGTAGACATTGTGTCAGTATGGATATCCAACACCACTGCGGTGCATACAGTGGCTCATGGAATTTGTTATAGCAAGAGTTGCGTCGCGGTGGAGGGGGTCCGTTGTTGTTTTGACTGTTTCAGGGCGTAGGAGCTAAGTGTGTGTTTACAGAAGCACGTGTATAATATTCCATGACAGTGGGACTGGATGTCTCTTATCAAGGTTTCTTCGCAAAGTACATTTTTATGAAGGCATAACTTTTAGTGGGTAAATCCTAAGGAAGGAACTTGTTAGTAGTTGAACTGAATAAAGTTTGTTGTAGTTTGACATGACATCAAAACAATGGCTAAACCCTACAAAGAACCAAGTGATGGTCTGAAACACAGTGGTCAAGTTAATTTCACATCTCCCCCAAATCCACTCTCCCTCAGACGCTCCACCTCCACTCCCCAACTCTTCACCCCAACTCTCCCTCAGACACTCCACCTCCACTCCCCAACTCTTCACCCCAACTCTCCCTCAGACACTCCACCTCCACTCCCCAACTCTTCACCCCCACTCTCCCTCAGACACTCCACCTCCACTCCCCAACTCTTCACCCCCACTCTCCCTCAGACGCTCCACCTCCACTCCCCAACTCTTCACCCCAACTCACCCTCCACTTCCTTCGCTCTAGCCAGAGCTCATCAATACAGCACAGGGATAAGAGTGGGGAGATTTATAGGGCACTTCCCAGGAGAGGAGAGAGCTGCAGAGTAGAGGCTGAGCTGAGCTGGGCCTAACCCTCCCTCACACCACACGCCTGACAAAGAGGAGGCCATTTCTCATATAGCAGAGTGCTTTACGGCCTCACATTCCCTTAGTGTGGAGCACTGATATTAGAGAGCACACACAGAGTGTAGAGGAGAGGAGAGACAGACTCCTGCACCCCCTCCAGACCTGCTCCCCTGAAAACAATCTAAACCCCTTTGGAGAAATTCTCCTGCATTGCAGCATCCATTGATTGCACCCACAGCCCAACAACGGAGAGTGGAGAGAGAGAGAAGGGAGCATGAAGAGAGAGGAGAGAGAGAGGCGCAAGAGCGTGGGGCGAGAGAGGGGAGGGAGCATGGAGAGAGAGCGTGGGGAGAGATGAGTAAATAATAGTTGGGTCTGTAGTGATTTGTGAAGTGCTTGCAGGTCTTAGCGTGTGCTAGTTGGATCAGACTGAGGAGGACGTAGCTGCTCTACAGACTCACACACTGACACCCAAGCAAACCCCGATGTCAAGGAGTTTAAACAACCCCCGGGCTCTCTCTCTCACACACACACACACATACACTGCATTCTCAGAATCAGAGAGGCCCTGCAGTAACTTGTCCCCTATAGGCACCTCTACAGTGGACTGTGAGAAAAGCCTAAGCTGAAATAACAGGAAGGCTGGGATGATGAGGTCACCGGCCCCTCAGTAACGTTTGCTTGTCTTTATAGAAGTCAAGTGAGTGAAATCATAAAGTGGCACAGGGAGAGTCCCAGCTGGTTTGGTTCCTCAGAGCCACGGTTGGAAGGCTTGGGCCTACAGCCAGTGGTATGTCCCGAATGGATCCCTATTGGAAGGGCCTACAGCCAGGGGTCTGTCCGTATTGGAAGGGCCTACAGCCAGGGGTCTGTCCCTATTGGAAGGGCCTACAGCCAGGTGTCTGTCCCTATTGGAAGAGCCTACAGCCAGGTGTCTGTCCCAAATGGAACCCTATTCCCCTATATGATGCACTACTAGAGCCCTATGGACCCTGGTCAAAAGTAGTGCACAATAAAGGGAATAGGGGGCCATTTGGGACGCAAACCAGGAAAAACTCTGGTTCCTAGCTTGCCTACAACCAGAGTTATAATCAGAGTCTTTCCTGGTCGGGCCACAAGATGAGGAACAACTCTAGGATTACATTCTTTGGTTAAACCAGACTGAACGCTGCCTTCACCATGTAGTTTAACCAGGCTAGGAGTGCACAACTGTGGTCCTTGAAGGTTTTCCTCCTAGCCTTTTAACTAGAGACTAAGTTCTACTTGAGAAACCAGCTGTGTGCTTTAAACAGACTTCAATGGGTAAAAAGCTGAGCACTGAATGGGAATTAAACTGTATTCTGTTTTTATACATTCTTGAGAGAGGTATGAAGGTATGAATGTACTGTCACACATTGTGAATGTAGGTTACGTCCCAAATGGCACCCTATTCCCTACATAGGGCCCTGGTCAAAAAGTAGTGCACTGTGTAGGGAATAGGGTATCATTTGGGACACAACCATAGTCTTCAGCTCCAGTAGAAGATATCCAGGATTCACATCAGACCACATCATGTTCACTAACGCAGCAAAACAGCCGCAGCAGCGGTGGCCAGCTGGGACATAAAGGAATCTTTGTTCTCCAGCTGGCCCTGATTTTCATGAAGTTCATACATCTTTCTGTCCATCCCTCCTTCACTCCTTAAGTACGTCCTGGCTTCTGGCAACTTCTCAGTTCTGAAAGAGAGAAATCTGGACAGGTCACGGCTCTCTGTATAACCACGCAGGGTCACGAGCCATGTGTGTTTAATCACAAGGTAATTATTGCAGTGTACCACGCTCCAGAGCCCCCCTCAGCTTTTCTCAGCACCAGGACTACATCCCAAATGGTTCCCTATTGGGAATACTATGTTGGGACACATCCCAGGTTGTAGAGGAGAGGCCCTAATTGGTTCAGTATGGGGACAATATCTCCCCCACACATGTTATGATGAATCACTTCCTGTGCTAAAGGTTCTCTGAGGTATTTGAGCGCACTGTTCTTCCCATAGCCTCCAACGCATGGGCCTACTGTACGCACACAGACGTACGGGCACAGACATACATGCATAGACATACACACACAGGCGTATGCACATAGACGTAAGCGCACAGAACCACACTCAAACATACAAAAGAGAAGGTGCACACACACACACACATCCAATGGCATACAGTATGCTCAGGCACGCCAGAAAACACACACACAGTGCCTAGAGAGGGCTTCCATTACCCCTGTTCAGTTTGGTAAAGCGCAGGTCAAGATGGATTCATGTGCATCGCTAGGCCTTCTGAGAGCTGCTTGTTGACTCTGTCACAACTTATTTCTACTTTCTGATCATGTCCTGATTGGAGGGCTGGAGGTCATGCTGCAGTCTCGTTGGACCGTGGCCCTGTGCACAGCGATAAGGTTGTGGTCAGAAACTGCTCAATAAGCAAATCATTTTTCCTTTCCCCTGCGCACTCACACACACACACACACACACTCTTTCTCTACTCCTCTTCTACACACACACCTTTCCACTACACACTCTTTCTTTCTCTCATCTTACACAAATGTGTCTCAATATCAGAGATAAACTACTTGAGGACCGTTAGAAACACTTCATGTAATACCCTCATCTCCCTCTCTTGTAAACACACACACACACACAATCCCCCTGGCTCAATCTCTCTCCCCATCTTGGCTGACTCCCTCTCTCCTTATCTTGGCTCTCTCTCTCTCCTTATCTTGGCTCTCTCTCTCTCTCCGTATCTTGACTCACTCTCTCGCTTCCTATCTTGGCTCACTCTCTCGCTTCCTATCTTGGCTCACTCTCTCGCTTCCTATCTTGGCTCACTCTCTCGCTTCCTATCTTAGCTCACTCTCTCTCCTTATCTTGGCTCACTCTCTCTCATTATCTTGGCTCACTCTCTCTCATTATCTTGGCTCACTCTCTCGCCTTTTCTTGGCTCAGTCCCTCTCGCCTTTTCTTGGCTCACTCTCCTCCTCATCTTGGCTCACTCCATTTTACTCCCAAATGGCCGCCCTTTCCACTCTACTCCATTACGCATCCCTCACTGGGGCTAATGAAATCTGCTGTTCAATAAGAATCTGTTTAGGATGGATAAAGAAATTCCTCCTCCTCAGAGAGTCTGGAGGGAGGTCTGTATGCTAGCTGGGTGGGTGTCTCCTCCACTCGACTACATTGGTCAAGTATTAAAGCCCTTTAAAGAAGGGCAATGTCAACTGTCACCGCCAGATGAGATGTTTAATCACTGAAATAAAACTTGATTTCCTTGTTTGTTTGTTGGTGTGGTAAAAAAAGCACACAAAAAAGGAAAGTAACAACACCCACATTTTGATTTAGCATGTTTTACCCCCCCACCCATAACACCCCTCACTGGCACATTTGCGTAGGTTACAGAAGCCATGAAATTACAGTTACGTTGCTCATGACCAAGTGCAGGAGAGGAATTCACTGATAAGGTGACAGGCTTCACAAAGTGTTGATCAAAGGAGCTAATAAATAAATAAATCCTCAAGCCCTGCCCCCTAATTCCTTTCTTTTAGTTTTCCCATTTCAGGCGTGGTACCAGATAAGCCAGTTCAATAATCACACATGCGCTCAGGCATAGCATGGCATGGCATGGCATAGCGACTCAGCTGATACTTGGCTTCCCTGCCAACAGGAACCTGCCGCTGGAGGAGGCTGGCTTGAGAGTGGCGCCGTGGGCACTATGTCACGACGGGTGGGAGGATGGGGGACTGTGGGTGGTGTATGGTATATTATTGTTATGATGCTCATATTGCTTTGGGTTACCCCTTGCCCCCTTATATGCAGATCTTTCCATCTGTTTTTTCTGTTCTTAAACCTCACGTTTCACCTGAGGTCACATTTTGCTATAATAAAGCAGTAAAAATCCCTCTGGATCTCATCTTAAGGGATGTGTCCATTTACACAATGGTGGAAACACATCTCTCTTTAAGACCATTCAGGTCTCTGATGGAAGCAGGGAAGAAGTTTAGAACAGCGCCACCTAGCAACGGCTCAAACTGAAGTAGGGGTGTGTGTTTTAAAGGCCCCCCCTCAAAAGGGGGTTGACAAAGACCCTCATTGAGGCACTTAACTCAGTCAATCAGTAAGATTATAACGCACATGTGGGCTGGGATATTAACAATAGCTCAATATGAAGAACAAGAGGGTAAATAAACCAAACCAATAAAACACAGGCCTTATCAAAGACTTCCATTTAATCCCTCCCTGTGACCGCCAAGCCACTTAAAAACAGGCAGCGGGCGTGAAATAAGCAGCACCTGTTTTGGGGGGCAGCTCATAGGCAGACACACGCGCACATGCATGCACACACACACAGTGTGCTTCCATGCATGCTGCCATGCATATTCCTTCTACTACGGCCCAGCCTCGCAACCAGTCTGAAGCACGCTTACTCTCTTTTACCCAACACAGTGGACAGCTGTGACAGCACTACTTTACAAAGAAATGGATTGCTAGCTCTTTCTCTGTTTTCCTCTCTCGCTACAATGTCTGGGTCTGGAGAATATTAACACGCCGGAGTTCTACATTTGGCAGCCAGAGGGCTAACCTTCAGGATCTCAGTCGGATAGAAACTAAAATACAAAAATTACTAAGCCTGCAAAAGATGTGAATGGTCACTGTTAAGAAGTGAAATTAGTCTAATGAATTTGGGGCCCTACCTCTCACCAACCCCTATTTTGGGAGGGAGGGAGGGAGAGAGGGAGAGGAGAGAAATGAGAGGAGAGAAAGAGAGAGAGAGAGAGTGTACGTGTGTGTGCCTGTGTGTGCGTCATCCATTTTACCACAGGCTGGTGAACTGACCTCAATAAAAAAAGAGTTATTGGACTCCAATGAAGAGTAATGACTAAGGGAAATACTCCTCTTCCAGGGATGCATCCCAAATGGTACCCTATTTCCTACATAGTGCACTACTTTGGACCAGAGCCCACAGGTGCCATAGGGCCATAGTGCACTAGGTAGGGAATAAGGTACTATTTGGGACATAGCCCAACTCTACATGTGAGTTCTGTGGTCGAATGCCTCTCTCTTTTTCACAGTGTTCACACAGACCATTTCAATCACCTAGTAGAATCTCTTAGGACCTTAATAGATAATACCTTACTAAAACTCTCTCCCTCTCCTCTCTCCCTCTCCTCTCTCTCCCTCTCCCTCCATCTCTCTGTGTGTGTGTTTCCTCCAGTACTCTGTTGTCCCATTGTCTACCATGGAATAGAGAGATTTATTGTGAAGAAAGACAGAAACATACCAGAGGCCACTGATGAAAAACAACACCTTCCACATCGACAGAAAGGAAAGAAGACAAACTAAGTCCCTATAAATGTACTAGACCTGGATCTGGAAGGTGGCAGGCTAGCTGACAGGGACATACTCTCACAGATGCCTGTACAAACACACACACACCAGGACAGCTCAGACATTGATTCTATTACATATTCAGCAGAGTAACTCAATCTAAATGTTATTTGTCATGTGTAAACTTTACAGTGAAATGTTTGCTTACGTCCCCTTCACAACGATGCAAAGTTTTTAAAAAAGTAAAAAAATACAAATAGTAACACAAGATGAATAAAATACACTAAGATGGAGCTACAATACAGGGAGTGCCAGTACCAGATCTCTGTCCAGAGGTACAAGGTACTTGAGGTAGATATGTACATGAAGGCAGGGTAAAGTGACTAGGCATCAGGATAGATAATAATAAGGTATTTGAGGTAGATATGTACATGAAGGCAGGGTAAAGTGACTAGGCATCAGGATAGATAATAATAAGGTACTTGAGGTAGATATGTACATGAAGGCAGGGTAAAGTGACTAGGCATCAGAATAGATAATAATAAGGTATTTGAGGTAGATATGTACATAAAGGCAGGGTAAAGTGACTAGGCATCAGGATAGATGATAATAAGGTATTTGAGGTAGATATGTACATGAAGGCAGGGTAAAGTGACTAGGCATCAGGATAGATGATAATAAGGTATTTGAGGTAGATATGTACATGAAGGCAGGGTAAAGTGACTAGGCATCAGGATAGATAATAATAAGGTATTTGAGGTAGATATGTACATGAAGGCAGGGTAAAGTGACTAGGCATCAGGATAGATAATAATAAGGTATTTGAGGTAGATATGTACATGAAGGCAGGGTAAAGTGACTAGGCATCAGGATAGATAATAATAAGAGTAAAATAAAGAACAGAGCCTGAACCTGGTAGAACATCTCTGGTGAGACCTAAATATAGCTGTGCAGCGACACTCCCCATCCAACCTGACAGAGCTTGAGAGGATCTGCAGAGAAGAATGGGAGAAACTCCTCAAATACAGGTGTCAAGCTTGTAGCGTCATACCCAAGAAGACTCAATGCTGTAATCACTGCCAAAGGTGCTTCAACAAAGTACTGAGTAAAGGGTCTGAATACTTATGTAAATGTAATATCAGTTTTTTATTTTGTATAAATTTGCAACAATTTCTAAAAGCTTGTTTTTGCTTTGTCATTATGGGATATTGTGTGTAGATGAAAAATGAAAAGAAAATATTAATAAAAAATGATTTCATCCGTTTTAGAATAAGGCTGTAATGTGGAAAAAGTCAAGGGGTCTGAATTCTTTAAAGCATAAAAAAATACATGTTTTGTCATACCCGTGGTATATGGTCTGATATACCATGGCTGTCAGCCAATCAGCATTCAGGGATTGGACCACCCAGTTTATAATTTAATTGATACCATGGCATTGTTGAATACTTGTTTCTGATTGTCTTGAAGGGTATTCTAGAACGTTCCTTATTTCCCTACAACGCACAGTATGTCAGCACGGTAGAATACAATGACTATAGTTAATTCGTGCATGTTCTATGAGCTGCTTTTGAAAGCAAAAGTCAAATTCAAACATTATTGGCGTTGCTGAATTAGATTTTCAGAATAGCAAGCTAGGACTGATGGTTTGGTTAGCTTACTTGGCAAGTCTGTGTTTGGTTACCAAGACAACTACTGTAGCTATCTAGTAAACTTCCTAGCTACTTCAGTGGATGTTGATTATCCCTTTTATACCATGGCTATAATTTAACACATTTGCCACTAGAAATGTGTCCACTTGCTGGTAGAAATGTGTTCAACTCAGGGCTCTATGTATTCTCTGGAAAATAATGCAACTCCGTGGAAGGTTAGTTCCACTCTGTTAACACGTCGTGGAACACTCCTTCCAAGTCATTCACTATTTTCCATATAACGCATAGCCCCTCGTTGACTATCCCTTACTTGCGTTTTGGTTATTGTCCTTCTAAAAGGTGGATTTGTCTCCCAGTGTCTGTTGGACAGCAGACTGAAAAAGGTTTTCATCTAGTACTTTGTCTGTGCTTAGCTCTATTCCTTTTCTTTTCTTGTTATCCATTTTTTGCAGTATTACTTTAGTGCTTTACTACAGGCAGGACACGTTTTTGAATATATGTTTTTCTGTACAGGCTTCCTACTTTTCAAATCAAATCAAATGGTATTTGTCACATGCGCCGAATACGACAGGTGTAGACCTCATGAGTCTTATGGCTTGGGGGGTAGAAGCTGTTTAGAAGCCTTTTGGACCTAGACTTGGCGCTCCGGTACCGCTTGCTGTGCGTTAGCAGAGAGAACAGTCTATGACTAGGGTGGCTGGAGTCTTTGACAATTTTTAGGGCCTTCTTATGACACCGCCTGGTATAGAGGTCCTGGATGGCAGGAAGCTTGGCCCCAGTGATGTACTGGGCCGTACGCATTACCCACTGTAGTGCCTTGCGGTCGGAGGCAGAGCAATAGCCATACCAGGCAGTGTTGCAACAGTCAGGATGCTCTCGATGTTGGAACTGTTGGAACGTTTTGAGGATCTGATCTGTTGGGGCGGTATGCAAATTGGAGTGGGTCTAGGGTTTCTGGGATAATCAATCAAATTTACTTATAAAGCCCTTCGTACACCAGCTGATGTCACAAAGTGCTGTACAGAGAGACAGACAGAGAGAGAGAGAGAGACAGAGACAGAGACAGAGACAGAGAAAAGAAAGAAAGAAAGAAACAATTAAGAAAGAGAGAAAAATAGAGATAATTGGAGAGAGCATACTTAACTTCACACAGGACACTGGATAAGACAGGAGAAATACTCCAGATACAACAGACTGACCCTAGCCTCCTGACACAAACTATTGCAACATAAATACTGGAGGCTGAGACAGGAGGGGTCGGGAGACACTGTGGCCCCGTCCGACGATACCCCCGGACAGGCAGGATATAACCCCACCCACTTTGCCAAAGAACAGCCCCCACACCACTAGAGGGATATCTTCAACCACCAACTTACCATCCTGAGACAAGGCCGAGTATAGCCCACGAAGATCTCCCCCACGGCACAAACCCAAGGGGGGAGCCAACCCAGACAGGAAGATCACGTCAGTGACTCAACCCACCCAAGTGACGCACCCCTCCTAGGGATGGCATGGAAGAGCACCAGTAAGCCAGTGACTCAGTCCCTGTAATAGGGTTAGAGGCAGAGAATCCCGGCGGAGAGAGGGGAACCGGCCAGGCAGAGACCGCAAGGACGGTTCGTTGCTCCAGTGCCTTTCCGTTCACCTTCACACTCCTGGGCCAGACTACACTCAATCATAGGACCTACTGAAGAGATGAGTCTTCAATAAAGACTTAAAGGTCGAGACCGAGTCTGCGTCTTTCACATGGACAGGCAGACCATTCCATAAAAATTGAGCTCTATAGGAGAAAGTCCTGCCTCCAGCTTTGTCTTGTGACCGTAGCGTATGTGTAGGTATGTACGGCAGGACCAAATCGGAAAGATAGGTAGGAGCAAGCCCATGTAATGCTTTGTAGGTTAGCAGAAAACCTTGAAATCAGCCCTAGCCTTAACATGAATCCAGTGTACAGAGGCGAGCACTGGAGTAATATGGTACAATTTGGGGGTTCTAGTCAAGATTCTAGCAGTCGTGTTTAGCACTAACTGAAGTTTATTTAGTGCTTTATCTGGGTAGCCGGAAAGTAGAGCATTGCAGTAGTCTAACCTAGAAGTGACAAAAGCATGGATACATTTTTCTGCATCATTCTTGGACAGAAAGTTTCAGATTTTTGCAAAGCTACGTAGATGGAAAAAAGCTGTCTTGAAACAGTCTTGATATGTTCATCTAAAGAGAGATCAGGGTCCAGAGTAACGCTGAGGTCCTTCACAGTTTTATTTGAGATGACTGTACAACCATCAAGATTAATTGTCAGATTCAACAGAAGATCTCTTTGTTTCTTGGGACTTAGAACAAGCATCTCTGATTTGTCCGAGTTTAAAAGTAGAACACTTACCGCCATCCACTTCCTTATGTCTGAAAGACAGGCTTCCAGGGAGGGCAATTTTTGGGCTTCACCATGTTTCATCAAAATGTACAGCTGTGTGTCGTCCGCATAGCAGTGAAAGTTAACAGGGACTAGTGGGTCCTACTGAACCTGGACTACAGGGACTAGTAGGTCCTACTGAACCTGGACTATAGGGACTAGTGGGTCCTACTGAACCTGGACCATAGGGACTAGTGGGTCCTACTGAACCTGGACCATAAGGACTAGCGAGTCATACTGAACCTGGACCATAGGGACTAGTGAGTCATAATGAACCTGGGCTATAGGAACTAGTGAGTCATACTGAACATGAACTACAGGGACTAGTGAGTCATACTGAACCTGGGCTATAGGGACTAGTGAGTCATAATGAACCTGGGCTATAGGAACTAGTGAATCATACTGAACCTGGACTATAGGAACTAGTGAGTCACACTGAGCCTGGGCTATAGGAACTAGTGAGTCATACTGAACCTGGGCTATAGGAACTAGTGAGTCATACTGAACCTGGACTATAGGAACTAGTGAGTCATACTGAACCTGGACTACAGGGACTAGTGAGTCATACTGAACCTGGGCTATAAGGACTAGTGGGTCGGACTGAACCTGGACTATAGGGACTAGTGAGTCATACTGAACCTGGGATATAGGAACTAGTGAGTCATACTGAACCTGAACTACAGGGACTAGTGAGTCATGCTGAACCTGGGCTATAGGGACTAGTGAGTCATACTGAACCTGGGCTATAGGGACTAGTGAGTCATACTGAACCTGGACTATAGGGACTAGTGAGTCATACTGAACCTGGGCTATAGGGTCTAGTGAGTCATACTGAACCTGGACTGTAGGAACTAGTGAGTCATACTGAACCTGGGCTATAGGAAATAGTGAGTCATACTGAACCTGGACTATAGGAACTAGTGAGTCATACTGAACCTGGACTACAGGGACTAGTGAGACAGACTGAACCTGGACCATAGGGACAAGTGAGTCATACTGAACCTGGACTATAGGAACTAGTGAGTCATACTGAACCTGGACTATAGGAACTAGTGAGTCATACTGAACAAGAACTACAGGGACTAGTGAGTCTGAACCTGGACTACAGGGACTAGTGTGTCTGAACCTGGACTATAGGGACTAATGAGAAAGACTGAACCTGGATCATAGGGACTAGTGAATCAAACTGAACCTGGACTTTAGGGACTAGTGAGTCAGACTGAACCTGGACTATAGGGTCTAGTGTGTCTGAACCTGGACCATAGGGACTAGTGAGTCAGACTAAACCTGGACAATAGGGACTAGTGAGTCAGACTGAACCTGGACTTTAGGGACTAGTAAGTCAGACTGAACCTGGACTATAGGGTCTAGTGTGTCTGAACCTGGACCATAGGGACTAGTGAGTCAGACTAAACCTGGACAATAGGGACTAGTGAGTCAGACTGAACCTGGACTATAAGGACTAGTTGGTATAGGGACTAGTGAGTCATACTAATCCTGGAGTATAGGGACTAGTGAGTCATACTGAACCTGGACTATACAGACTAGTGGGTCATACTCAACCTGGACAATAGGATCTAGTGGGTCTGAACCTGGACTATAGGGACTAGTGAGTCATACTGAACCTGGACTATAGGGACTAGTGAGTCTGAACCTGGACTACAGGGACAAGTGAGTCATACTGAAACTAGACTATTGAGACTAGTGAGTCATACTGATACTGGACTATATGGACTAGTGAGAAAGACTGAACCTGGACCATAGGGACTAGTGAGTCATACTGAACCTGGACTTTAGGGACTAGTGAGTCAGACTGAACCTGGACTATAGGGTCTAGTGTGTCTGAACCTGGACCATAGGGACTAGTGGGTCATTCTCAACCTGGACTATAGGGGCTATGCGGTCAGACTGAACCTGGACTATAATGACTAGTGAGTCTGAACCTGGACTACAGGGACAAGTGAGTCATACTGAAACTAGACTATTGGGACTAGTGAGTCATACTGATACTGGACTATAGGGACTAGTGAGAAAGACTGAACCTTGACCATAGGGACTAGTGAGTCAGACTGAACCTGGACTATAGGGACTAGTGAGTCAGACTGAACCTGGACCATAGGGACTAGTGAGTCAGACTGAACCTGGACTATAGGGACTAGTGAGTCTGAACCTGGACTACAGGGACTAGTGAGTCAGACTGAACCTGTACTATAGGGACTAGTGGGTCGGACTGAACCTGGACTATAGGAACTAGTGAGTCATACTGAACCTGGGATATAGGAACTAGTGAGTCATACTGAACATGAACTACAGGGACTAGTGAGTCATACTGAACCTGGGCATAGGGACTAGTGAGTCATACTGAACCTGGGCTATAGGAACTAGTGAATCATACTGAACCTGAACTATAGTAACTAGTGAGTCATACTGAACCTGGGCTATAGGGTCTAGTGAGTCATACTGAACCTGGACTATAGGAACTAGTGAGTCATACTGAACCTTGGCTATAGGAACTAGTGAGTCATACTGAACCTGGACTATAGGAACTAGTGAGTCATACTGAACCTGGACTACAGGGACTAGTGAGTCATACTGAACCTGGGCTATTGGGACTAGTGGGTCGGACTGAACCTGGACTATAGGGACTAGTGAGTCATACTGAACCTGGGATATAGGAACTAGTGAGTCATACTGAACCTGAACTACAGGGACTAGTGAGTCATGCTGAACCTGGGCTATAGGGACTAGTGAGTCATACTGAACCTGGGCTATAGGGACTAGTGAGTCATACTGAACCTGGACTATAGGGACTAGTGAGTCATACTGAACCTGGGCTATAGGGTCTAGTGAGTCATACTGAACCTGGACTATAGGAACTAGTGAGTCATACTGAACCTGGGCTATAGGGTCTAGTGAGTCATACTGAACCTGGACTATAGGAACTAGTGAGTCATACTGAACCTGGGCTATAGGAACTAGTGAGTCATACTGAACCTGGACAATAGGAACTAGTGAGTCATACTGAACCTGGACTATAGGGACTAGTGAGACAGACTGAACCTGGACCATAGGGACTAGTGAGTCATACTGAACCTGGACTATAGGAACTAGTGAGTCATACTGAACCTGGACTATAGGAACTAGTGAGTCATACTGAACCTGAACTACAGGGACTAGTGAGTCTGAACCTGGACTACAGGGACTAGTGTGTCTGAACCTGGACTATAGGGACTAATGAGAAAGACTGAACCTGGATCATAGGGACTAGTGAATCAAACTGAACCTGGACTTTAGGGACTAGTGAGTCAGACTGAACCTGGACTATAGGGTCTAGTGTGTCTGAACCTGGACCATAGGGACTAGTGAGTCAGACTAAACCTGGACAATAGGGACTAGTGAGTCAGACTGAACCTGGACTTTAGGGACTAGTAAGTCAGACTGAACCTGGACTATAGGGTCTAGTGTGTCTGAACCTGGACCATAGGGACTAGTGAGTCAGACTAAACCTGGACAATAGGGACTAATGAGTCAGACTGAACCTGGACTATAAGGACTAGTTGGTATAGGGACTAGTGAGTCATACTAATCCTGGAGTATAGGGACTAGTGAGTCATACTGAACCTGGACTATACAGACTAGTGGGTCATACTCAACCTGGACAATAGGATCTAGTGGGTCTGAACCTGGACTATAGGGACTAGTGAGTCATACTGAACCTGGACTATAGGACTAGTGAGTCTGAACCTGGACTACAGGGACAATGAGTCATACTGAAACTAGACTATTGAGACTAGTGAGTCATACTGATACTGGACTATATGGACTAGTGAGCAAGACTGAACCTGGACCATAGGGACTAGTGAGTCATACTGAACCTGGACTTTAGGGACTAGTGAGTCAGACTGAACCTGGACTATAGGGTCTAGTGTGTCTGAACCTGGACCATAGGGACTAGTGGGTCATTCTCAACCTGGACTATAGGGGCTATGCGGTCAGACTGAACCTGGACTATAATGACTAGTGAGTCTGAACCTGGACTACAGGGACAAGTGAATCATACTGAAACTAGACTATTGGGACTAGTGAGTCATACTGATACTGGACTATAGGGACTAGTGAGAAAGACTGAACCTTGACCATAGGGACTAGTGAGTCAGACTGAACCTGGACTATAGGGACTAGTGAGTCAGACTGAACCTGGACCATAGGGACTAGTGAGTCAGACTGAACCTGGACTATAGGGACTAGTGAGTCTGAACCTGGACTACAGGGACTAGTGAGTCAGACTGAACCTGTACTATAGGGACTAGTGGGTCGGACTGAACCTGGACTATAGGAACTAGTGAGTCATACTGAACCTGGGATATAGGAACTAGTGAGTCATACTGAACATGAACTACAGGGACTAGTGAGTCATACTGAACCTGGGCATAGGGACTAGTGAGTCATACTGAACCTGGGCTATAGGAACTAGTGAATCATACTGAACCTGAACTATAGTAACTAGTGAGTCATACTGAACCTGGGCTATAGGGTCTAGTGAGTCATACTGAACCTGGACTATAGGAACTAGTGAGTCATACTGAACCTTGGCTATAGGAACTAGTGAGTCATACTGAACCTGGACTATAGGAACTAGTGAGTCATACTGAACCTGGACTACAGGGACTAGTGAGTCATACTGAACCTGGGCTATTGGGACTAGTGGGTCGGACTGAACCTGGACTATAGGGACTAGTGAGTCATACTGAACCTGGGATATAGGAACTAGTGAGTCATACTGAACCTGAACTACAGGGACTAGTGAGTCATGCTGAACCTGGGCTATAGGGACTAGTGAGTCATACTGAACCTGGGCTATAGGGACTAGTGAGTCATACTGAACCTGGACTATAGGGACTAGTGAGTCATACTGAACCTGGGCTATAGGGTCTAGTGAGTCATACTGAACCTGGACTATAGGAACTAGTGAGTCATACTGAACCTGGGCTATAGGGTCTAGTGAGTCATACTGAACCTGGACTATAGGAACTAGTGAGTCATACTGAACCTGGGCTATAGGAACTAGTGAGTCATACTGAACCTGGACAATAGGAACTAGTGAGTCATACTGAACCTGGACTATAGGGACTAGTGAGACAGACTGAACCTGGACCATAGGGACTAGTGAGTCATACTGAACCTGGACTATAGGAACTAGTGAGTCATACTGAACCTGGACTATAGGAACTAGTGAGTCATACTGAACCTGAACTACAGGGACTAGTGAGTCTGAACCTGGACTACAGGGACTAGTGTGTCTGAACCTGGACTAT
Organism: Brachymystax lenok tsinlingensis; assembly: GCA_030435695.1. Taxonomy (NCBI): domain Eukaryota; kingdom Metazoa; phylum Chordata; class Actinopteri; order Salmoniformes; family Salmonidae; genus Brachymystax; species Brachymystax lenok. Next base: position 11,767,212 of record CM059793.1, read on the forward strand.
AGGGACTAATGAGAAAGACTGAACCTGGATCATAGGGACTAGTGAATCAAACTGAACCTGGACTTTAGGGACTAGTGAGTCAGACTGAACCTGGACTATAGGGTCTAGTGTGTCTGAACCTGGACCATAGGGACTAGTGAGTCAGACTAAACCTGGACAATAGGGACTAGTGAGTCAGACTGAACCTGGACTTTAGGGACTAGTAAGTCAGACTGAACCTGGACTATAGGGTCTAGTGTGTCTGAACCTGGACCATAGGGACTAGTGAGTCAGACTAAACCTGGACAATAGGGACTAATGAGTCAGACTGAACCTGGACTATAAGGACTAGTTGGTATAGGGACTAGTGAGTCATACTAATCCTGGAGTATAGGGACTAGTGAGTCATACTGAACCTGGACTATACAGACTAGTGGGTCATACTCAACCTGGACAATAGGATCTAGTGGGTCTGAACCTGGACTATAGGGACTAGTGAGTCATACTGAACCTGGACTATAGGGACTAGTGAGTCTGAACCTGGACTACAGGGACAATGAGTCATACTGAAACTAGACTATTGAGACTAGTGAGTCATACTGATACTGGACTATATGGACTAGTGAGCAAGACTGAACCTGGACCATAGGGACTAGTGAGTCATACTGAACCTGGACTTTAGGGACTAGTGAGTCAGACTGAACCTGGACTATAGGGTCTAGTGTGTCTGAACCTGGACCATAGGGACTAGTGGGTCATTCTCAACCTGGACTATAGGGGCTATGCGGTCAGACTGAACCTGGACTATAATGACTAGTGAGTCTGAACCTGGACTACAGGGACAAGTGAATCATACTGAAACTAGACTATTGGGACTAGTGAGTCATACTGATACTGGACTATAGGGACTAGTGAGAAAGACTGAACCTTGACCATAGGGACTAGTGAGTCAGACTGAACCTGGACTATAGGGACTAGTGAGTCAGACTGAACCTGGACCATAGGGACTAGTGAGTCAGACTGAACCTGGACTATAGGGACTAGTGAGTCTGAACCTGGACTACAGGGACTAGTGAGTCAGACTGAACCTATACTATAGGGACTAGTGGGTCGGACTGAACCTGGACTATAGGGACTAGTGAGGCATACTGAACCTGGGATATAGGAACTAGTGAGTCATACTGAACATGAACTACAGGGACTAGTGAGTCATACTGAACCTGGGCATAGGGACTAGTGAGTCATACTGAACCTGGGCTATAGGAACTAGTGAATCATACTGAACCTGAACTATAGTAACTAGTGAGTCATACTGAACCTGGGCTATAGGGTCTAGTGAGTCATACTGAACCTGGACTATAGAACTAGTGAGTCGTACTGAACCTGGGCTATAGGAACTAGTGAGTCATACTGAACCTGGACTATAGGAACTAGTGAGTCATACTGAACCTGGACTATAGGGACTAGTGAGACAGACTGAACCTGGACCATAAGGACTAGAGAGTCATACTGAACCTGGACTATAGGAACTAGTGAGTCATACTGAACCTGGACTATAGGAACTAGTGAGTCATACTGAACCTGAACTACAGGGACTAGTGAGTCTGAACCTGGACTACAGGGACTAGTGTGTCTGAACCTGGACTATAGGGACTAATGAGAAAGACTGAACCTGGATCATAGGGACTAGTGAATCAAACTGAACCTGGACTTTAGGGACTAGTGAGTCAGAATGAACCTGGACTATAGGGTCTAGTGTGTCTGAACCTGGACCATAGGGACTAGTGAGTCAGACTAAACCTGGACAATAGGGACCAGTGAGTCAGACTGAACCTGGACTTTAGGGACTAGTGAGTCAGACTGAACCTGGACTATAGGGTCTACTGTGTCTGAACCTGGACCATAGGGACTAGTGAGTCAGACTAAACCTGGGCAATAGGGACTAGTGAGTCAGACTGAACCTGGACTATAAGGACTAGTTGGTATAGGGACTAGTGAGTCATACTAATCCTGGAGTATAGGGACTAGTGTGTCATACTGAACCTGGACTATACGGACTAGTGGGTCATACTCAACCTGGACAATAGGATCTAGTGAGTCTGAACCTGGACTATAGGGACTAGTGAGTCATACTGAACCTGGACTATAGGGACTAGTGAGTCATACTGAACCTGGACTACAGGGACTAGTGAGTCATACTGAAACTAGACTATTGAGACTAGTGAGTCATACTGAACCTGGACTATAGGGACTAGTGAGTCTGAACCTGGACTACAGGGACAAGTGAGTCATACTGAAACTAGACTATTGAGACTAGTGAGTCATACTGATACTGGACTATATGGACAGAGTGAGAAAGACTGAACCTGGACCATAGGGACTAGTGAGTCATACTGAACCTGGACTTTAGGGACTAGTGTGTCTGAACCTGGACCATAGGGACTAGTGGGTCATTCTCAACCTGGACTATAGGGGCTATGGGGTCAGACTGAACCTGGACTATAATGACTAGTGAGTCTGAACCTGGACTACAGGGACAAGTGAGTCATACTGAAACTAGACTATTGGGACTAGTGAGTCATACTGATACTGGACTATAGGGACTAGTGAGAAAGACTGAACCTGGACCATAGGGACTAGTGAGTCAGACTGAACCTGGACTATAGGGACTAGTGAGTCATACTGAACCTGGACTATAGTGACTAGTGAGTCATACTGAACCTGGACTACAGGGACTATTGAGTCAAACTGAAATTAGACTATTGAGACTAGTGAGTCATACTGAACCTGGACTACAGGGACAAGTGAGTCATACTGAAACTAGACTATTGAGACTAGTGAGTCATACTGATACTGGACTATATGGACTAGTGAGAAAGACTGAACCTGGACTATAGGGACTAGTGAGTCAGACTGAACCTGGACTTTAGGGACTAGTGAGTCAGACTGAACCTGGACTATAGGGTCTAGTGTGTCTGAACCTGGATCATAAGGACTAGTGAGTCAGACTAAACCTGGGAAATAGGGACTAGTGAGTCAGACTGAACCTGGACTATAAGGACTAGTTGGTATAGGGACTATTGAGTCATACTAATCCTGGAGTATAGGGACTAGTGAGTCATACTGAACCTGGACTATACGGACTAGTGGGTCATACTCAACCTGGACAATAGGATCTAGTGAGTCTGAACCTGGACTATAGGGACTAGTGAGTCATACTGAACCTGGACTATAGGGACTAGTGAGTCATACTGAACCTGGACTACAGGGACTAGTGAGTCATACTGAAACTAGACTATTGAGACTAGTGAGTCATACTGAACCTGGACTATAGGGACTAGTGTGTCTGAACTTGGACTACAGGGACAAGTGAGTCATACTGAAACTAGACTATTGAGACTAGTGAGTCATACTGATACTGGACTATATGGACTAGTGAGACAGACTGAACCTGGACCATAGGGACTAGTGAGTCATACTGAACCTGGACTATAGGAACTAGTGAGTCATACTGAACCTGGACTATAGGAACTAGTGAGTCATACTGAACCTGAACTACAGGGACTAGTGAGTCTGAACCTGGACTACAGGGACTAGTGTGTCTGAACCTGGACTATAGGGACTAATGAGAAAGACTGAACCTGGATCATAGGGACTAGTGAATCAAACTGAACCTGGACTTTAGGGACTAGTGAGTCAGACTGAACCTGGACTATAGGGTCTAGTGTGTCTGAACCTGGACCATAGGGACTAGTGAGTCAGACTAAACCTGGACAATAGGGACTAGTGAGTCAGACTGAACCTGGACTTTAGGGACTAGTAAGTCAGACTGAACCTGGACTATAGGGTCTAGTGTGTCTGAACCTGGACCATAGGGACCAGTGAGTCAGACTAAACCTGGACAATAGGGACTAATGAGTCAGACTGAACCTGGACTATAAGGACTAGTTGGTATAGGGACTAGTGAGTCATACTAATCCTGGAGTATAGGGACTAGTGAGTCATACTGAACCTGGACTATACAGACTAGTGGGTCATACTCAACCTGGACAATAGGATCTAGTGGGTCTGAACCTGGACTATAGGGACTAGTGAGTCATACTGAACCTGGACTATAGGGACTAGTGAGTCTGAACCTGGACTACAGGGACAATGAGTCATACTGAAACTAGACTATTGAGACTAGTGAGTCATACTGATACTGGACTATATGGACTAGTGAGCAAGACTGAACCTGGACCATAGGGACTAGTGAGTCATACTGAACCTGGACTTTAGGGACTAGTGAGTCAGACTGAACCTGGACTATAGGGTCTAGTGTGTCTGAACCTGGACCATAGGGACTAGTGGGTCATTCTCAACCTGGACTATAGGGGCTATGCGGTCAGACTGAACCTGGACTATAATGACTAGTGAGTCTGAACCTGGACTACAGGGACAAGTGAATCATACTGAAACTAGACTATTGGGACTAGTGAGTCATACTGATACTGGACTATAGGCACTAGTGAGAAAGACTGAACCTTGACCATAGGGACTAGTGAGTCAGACTGAACCTGGACTATAGGGACTAGTGAGTCAGACTGAACCTGGACCATAGGGACTAGTGAGTCAGACTGAACCTGGACTATAGGGACCAGTGAGTCTGAACCTGGACTACAGGGACTAGTGAGTCAGACTGAACCTATACTATAGGGACTAGTGGGTGGACTGAACCTGGACTATAGGGACTAGTGAGGCATACTGAACCTGGGATATAGGAACTAGTGAGTCATACTGAACATGAACTACAGGGACTAGTGAGTCATACTGAACCTGGGCATAGGGACTAGTGAGTCATACTGAACCTGGGCTATAGGAACTAGTGAATCATACTGAACCTGAACTATAGTAACTAGTGAGTCATACTGAACCTGGGCTATAGGGTCTAGTGAGTCATACTGAACCTGGACTATAGAACTAGTGAGTCGTACTGAACCTGGGCTATAGGAACTAGTGAGTCATACTGAACCTGGACTATAGGAACTAGTGAGTCATACTGAACCTGGACTATAGGGACTAGTGAGACAGACTGAACCTGGACCATAGGGACTAGAGAGTCATACTGAACCTGGACTATAGGAACTAGTGAGTCATACTGAACCTGGACTATAGGAACTAGTGAGTCATACTGAACCTGAACTACAGGAACTAGTGAGTCTGAACCTGGACTACAGGGACTAGTGTGTCTGAACCTGGACTATAGGGACTAATGAGAAAGACTGAACCTGGATCATAGGGACTAGTGAATCAAACTGAACCTGGACTTTAGGGACTAGTGAGTCAGAATGAACCTGGACTATAGGGTCTAGTGTGTCTGAACCTGGACCATAGGGACTAGTGAGTCAGACTAAACCTGGACAATAGGGACCAGTGAGTCAGACTGAACCTGGACTTTAGGGACTAGTGAGTCAGACTGAACCTGGACTATAGGGTCTACTGTGTCTGAACCTGGACCATAGGGACTAGTGAGTCAGACTAAACCTGGGCAATAGGGACTAGTGAGTCAGACTGAACCTGGACTATAAGGACTAGTTGGTATAGGGACTAGTGAGTCATACTAATCCTGGAGTATAGGGACTAGTGTGTCATACTGAACCTGGACTATACGGACTAGTGGGTCATACTCAACCTGGACAATAGGATCTAGTGAGTCTGAACCTGGACTATAGGGACTAGTGAGTCATACTGAACCTGGACTATAGGGACTAGTGAGTCATACTGAACCTGGACTACAGGGACTAGTGAGTCATACTGAAACTAGACTATTGAGACTAGTGAGTCATACTGAACCTGGACTATAGGGACTAGTGAGTCTGAACCTGGACTACAGGGACAAGTGAGTCATACTGAAACTAGACTATTGAGACTAGTGAGTCATACTGATACTGGACTATATGGACAAGTGAGAAAGACTGAACCTGGACCATAGGGACTAGTGAGTCATACTGAACCTGGACTTTAGGGACTAGTGTGTCTGAACCTGGACCATAGGGACTAGTGGGTCATTCTCAACCTGGACTATAGGGGCTATGGGGTCAGACTGAACCTGGACTATAATGACTAGTGAGTCTGAACCTGGACTACAGGGACAAGTGAGTCATACTGAAACTAGACTATTGGGACTAGTGAGTCATACTGATACTGGACTATAGGGACTAGTGAGAAAGACTGAACCTGGACCATAGGGACTAGTGAGTCAGACTGAACCTGGACTATAGGGACTAGTGAGTCATACTGAACCTGGACTATAGTGACTAGTGAGTCATACTGAACCTGGACTACAGGGACTATTGAGTCAAACTGAAATTAGACTATTGAGACTAGTGAGTCATACTGAACCTGGACTACAGGGACAAGTGAGTCATACTGAAACTAGACTATTGAGACTAGTGAGTCATACTGATACTGGACTATATGGACTAGTGAGAAAGACTGAACCTGGACTATAGGGACTAGTGAGTCAGACTGAACCTGGACTTTAGGGACTAGTGAGTCAGACTGAACCTGGACTATAGGGTCTAGTGTGTCTGAACCTGGATCATAAGGACTAGTGGGTCATTCTCAACCTGGACTATAGAGGCTATGTCAGACTGAACCTGGACTATAGGGACTAGTGAGTCATACTGAACCTGGACTATAGGGACTAGTGAGTCTGAACCTGGACTACAGGGACAATGAGTCATACTGAAACTAGACTATTGAGACTAGTGAGTCATACTGATACTGGACTATATGGACTAGTGAGCAAGACTGAACCTGGACCATATAGGGACTAGTGAGTCATACTGAACCTGGACTTTAGGGACTAGTGAGTCATACTGAACCTGGACTATAGGGTCTAGTGTGTCTGAACCTGGACCATAGGGACTAGTGGGTCATTCTCAACCTGGACTATAGGGGCCATGCGGTCAGACTGAACCTGGACTATAATGACTAGTGAGTCTGAACCTGGACTACAGGGACAAGTGAATCATACTGAAACTAGACTATTGGGACTAGTGAGTCATACTGATACTGGACTATAGGGACTAGTGAGAAAGACTGAACCTTGACCATAGGGACTAGTGAGTCATACTGAACCTGGACTATAGGGACTAGTGAGTCATACTGAACCTGGACCATAGGGACTAGTGAGTCATACTGAACCTGGACTATAGGACTAGTGAGTCTGAACCTGGACTACAGGGACTAGTGAGTCAGACTGAACCTATACTATAGGGACTAGTGGGTCGGACTGAACCTGGACTATAGGACTAGTGAGGCATACTGAACCTGGGATATAGGAACCAGTGAGTCATACTGAACATGAACTACAGGGACTAGTGAGTCATACTGAACCTGGGCATAGGGACCAGTGAGTCATACTGAACCTGGGCTATAGGAACTAGTGAATCATACTGAACCTGAACTATAGTAACTAGTGAGTCATACTGAACCTGGGCTATAGGGTCTAGTGAGTCATACTGAACCTGGACTATAGAACTAGTGAGTCACTGAACCTGGGCTATAGGACAAGTGAGTCATACTGAACCTGGACTATAGGAGACTAGTGAGTCATACTGATACTGGACTATATGGACTAGTGAGACAGACTGAACCTGGACCATAGGGACTAGTGAGTCATACTGAACCTGGACTATAGGAACTAGTGAGTCATACTGAACCTGGACTATAGGAACTAGTGAGTCATACTGAACCTGAACTACAGGGACTAGTGAGTCTGAACCTGGACTACAGGGACTAGTGTGTCTGAACCTGGACTATAGGGACTAATGAGAAAGACTGAACCTGGATCATAGGGACTAGTGAATCAAACTGAACCTGGACTTTAGGGACTAGTGAGTCAGACTGAACCTGGACTATAGGGTCTAGTGTGTCTGAACCTGGACCATAGGGACTAGTGAGTCAGACTAAACCTGGACAATAGGGACTAGTGAGTCAGACTGAACCTGGACTTTAGGGACTAGTGAGTCAGACTGAACCTGGACTATAGGGTCTACTGTGTCTGAACCTGGACCATAGGGACTAGTGAGTCAGACTAAACCTGGGCAATAGGGACTAGTGAGTCAGACTGAACCTGGACTATAAGGACTAGTTGGTATAGGGACTAGTGAGTCATACTAATCCTGGAGTATAGGGACTAGTGAGTCATACTGAACCTGGACTATACAGACTAGTGGGTCATACTCAACCTGGACAATAGGATCTAGTGGGTCTGAACCTGGACTATAGGGACTAGTGAGTCATACTGAACCTGGACTATAGGGACTAGTGAGTCTGAACCTGGACTACAGGGACAATGAGTCATACTGAAACTAGACTATTGAGACTAGTGAGTCATACTGATACTGGACTATATGGACTAGTGAGCAAGACTGAACCTGGACCATAGGGACTAGTGAGTCATACTGAAACTAGACTATTGAGACTAGTGAGTCATACTGATACTGGACTATATGGACAAGTGAGAAAGACTGAACCTGGACTTTAGGGACTAGTGAGTCAGACTGAACCTGGACTATAGGGTCTAGTGTGTCTGAACCTGGACCATAGGGACTAGTGGGTCATTCTCAACCTGGACTATAGGGGCTATGCGGTCAGACTGAACCTGGACTATAATGACTAGTGAGTCTGAACCTGGACTACAGGGACAAGTGAGTCATACTGAAACTAGACTATTGGGACTAGTGAGTCATACTGATACTGGACTATAGGGACTAGTGAGAAAGACTGAACCTGGACCATAGGGACTAGTGAGTCAGACTGAACCTGGACTATAGGGACTAGTGAGTCATACTGAACCTGGACTATAGTGACTAGTGAGTCATACTGAAACTGGACTACAGGGACTATTGAGTCAAACTGAAATTAGACTATTGAGACTAGTGAGTCATACTGAACCTGGACTACAGGGACAAGTGAGTCATACTGAAACTAGACTATTGAGACTAGTGAGTCATACTGATACTGGACTATATGGACTAGTGAGAAAGACTGAACCTGGACTATAGGGACTAGTGAGTCAGACTGAACCTGGACTTTAGGGACTAGTGAGTCAGACTGAACCTGGACTATAGGGTCTAGTGTGTCTGAACCTGGATCATAAGGACTAGTGAGTCAGACTAAACCTGGGAAATAGGGACTAGTGAGTCAGACTGAACCTGGACTATAAGGACTAGTTGGTATAGGGACTATTGAGTCATACTAATCCTGGAGTATAGGGACTAGTGAGTCATACTGAACCTGGACTATACGGACTAGTGGGTCATACTCAACCTGGACAATAGGATCTAGTGAGTCTGAACCTGGACTATAGGGACTAGTGAGTCATACTGAACCTGGACTATAGGGACTAGTGAGTCATACTGAACCTGGACTACAGGGACTAGTGAGTCATACTGAAACTAGACTATTGAGACTAGTGAGTCATACTGAACCTGGACTATAGGGACTAGTGTGTCTGAACTTGGACTACAGGGACAAGTGAGTCATACTGAAACTAGACTATTGAGACTAGTGAGTCATACTGATACTGGACTATATGGACTAGTGAGACAGACTGAACCTGGACCATAGGGACTAGTGAGTCATACTGAACCTGGACTATAGGAACTAGTGAGTCATACTGAACCTGGACTATAGGAACTAGTGAGTCATACTGAACCTGAACTACAGGGACTAGTGAGTCTGAACCTGGACTACAGGGACTAGTGTGTCTGAACCTGGACTATAGGGACTAATGAGAAAGACTGAACCTGGATCATAGGGACTAGTGAATCAAACTGAACCTGGACTTTAGGGACTAGTGAGTCAGACTGAACCTGGACTATAGGGTCTAGTGTGTCTGAACCTGGACCATAGGGACTAGTGAGTCAGACTAAACCTGGACAATAGGGACTAGTGAGTCAGACTGAACCTGGACTTTAGGGACTAGTAAGTCAGACTGAACCTGGACTATAAGGACTAGTTGGTATAGGGACTAGTGAGTCATACTAATCCTGGAGTATAGGGACTAGTGAGTCATACTGAACCTGGACTATACAGACTAGTGGGTCATACTCAACCTGGACAATAGGATCTAGTGGGTCTGAACCTGGACTATAGGGACTAGTGAGTCATACTGAACCTGGACTATAGGGACTAGTGAGTCTGAACCTGGACTACAGGGACAATGAGTCATACTGAAACTAGACTATTGAGACTAGTGAGTCATACTGATACTGGACTATATGGACTAGTGAGCAAGACTGAACCTGGACCATAGGGACTAGTGAGTCATACTGAACCTGGACTTTAGGGACTAGTGAGTCAGACTGAACCTGGACTATAGGGTCTAGTGTGTCTGAACCTGGACCATAGGGACTAGTGGGTCATTCTCAACCTGGACTATAGGGGCTATGCGGTCAGACTGAACCTGGACTATAATGACTAGTGAGTCTGAACCTGGACTACAGGGACAAGTGAATCATACTGAAACTAGACTATTGGGACTAGTGAGTCATACTGATACTGGACTATAGGCACTAGTGAGAAAGACTGAACCTTGACCATAGGGACTAGTGAGTCAGACTGAACCTGGACTATAGGGACTAGTGAGTCAGACTGAACCTGGACCATAGGGACTAGTGAGTCAGACTGAACCTGGACTATAGGGACTAGTGAGTCATACTGAACCTGGGATATAGGAACTAGTGAGTCATACTGAACATGAACTACAGGGACTAGTGAGTCATACTGAACCTGGGCTATAGGGTCTAGTGAGTCATACTGAACCTGGACTATAGAACTAGTGAGTCGTACTGAACCTGGGCTATAGGAACTAGTGAGTCATACTGAACCTGGACTATAGGAACTAGTGAGTCATACTGAACCTGGACTATAGGGACTAGTGAGACAGACTGAACCTGGACCATAGGGACTAGAGAGTCATACTGAACCTGGACTATAGGAACTAGTGAGTCATACTGAACCTGGACTATAGGAACTAGTGAGTCATACTGAACCTGAACTACAGGAACTAGTGAGTCTGAACCTGGACTACAGGGACTAGTGTGTCTGAACCTGGACTATAGGGACTAATGAGAAAGACTGAACCTGGATCATAGGGACTAGTGAATCAAACTGAACCTGGACTTTAGGGACTAGTGAGTCAGAATGAACCTGGACTATAGGGTCTAGTGTGTCTGAACCTGGACCATAGGGACTAGTGAGTCAGACTAAACCTGGACAATAGGGACCAGTGAGTCAGACTGAACCTGGACTTTAGGGACTAGTGAGTCAGACTGAACCTGGACTATAGGGTCTACTGTGTCTGAACCTGGACCATAGGGACTAGTGAGTCAGACTAAACCTGGGCAATAGGGACTAGTGAGTCAGACTGAACCTGGACTATAAGGACTAGTTGGTATAGGGACTAGTGAGTCATACTAATCCTGGAGTATAGGGACTAGTGTGTCATACTGAACCTGGACTATACGGACTAGTGGGTCATACTCAACCTGGACAATAGGATCTAGTGAGTCTGAACCTGGACTATAGGGACTAGTGAGTCATACTGAACCTGGACTATAGGGACTAGTGAGTCATACTGAACCTGGACTACAGGGACTATTGAGTCAAACTGAAATTAGACTATTGAGACTAGTGAGTCATACTGAACCTGGACTACAGGGACAAGTGAGTCATACTGAAACTAGACTATTGAGACTAGTGAGTCATACTGATACTGGACTATATGGACTAGTGAGAAAGACTGAACCTGGACTATAGGGACTAGTGAGTCAGACTGAACCTGGACTTTAGGGACTAGTGAGTCAGACTGAACCTGGACTATAGGGTCTAGTGTGTCTGAACCTGGATCATAAGGACTAGTGAGTCAGACTAAACCTGGGAAATAGGGACTAGTGAGTCAGACTGAACCTGGACTATAAGGACTAGTTGGTATAGGGACTATTGAGTCATACTAATCCTGGAGTATAGGGACTAGTGAGTCATACTGAACCTGGACTATACGGACTAGTGGGTCATACTCAACCTGGACAATAGGATCTAGTGAGTCTGAACCTGGACTATAGGGACTAGTGAGTCATACTGAACCTGGACTATAGGGACTAGTGAGTCATACTGAACCTGGACTACAGGGACTAGTGAGTCATACTGAAACTAGACTATTGAGACTAGTGAGTCATACTGAACCTGGACTATAGGGACTAGTGTGTCTGAACTTGGACTACAGGGACAAGTGAGTCATACTGAAACTAGACTATTGAGACTAGTGAGTCATACTGATACTGGACTATATGGACTAGTGAGACAGACTGAACCTGGACCATAGGGACTAGTGAGTCATACTGAACCTGGACTATAGGAACTAGTGAGTCATACTGAACCTGGACTATAGGAACTAGTGAGTCATACTGAACCTGAACTACAGGGACTAGTGAGTCTGAACCTGGACTACAGGGACTAGTGTGTCTGAACCTGGACTATAGGGACTAATGAGAAAGACTGAACCTGGATCATAGGGACTAGTGAATCAAACTGAACCTGGACTTTAGGGACTAGTGAGTCAGACTGAACCTGGACTATAGGGTCTAGTGTGTCTGAACCTGGACCATAGGGACTAGTGAGTCAGACTAAACCTGGACAATAGGGACTAGTGAGTCAGACTGAACCTGGACTTTAGGGACTAGTAAGTCAGACTGAACCTGGACTATAAGGACTAGTTGGTATAGGGACTAGTGAGTCATACTAATCCTGGAGTATAGGGACTAGTGAGTCATACTGAACCTGGACTATACAGACTAGTGGGTCATACTCAACCTGGACAATAGGATCTAGTGGGTCTGAACCTGGACTATAGGGACTAGTGAGTCATACTGAACCTGGACTATAGGGACTAGTGAGTCTGAACCTGGACTACAGGGACAATGAGTCATACTGAAACTAGACTATTGAGACTAGTGAGTCATACTGATACTGGACTATATGGACTAGTGAGCAAGACTGAACCTGGACCATAGGGACTAGTGAGTCATACTGAACCTGGACTTTAGGGACTAGTGAGTCAGACTGAACCTGGACTATAGGGTCTAGTGTGTCTGAACCTGGACCATAGGGACTAGTGGGTCATTCTCAACCTGGACTATAGGGGCTATGCGGTCAGACTGAACCTGGACTATAATGACTAGTGAGTCTGAACCTGGACTACAGGGACAAGTGAATCATACTGAAACTAGACTATTGGGACTAGTGAGTCATACTGATACTGGACTATAGGCACTAGTGAGAAAGACTGAACCTTGACCATAGGGACTAGTGAGTCAGACTGAACCTGGACTATAGGGACTAGTGAGTCAGACTGAACCTGGACCATAGGGACTAGTGAGTCAGACTGAACCTGGACTATAGGGACTAGTGAGTCATACTGAACCTGGGATATAGGAACTAGTGAGTCATACTGAACATGAACTACAGGGACTAGTGAGTCATACTGAACCTGGGCTATAGGGTCTAGTGAGTCATACTGAACCTGGACTATAGAACTAGTGAGTCGTACTGAACCTGGGCTATAGGAACTAGTGAGTCATACTGAACCTGGACTATAGGAACTAGTGAGTCATACTGAACCTGGACTATAGGGACTAGTGAGACAGACTGAACCTGGACCATAGGGACTAGAGAGTCATACTGAACCTGGACTATAGGAACTAGTGAGTCATACTGAACCTGGACTATAGGAACTAGTGAGTCATACTGAACCTGAACTACAGGAACTAGTGAGTCTGAACCTGGACTACAGGGACTAGTGTGTCTGAACCTGGACTATAGGGACTAATGAGAAAGACTGAACCTGGATCATAGGCTCTAGTGAATCAAACTGAACCTGGACTTTAGGGACTAGTGAGTCAGAATGAACCTGGACTATAGGGTCTAGTGTGTCTGAACCTGGACCATAGGGACTAGTGAGTCAGACTAAACCTGGACAATAGGGACTAGTGAGTCAGACTAAACCTGGACAATAGGGACCAGTGAGTCAGACTGAACCTGGACTTTAGGGACTAGTGAGTCAGACTGAACCTGGACTATAGGGTCTACTGTGTCTGAACCTGGACCATAGGGACTAGTGAGTCAGACTAAACCTGGGCAATAGGGACTAGTGAGTCAGACTGAACCTGGACTATAAGGACTAGTTGGTATAGGGACTAGTGAGTCATACTAATCCTGGAGTATAGGGACTAGTGTGTCATACTGAACCTGGACTATACGGACTAGTGGGTCATACTCAACCTGGACAATAGGATCTAGTGAGTCTGAACCTGGACTATAGGGACTAGTGAGTCATACTGAACCTGGACTATAGGGACTAGTGAGTCATACTGAACCTGGACTACAGGGACTATTGAGTCAAACTGAAATTAGACTATTGAGACTAGTGAGTCATACTGAACCTGGACTACAGGGACAAGTGAGTCATACTGAAACTAGACTATTGAGACTAGTGAGTCATACTGATACTGGACTATATGGACTAGTGAGAAAGACTGAACCTGGACTATAGGGACTAGTGAGTCAGACTGAACCTGGACTTTAGGGACTAGTGAGTCAGACTGAACCTGGACTATAGGGTCTAGTGTGTCTGAACCTGGATCATAAGGACTAGTGAGTCAGACTAAACCTGGGAAATAGGGACTAGTGAGTCAGACTGAACCTGGACTATAAGGACTAGTTGGTATAGGGACTATTGAGTCATACTAATCCTGGAGTATAGGGACTAGTGAGTCATACTGAACCTGGACTATACGGACTAGTGGGTCATACTCAACCTGGACAATAGGATCTAGTGAGTCTGAACCTGGACTATAGGGACTAGTGAGTCATACTGAACCTGGACTATAGGGACTAGTGAGTCATACTGAACCTGGACTACAGGGACTAGTGAGTCATACTGAAACTAGACTATTGAGACTAGTGAGTCATACTGAACCTGGACTATAGGGACTAGTGTGTCTGAACTTGGACTACAGGGACAAGTGAGTCATACTGAAACTAGACTATTGAGACTAGTGAGTCATACTGATACTGGACTATATGGACTAGTGAGACAGACTGAACCTGGACCATAGGGACTAGTGAGTCATACTGAACCTGGACTATAGGAACCAGTGAGTCATACTGAACCTGGACTATAGGAACTAGTGAGTCATACTGAACCTGAACTACAGGGACTAGTGAGTCTGAACCTGGACTACAGGGACTAGTGTGTCTGAACCTGGACTATAGGGACTAATGAGAAAGACTGAACCTGGATCATAGGGACTAGTGAATCAAACTGAACCTGGACTTTAGGGACTAGTGAGTCAGACTGAACCTGGACTATAGGGTCTAGTGTGTCTGAACCTGGACCATAGGGACTAGTGAGTCAGACTAAACCTGGACAATAGGGACTAGTGAGTCAGACTGAACCTGGACTTTAGGGACTAGTAAGTCAGACTGAACCTGGACTATAAGGACTAGTTGGTATAGGGACTAGTGAGTCATACTAATCCTGGAGTATAG
Source organism: Brachymystax lenok tsinlingensis (assembly GCA_030435695.1). Classification (NCBI taxonomy): domain Eukaryota; kingdom Metazoa; phylum Chordata; class Actinopteri; order Salmoniformes; family Salmonidae; genus Brachymystax; species Brachymystax lenok. Next base: position 11,782,791 of record CM059793.1, read on the forward strand.
GGACTAGTGAGTCATACTGAACCTGGACTATACAGACTAGTGGGTCATACTCAACCTGGACAATAGGATCTAGTGGGTCTGAACCTGGACTATAGGGACTAGTGAGTCATACTGAACCTGGACTATAGGGACTAGTGAGTCTGAACCTGGACTACAGGGACAATGAGTCATACTGAAACTAGACTATTGAGACTAGTGAGTCATACTGATACTGGACTATATGGACTAGTGAGCAAGACTGAACCTGGACCATAGGGACTAGTGAGTCATACTGAACCTGGACTTTAGGGACTAGTGAGTCAGACTGAACCTGGACTATAGGGTCTAGTGTGTCTGAACCTGGACCATAGGGACTAGTGGGTCATTCTCAACCTGGACTATAGGGGCTATGCGGTCAGACTGAACCTGGACTATAATGACTAGTGAGTCTGAACCTGGACTACAGGGACAAGTGAATCATACTGAAACTAGACTATTGGGACTAGTGAGTCATACTGATACTGGACTATAGGGACTAGTGAGAAAGACTGAACCTTGACCATAGGGACTAGTGAGTCAGACTGAACCTGGACTATAGGGACTAGTGAGTCAGACTGAACCTGGACCATAGGGACTAGTGAGTCAGACTGAACCTGGACTATAGGGACTAGTGAGTCATACTGAACCTGGGATATAGGAACTAGTGAGTCATACTGAACATGAACTACAGGGACTAGTGAGTCATACTGAACCTGGGCTATAGGGTCTAGTGAGTCATACTGAACCTGGACTATAGAACTAGTGAGTCGTACTGAACCTGGGCTATAGGAACTAGTGAGTCATACTGAACCTGGACTATAGGAACTAGTGAGTCATACTGAACCTGGACTATAGGGACTAGTGAGACAGACTGAACCTGGACCATAGGGACTAGAGAGTCATACTGAACCTGGACTATAGGAACTAGTGAGTCATACTGAACCTGGACTATAGGAACTAGTGAGTCATACTGAACCTGAACTACAGGAACTAGTGAGTCTGAACCTGGACTACAGGGACTAGTGTGTCTGAACCTGGACTATAGGGACTAATGAGAAAGACTGAACCTGGATCATAGGCTCTAGTGAATCAAACTGAACCTGGACTTTAGGGACTAGTGAGTCAGAATGAACCTGGACTATAGGGTCTAGTGTGTCTGAACCTGGACCATAGGGACTAGTGAGTCAGACTAAACCTGGACAATAGGGACCAGTGAGTCAGACTGAACCTGGACTTTAGGGACTAGTGAGTCAGACTGAACCTGGACTATAGGGTCTACTGTGTCTGAACCTGGACCATAGGGACTAGTGAGTCAGACTAAACCTGGGCAATAGGGACTAGTGAGTCAGACTGAACCTGGACTATAAGGACTAGTTGGTATAGGGACTAGTGAGTCATACTAATCCTGGAGTATAGGGACTAGTGTGTCATACTGAACCTGGACTATACGGACTAGTGGGTCATACTCAACCTGGACAATAGGATCTAGTGAGTCTGAACCTGGACTATAGGGACTAGTGAGTCATACTGAACCTGGACTATAGGGACTAGTGAGTCATACTGAACCTGGACTACAGGGACTAGTGAGTCATACTGAAACTAGACTATTGAGACTAGTGAGTCATACTGAACCTGGACTATAGGGACTAGTGAGTCTGAACCTGGACTACAGGGACAAGTGAGTCATACTGAAACTAGACTATTGAGACTAGTGAGTCATACTGATACTGGACTATATGGACAAGTGAGAAAGACTGAACCTGGACCATAGGGACTAGTGAGTCATACTGAACCTGGACTTTAGGGACTAGTGTGTCTGAACCTGGACCATAGGGACTAGTGGGTCATTCTCAACCTGGACTATAGGGGCTATGGGGTCAGACTGAACCTGGACTATAATGACTAGTCAGTCTGAACCTGGACTACAGGGACAAGTGAGTCATACTGAAACTAGACTATTGGGACTAGTGAGTCATACTGATACTGGACTATAGGGACTAGTGAGAAAGACTGAACCTGGACCATAGGGACTAGTGAGTCAGACTGAACCTGGACTTTAGGGACTAGTGAGTCAGAATGAACCTGGACTATAGGGTCTAGTGAGTCATACTGAACCTGAACTACAGGGACTAGTGAGTCTGAACCTGGACTACAGGGACTAGTGTGTCTGAACCTGGACTATAGGGACTAATGAGAAAGACTGAACCTGGATCATAGGGACTAGTGAATCAAACTGAACCTGGACTTTAGGGACTAGTGAGTCAGAATGAACCTGGACTATAGGGTCTAGTGTGTCTGAACCTGGACCATAGGGACTAGTGAGTCAGACTAAACCTGGACAATAGGGACCAGTGAGTCAGACTGAACCTGGACTTTAGGGACTAGTGAGTCAGACTGAACCTGGACTATAGGGTCTACTGTGTCTGAACCTGGACCATAGGGACTAGTGAGTCAGACTAAACCTGGGCAATAGGGACTAGTGAGTCAGACTGAACCTGGACTATAAGGACTAGTTGGTATAGGGACTAGTGAGTCATACTAATCCTGGAGTATAGGGACTAGTGTGTCATACTGAATCTGGACTATACGGACTAGTGGGTCATACTCAACCTGGACAATAGGATCTAGTGAGTCTGAACCTGGACTATAGGGACTAGTGAGTCATACTGAACCTGGACTATAGGGACTAGTGAGTCATACTGAACCTGGACTACAGGGACTAGTGAGTCATACTGAAACTAGACTATTGAGACTAGTGAGTCATACTGAACCTGGACTATAGGGACTAGTGAGTCTGAACCTGGACTACAGGGACAAGTGAGTCATACTGAAACTAGACTATTGAGACTAGTGAGTCATACTGATACTGGACTATATGGACAGAGTGAGAAAGACTGAACCTGGACCATAGGGACTAGTGAGTCATACTGAACCTGGACTTTAGGGACTAGTGTGTCTGAACCTGGACCATAGGGACTAGTGGGTCATTCTCAACCTGGACTATAGGGGCTATGGGGTCAGACTGAACCTGGACTATAATGACTAGTCAGTCTGAACCTGGACTACAGGGACAAGTGAGTCATACTGAAACTAGACTATTGGGACTAGTGAGTCATACTGATACTGGACTATAGGGACTAGTGAGAAAGACTGAACCTGGACCATAGGGACTAGTGAGTCAGACTGAACCTGGACTATAGGGACTAGTGAGTCATACTGAACCTGGACTATAGTGACTAGTGAGTCATACTGAACCTGGACTACAGGGACTATTGAGTCAAACTGAAATTAGACTATTGAGACTAGTGAGTCATACTGAACCTGGACTACAGGGACAAGTGAGTCATACTGAAACTAGACTATTGAGACTAGTGAGTCATACTGATACTGGACTATATGGACTAGTGAGAAAGACTGAACCTGGACTATAGGGACTAGTGAGTCAGACTGAACCTGGACTTTAGGGACTAGTGAGTCAGACTGAACCTGGACTATAGGGTCTAGTGTGTCTGAACCTGGATCATAAGGACTAGTGAGTCAGACTAAACCTGGGAAATAGGGACTAGTGAGTCAGACTGAACCTGGACTATAAGGACTAGTTGGTATAGGGACTATTGAGTCATACTAATCCTGGAGTATAGGGACTAGTGAGTCATACTGAACCTGGACTATACGGACTAGTGGGTCATACTCAACCTGGACAATAGGATCTAGTGAGTCTGAACCTGGACTATAGGGACTAGTGAGTCATACTGAACCTGGACTATAGGGACTAGTGAGTCATACTGAACCTGGACTACAGGGACTAGTGAGTCATACTGAAACTAGACTATTGAGACTAGTGAGTCATACTGAACCTGGACTATAGGGACTAGTGAGTCATACTGAACCTGGACTACAGGGACTAGTGAGTCATACTGAAACTAGACTATTGAGACTAGTGAGTCATACTGAACCTGGACTATAGGGACTAGTGTGTCTGAACTTGGACTACAGGGACAAGTGAGTCATACTGAAACTAGACTATTGAGACTAGTGAGTCATACTGATACTGGACTATATGGACTAGTGAGACAGACTGAACCTGGACCATAGGGACTAGTGAGTCATACTGAACCTGGACTATAGGAACTAGTGAGTCATACTGAACCTGGACTATAGGAACTAGTGAGTCATACTGAACCTGAACTACAGGGACTAGTGAGTCTGAACCTGGACTACAGGGACTAGTGTGTCTGAACCTGGACTATAGGGACTAATGAGAAAGACTGAACCTGGATCATAGGGACTAGTGAATCAAACTGAACCTGGACTTTAGGGACTAGTGAGTCAGACTGAACCTGGACTATAGGGTCTAGTGTGTCTGAACCTGGACCATAGGGACTAGTGAGTCAGACTAAACCTGGACAATAGGGACTAGTGAGTCAGACTGAACCTGGACTTTAGGGACTAGTAAGTCAGACTGAACCTGGACTATAGGGTCTAGTGTGTCTGAACCTGGACCATAGGGACTAGTGAGTCAGACTAAACCTGGACAATAGGGACTAATGAGTCAGACTGAACCTGGACTATAAGGACTAGTTGGTATAGGGACTAGTGAGTCATACTAATCCTGGAGTATAGGGACTAGTGAGTCATACTGAACCTGGACTATACAGACTAGTGGGTCATACTCAACCTGGACAATAGGATCTAGTGGGTCTGAACCTGGACTATAGGGACTAGTGAGTCATACTGAACCTGGACTATAGGGACTAGTGAGTCTGAACCTGGACTACAGGGACAATGAGTCATACTGAAACTAGACTATTGAGACTAGTGAGTCATACTGATACTGGACTATATGGACTAGTGAGCAAGACTGAACCTGGACCATAGGGACTAGTGAGTCATACTGAACCTGGACTTTAGGGACTAGTGAGTCAGACTGAACCTGGACTATAGGGTCTAGTGTGTCTGAACCTGGACCATAGGGACTAGTGGGTCATTCTCAACCTGGACTATAGGGGCTATGCGGTCAGACTGAACCTGGACTATAATGACTAGTGAGTCTGAACCTGGACTACAGGGACAAGTGAATCATACTGAAACTAGACTATTGGGACTAGTGAGTCATACTGATACTGGACTATAGGGACTAGTGAGAAAGACTGAACCTTGACCATAGGGACTAGTGAGTCAGACTGAACCTGGACTATAGGGACTAGTGAGTCAGACTGAACCTGGACCATAGGGACTAGTGAGTCAGACTGAACCTGGACTATAGGGACTAGTGAGTCTGAACCTGGACTACAGGGACTAGTGAGTCAGACTGAACCTATACTATAGGGACTAGTGGGTCGGACTGAACCTGGACTATAGGGACTAGTGAGTCATACTGAACCTGGGATATAGGAACTAGTGAGTCATACTGAACATGAACTACAGGGACTAGTGAGTCATACTGAACCTGGGCATAGGGACTAGTGAGTCATACTGAACCTGGGCTATAGGAACTAGTGAATCATACTGAACCTGAACTATAGTAACTAGTGAGTCATACTGAACCTGGGCTATAGGGTCTAGTGAGTCATACTGAACCTGGACTATAGAACTAGTGAGTCAGACTGAACCTGGGCTATAGGAACTAGTGAGTCATACTGAACCTGGACTATAGGAACCAGTGAGTCATACTGAACCTGGACTATAGGGACTAGTGAGACAGACTGAACCTGGACCATAGGGACTAGAGAGTCATACTGAACCTGGACTATAGGAACTAGTGAGTCATACTGAACCTGGACTATAGGAACTAGTGAGTCATACTGAACCTGAACTACAGGGACTAGTGAGTCTGAACCTGGACTACAGGGACTAGTGTGTCTGAACCTGGACTATAGGGACTAATGAGAAAGACTGAACCTGGATCATAGGGACTAGTGAATCAAACTGAACCTGGACTTTAGGGACTAGTGAGTCAGAATGAACCTGGACTATAGGGTCTAGTGTGTCTGAACCTGGACCATAGGGACTAGTGAGTCAGACTAAACCTGGACAATAGGGACCAGTGAGTCAGACTGAACCTGGACTTTAGGGACTAGTGAGTCAGACTGAACCTGGACTATAGGGTCTACTGTGTCTGAACCTGGACCATAGGGACTAGTGAGTCAGACTAAACCTGGGCAATAGGGACTAGTGAGTCAGACTGAACCTGGACTATAAGGACTAGTTGGTATAGGGACTAGTGAGTCATACTAATCCTGGAGTATAGGGACTAGTGTGTCATACTGAACCTGGACTATACGGACTAGTGGGTCATACTCAACCTGGACAATAGGATCTAGTGAGTCTGAACCTGGACTATAGGGACTAGTGAGTCATACTGAACCTGGACTATAGGGACTAGTGAGTCATACTGAACCTGGACTACAGGGACTAGTGAGTCATACTGAAACTAGACTATTGAGACTAGTGAGTCATACTGAACCTGGACTATAGGGACTAGTGAGTCTGAACCTGGACTACAGGGACAAGTGAGTCATACTGAAACTAGACTATTGAGACTAGTGAGTCATACTGATACTGGACTATATGGACAAGTGAGAAAGACTGAACCTGGACCATAGGGACTAGTGAGTCATACTGAACCTGGACTTTAGGGACTAGTGTGTCTGAACCTGGACCATAGGGACTAGTGGGTCATTCTCAACCTGGACTATAGGGGCTATGGGGTCAGACTGAACCTGGACTATAATGACTAGTCAGTCTGAACCTGGACTACAGGGACAAGTGAGTCATACTGAAACTAGACTATTGGGACTAGTGAGTCATACTGATACTGGACTATAGGGACTAGTGAGAAAGACTGAACCTGGACCATAGGGACTAGTGAGTCAGACTGAACCTGGACTATAGGGACTAGTGAGTCATACTGAACCTGGACTATAGTGACTAGTGAGTCATACTGAACCTGGACTACAGGGACTATTGAGTCAAACTGAAATTAGACTATTGAGACTAGTGAGTCATACTGAACCTGGACTACAGGGACAAGTGAGTCATACTGAAACTAGACTATTGAGACTAGTGAGTCATACTGATACTGGACTATATGGACTAGTGAGAAAGACTGAACCTGGACTATAGGGACTAGTGAGTCAGACTGAACCTGGACTTTAGGGACTAGTGAGTCAGACTGAACCTGGACTATAGGGTCTAGTGTGTCTGAACCTGGATCATAAGGACTAGTGAGTCAGACTAAACCTGGGAAATAGGGACTAGTGAGTCAGACTGAACCTGGACTATAAGGACTAGTTGGTATAGGGACTATTGAGTCATACTAATCCTGGAGTATAGGGACTAGTGAGTCATACTGAACCTGGACTATACGGACTAGTGGGTCATACTCAACCTGGACAATAGGATCTAGTGAGTCTGAACCTGGACTATAGGGACTAGTGAGTCATACTGAACCTGGACTATAGGGACTAGTGAGTCATACTGAACCTGGACTACAGGGACTAGTGAGTCATACTGAAACTAGACTATTGAGACTAGTGAGTCATACTGAACCTGGACTATAGGGACTAGTGAGTCATACTGAACCTGGACTACAGGGACTAGTGAGTCATACTGAAACTAGACTATTGAGACTAGTGAGTCATACTGAACCTGGACTATAGGGACTAGTGTGTCTGAACTTGGACTACAGGGACAAGTGAGTCATACTGAAACTAGACTATTGAGACTAGTGAGTCATACTGATACTGGACTATATGGACTAGTGAGACAGACTGAACCTGGACCATAGGGACTAGTGAGTCATACTGAACCTGGACTATAGGAACCAGTGAGTCATACTGAACCTGGACTATAGGAACTAGTGAGTCATACTGAACCTGAACTACAGGGACTAGTGAGTCTGAACCTGGACTACAGGGACTAGTGTGTCTGAACCTGGACTATAGGGACTAATGAGAAAGACTGAACCTGGATCATAGGGACTAGTGAATCAAACTGAACCTGGACTTTAGGGACTAGTGAGTCAGACTGAACCTGGACTACAGGGTCTAGTGTGTCTGAACCTGGACCATAGGGACTAGTGAGTCAGACTAAACCTGGACAATAGGGACTAGTGAGTCAGACTGAACCTGGACTTTAGGGACTAGTAAGTCAGACTGAACCTGGACTATAAGGACTAGTTGGTATAGGGACTAGTGAGTCATACTAATCCTGGAGTATAGGGACTAGTGAGTCATACTGAACCTGGACTATACAGACTAGTGGGTCATACTCAACCTGGACAATAGGATCTAGTGGGTCTGAACCTGGACAATAGGGACTAGTGAGTCATACTGAACCTGGACTATAGGGACTAGTGAGTCTGAACCTGGACTACAGGGACAATGAGTCATACTGAAACTAGACTATTGAGACTAGTGAGTCATACTGATACTGGACTATATGGACTAGTGAGCAAGACTGAACCTGGACCATAGGGACTAGTGAGTCATACTGAACCTGGACTTTAGGGACTAGTGAGTCAGACTGAACCTGGACTATAGGGTCTAGTGTGTCTGAACCTGGACCATAGGGACTAGTGGGTCATTCTCAACCTGGACTATAGGGGCTATGCGGTCAGACTGAACCTGGACTATAATGACTAGTGAGTCTGAACCTGGACTACAGGGACAAGTGAATCATACTGAAACTAGACTATTGGGACTAGTGAGTCATACTGATACTGGACTATAGGGACTAGTGAGAAAGACTGAACCTTGACCATAGGGACTAGTGAGTCAGACTGAACCTGGACTATAGGGACTAGTGAGTCAGACTGAACCTGGACCATAGGGACTAGTGAGTCAGACTGAACCTGGACTATAGGGACTAGTGAGTCATACTGAACCTGGGATATAGGAACTAGTGAGTCATACTGAACATGAACTACAGGGACTAGTGAGTCATACTGAACCTGGGCATAGGGACTAGTGAGTCATACTGAACCTGGGCTATAGGAACTAGTGAATCATACTGAACCTGAACTATAGTAACTAGTGAGTCATACTGAACCTGGGCTATAGGGTCTAGTGAGTCATACTGAACCTGGACTATAGAACTAGTGAGTCGTACTGAACCTGGGCTATAGGAACTAGTGAGTCATACTGAACCTGGACTATAGGAACTAGTGAGTCATACTGAACCTGAACTACAGGGACTAGTGAGTCTGAACCTGGACTACAGGGACTAGTGTGTCTGAACCTGGACTATAGGGACTAATGAGAAAGACTGAACCTGGATCATAGGGACTAGTGAATCAAACTGAACCTGGACTTTAGGGACTAGTGAGTCAGAATGAACCTGGACTATAGGGTCTAGTGTGTCTGAACCTGGACCATAGGGACTAGTGAGTCAGACTAAACCTGGACAATAGGGACCAGTGAGTCAGACTGAACCTGGACTTTAGGGACTAGTGAGTCAGACTGAACCTGGACTATAGGGTCTACTGTGTCTGAACCTGGACCATAGGGACTAGTGAGTCAGACTAAACCTGGGCAATAGGGACTAGTGAGTCAGACTGAACCTGGACTATAAGGACTAGTTGGTATAGGGACTAGTGAGTCATACTAATCCTGGAGTATAGGGACTAGTGTGTCATACTGAACCTGGACTATACGGACTAGTGGGTCATACTCAACCTGGACAATAGGATCTAGTGAGTCTGAACCTGGACTATAGGGACTAGTGAGTCATACTGAACCTGGACTATAGGGACTAGTGAGTCATACTGAACCTGGACTACAGGGACTAGTGAGTCATACTGAAACTAGACTATTGAGACTAGTGAGTCATACTGAACCTGGACTATAGGGACTAGTGAGTCTGAACCTGGACTACAGGGACAAGTGAGTCATACTGAAACTAGACTATTGAGACTAGTGAGTCATACTGATACTGGACTATATGGACAAGTGAGAAAGACTGAACCTGGACCATAGGGACTAGTGAGTCATACTGAACCTGGACTTTAGGGACTAGTGTGTCTGAACCTGGACCATAGGGACTAGTGGGTAATTCTCAACCTGGACTATAGGGGCTATGGGGTCAGACTGAACCTGGACTATAATGACTAGTCAGTCTGAACCTGGACTACAGGGACAAGTGAGTCATACTGAAACTAGACTATTGGGACTAGTGAGTCATACTGATACTGGACTATAGGGACTAGTGAGAAAGACTGAACCTGGACCATAGGGACTAGTGAGTCAGACTGAACCTGGACTTTAGGGACTAGTGAGTCAGAATGAACCTGGACTATAGGGTCTAGTGAGTCATACTGAACCTGAACTACAGGGACTAGTGAGTCTGAACCTGGACTACAGGGACTAGTGTGTCTGAACCTGGACTATAGGGACTAATGAGAAAGACTGAACCTGGATCATAGGGACTAGTGAATCAAACTGAACCTGGACTTTAGGGACTAGTGAGTCAGAATGAACCTGGACTATAGGGTCTAGTGTGTCTGAACCTGGACCATAGGGACTAGTGAGTCAGACTAAACCTGGACAATAGGGACCAGTGAGTCAGACTGAACCTGGACTTTAGGGACTAGTGAGTCAGACTGAACCTGGACTATAGGGTCTACTGTGTCTGAACCTGGACCATAGGGACTAGTGAGTCAGACTAAACCTGGGCAATAGGGACTAGTGAGTCAGACTGAACCTGGACTATAAGGACTAGTTGGTATAGGGACTAGTGAGTCATACTAATCCTGGAGTATAGGGACTAGTGTGTCATACTGAATCTGGACTATACGGACTAGTGGGTCATACTCAACCTGGACAATAGGATCTAGTGAGTCTGAACCTGGACTATAGGGACTAGTGAGTCATACTGAACCTGGACTATAGGGACTAGTGAGTCATACTGAACCTGGACTACAGGGACTAGTGAGTCATACTGAAACTAGACTATTGAGACTAGTGAGTCATACTGAACCTGGACTATAGGGACTAGTGAGTCTGAACCTGGACTACAGGGACAAGTGAGTCATACTGAAACTAGACTATTGGGACTAGTGAGTCATACTGAACCTGGACTACAGGGACAAGTGAGTCATACTGAAACTAGACTATTGGGACTAGTGAGTCATACTGATACTGGACTATAGGGACTAGTGAGAAAGACTGAACCTGGACCATAGGGACTAGTGAGTCAGACTGAACCTGGACTATAGGGACTAGTGAGTCATACTGAACCTGGACTATAGTGACTAGTGAGTCATACTGAACCTGGACTACAGGGACTATTGAGTCAAACTGAAATTAGACTATTGAGACTAGTGAGTCATACTGAACCTGGACTACAGGGACAAGTGAGTCATACTGAAACTAGACTATTGAGACTAGTGAGTCATACTGATACTGGACTATATGGACTAGTGAGAAAGACTGAACCTGGACTATAGGGACTAGTGAGTCAGACTGAACCTGGACTTTAGGGACTAGTGAGTCAGACTGAACCTGGACTATAGGGTCTAGTGTGTCTGAACCTGGATCATAAGGACTAGTGAGTCAGACTAAACCTGGGAAATAGGGACTAGTGAGTCAGACTGAACCTGGACTATAAGGACTAGTTGGTATAGGGACTATTGAGTCATACTAATCCTGGAGTATAGGGACTAGTGAGTCATACTGAACCTGGACTATACGGACTAGTGGGTCATACTCAACCTGGACAATAGGATCTAGTGAGTCTGAACCTGGACTATAGGGACTAGTGAGTCATACTGAACCTGGACCATAGGGACTAGTGAGTCATACTGAACCTGGACTACAGGGACTAGTGAGTCATACTGAAACTAGACTATTGAGACTAGTGAGTCATACTGAACCTGGACTATAGGGACTAGTGAGTCATACTGAACCTGGACTACAGGGACTAGTGAGTCATACTGAAACTAGACTATTGAGACTAGTGAGTCATACTGAACCTGGACTATAGGGACTAGTGTGTCTGAACTTGGACTACAGGGACAAGTGAGTCATACTGAAACTAGACTATTGAGACTAGTGAGTCATACTGATACTGGACTATATGGACTAGTGAGACAGACTGAACCTGGACCATAGGGACTAGTGAGTCATACTGAACCTGGACTATAGGAACTAGTGAGTCATACTGAACCTGGACTATAGGAACTAGTGAGTCATACTGAACCTGAACTACAGGGACTAGTGAGTCTGAACCTGGACTACAGGGACTAGTGTGTCTGAACCTGGACTATAGGGACTAATGAGAAAGACTGAACCTGGATCATAGGGACTAGTGAATCCAAACTGAACCTGGACTTTAGGGACTAGTGAGTCAGACTGAACCTGGACTATAGGGTCTAGTGTGTCTGAACCTGGACCATAGGGACTAGTGAGTCAGACTAAACCTGGACAATAGGGACTAGTGAGTCAGACTGAACCTGGACTTTAGGGACTAGTAAGTCAGACTGAACCTGGACTATAAGGACTAGTTGGTATAGGGACTAGTGAGTCATACTAATCCTGGAGTATAGGGACTAGTGAGTCATACTGAACCTGGACTATACAGACTAGTGGGTCATACTCAACCTGGACAATAGGATCTAGTGGGTCTGAACCTGGACTATAGGGACTAGTGAGTCATACTGAACCTGGACTATAGGGACTAGTGAGTCTGAACCTGGACTACAGGGACAATGAGTCATACTGAAACTAGACTATTGAGACTAGTGAGTCATACTGATACTGGACTATATGGACTAGTGAGCAAGACTGAACCTGGACCATAGGGACTAGTGAGTCATACTGAACCTGGACTTTAGGGACTAGTGAGTCAGACTGAACCTGGACTATAGGGTCTAGTGTGTCTGAACCTGGACCATAGGGACTAGTGGGTCATTCTCAACCTGGACTATAGGGGCTATGCGGTCAGACTGAACCTGGACTATAATGACTAGTGAGTCTGAACCTGGACTACAGGGACAAGTGAATCATACTGAAACTAGACTATTGGGACTAGTGAGTCATACTGATACTGGACTATAGGGACTAGTGAGAAAGACTGAACCTTGACCATAGGGACTAGTGAGTCAGACTGAACCTGGACTATAGGGACTAGTGAGTCAGACTGAACCTGGACCATAGGGACTAGTGAGTCAAACTGAACCTGGACTATAGGGACTAGTGAGTCTGAACCTGGACTACAGGGACTAGTGAGTCAGACTGAACCTATACTATAGGGACTAGTGGGTCGGACTGAACCTGGACTATAGGGACTAGTGAGTCATACTGAACCTGGGATATAGGAACCAGTGAGTCATACTGAACATGAACTACAGGGACTAGTGAGTCATACTGAACCTGGGCATAGGGACTAGTGAGTCATACTGAACCTGGGCTATAGGAACTAGTGAATCATACTGAACCTGAACTATAGTAACTAGTGAGTCATACTGAACCTGGGCTATAGGGTCTAGTGAGTCATACTGAACCTGGACTATAGAACTAGTGAGTCGTACTGAACCTGGGCTATAGGAACTAGTGAGTCATACTGAACCTGGACTATAGGAACTAGTGAGTCATACTGAACCTGGACTATAGGGACTAGTGAGACAGACTGAACCTGGACCATAGGGACTAGAGAGTCATACTGAACCTGGACTATAGGAACTAGTGAGTCATACTGAACCTGGACTATAGGGACTAGTGAGTCTGAACCTGGACTACAGGGACAATGAGTCATACTGAAACTAGACTATTGAGACTAGTGAGTCATACTGATACTGGACTATATGGACTAGTGAGCAAGACTGAACCTGGACCATAGGGACTAGTGAGTCATACTGAACCTGGACTTTAGGGACTAGTGAGTCAGACTGAACCTGGACTATAGGGTCTAGTGTGTCTGAACCTGGACCATAGGGACTAGTGGGTCATACTCAACCTGGACAATAGGATCTAGTGGGTCTGAACCTGGACTATAGGGACTAGTGAGTCATACTGAACCTGGACTATAGGGACTAGTGAGTCTGAACCTGGACTACAGGGACAATGAGTCATACTGAAACTAGACTATTGAGACTAGTGAGTCATACTGATACTGGACTATATGGACTAGTGAGCAAGACTGAACCTGGACCATAGGGACTAGTGAGTCATACTGAACCTGGACTTTAGGGACTAGTGAGTCAGACTGAACCTGGACTATAGGGTCTAGTGTGTCTGAACCTGGACCATAGGGACTAGTGGGTCATTCTCAACCTGGACTATAGGGGCTATGGGTCAGACTGAACCTGGACTATAATGACTAGTGAGTCTGAACCTGGACTACAGGGACAAGTGAATCATACTGAAACTAGACTATTGGGACTAGTGAGTCATACTGATACTGGACTATAGGGACTAGTGAGAAAGACTGAACCTTGACCATAGGGACTAGTGAGTCAGACTGAACCTGGACTATAGGGACTAGTGAGTCAGACTGAACCTGGACCATAGGGACTAGTGAGTCAGACTGAACCTGGACTATAGGGACTAGTGAGTCTGAACCTGGACTACAGGGACTAGTGAGTCAGACTGAACCTATACTATAGGGACTAGTGGGTCGGACTGAACCTGGACTATAGGGACTAGTGAGTCATACTGAACCTGGGATATAGGAACTAGTGAGTCATACTGAACATGAACTACAGGGACTAGTGAGTCATACTGAACCTGGGCATAGGGACTAGTGAGTCATACTGAACCTGGGCTATAGGAACTAGTGAATCATACTGAACCTGAACTATAGTAACTAGTGAGTCATACTGAACCTGGGCTATAGGGTCTAGTGAGTCATACTGAACCTGGACTATAGAACTAGTGAGTCGTACTGAACCTGGGCTATAGGAACTAGTGAGTCATACTGAACCTGGACTATAGGAACTAGTGAGTCATACTGAACCTGGACTATAGGGACTAGTGAGACAGACTGAACCTGGACCATAGGGACTAGAGAGTCATACTGAACCTGGACTATAGGAACTAGTGAGTCATACTGAACCTGGACTATAGGAACTAGTGAGTCATACTGAACCTGAACTACAGGGACTAGTGAGTCTGAACCTGGACTACAGGGACTAGTGTGTCTGAACCTGGACTATAGGGACTAATGAGAAAGACTGAACCTGGATCATAGGGACTAGTGAATCAAACTGAACCTGGACTTTAGGGACTAGTGAGTCAGAATGAACCTGGACTATAGGGTCTAGTGTGTCTGAACCTGGACCATAGGGACTAGTGAGTCAGACTAAACCTGGACAATAGGGACCAGTGAGTCAGACTGAACCTGGACTTTAGGGACTAGTGAGTCAGACTGAACCTGGACTATAGGGTCTACTGTGTCTGAACCTGGACCATAGGGACTAGTGAGTCAGACTAAACCTGGGCAATAGGGACTAGTGAGTCAGACTGAACCTGGACTATAAGGACGAGTTGGTTTAGGGACTAGTGAGTCATACTAATCCTGGAGTATAGGGACTAGTGTGTCATACTGAACCTGGACTATACGGACTAGTGGGTCCAGAAACTCAACCTGGACAATAGGATCTAGTGAGTCTGAACCTGGCCTGGACTATACGGACTAGTGGGTCAAACTCAACCTGGACAATAGGATCTAGTGAGTCTGAACCTGGACTATAGGGACTAGTGAGTCATACTGAACCTGGACTATAGGGACTAGTGAGTCATACTGAACCTGGACTACAGGGACTAGTGAGTCATACTGAAACTAGACTATTGAGACTAGTGAGTCATACTGAACCTGGACTATAGGGACTAGTGAGTCTGAACCTGGACTACAGGGACAAGTGAGTCATACTGAAACTAGACTATTGAGACTAGTGAGTCATACTGATACTGGACTATATGGACAAGTGAGAAAGACTGAACCTGGACCATAGGGACTAGTGAGTCATACTGAACCTGGACTTTAGGGACTAGTGTGTCTGAACCTGGACCATAGGGACTAGTGGGTCATTCTCAACCTGGACTATAGGGGCTATGGGGTCAGACTGAACCTGGACTATAATGACTAGTCAGTCTGAACCTGGACTACAGGGACAAGTGAGTCATACTGAAACTAGACTATTGGGACTAGTGAGTCATACTGATACTGGACTATAAGGACTAGTGAGAAAGACTGAACCTGGACCATAGGGACTAGTGAGTCAGACTGAACCTGGACTATAGGGACTAGTGAGTCATACTGAACCTGGACTATAGTGACTAGTGAGTCATACTGAACCTGGACTACAGGGACTATTGAGTCAAACTGAAATTAGACTATTGAGACTAGTGAGTCATACTGAACCTGGACTACAGGGACAAGTGAGTCATACTGAAACTAGACTATTGAGACTAGTGAGTCATACTGATACTGGACTATATGGACTAGTGAGAAAGACTGAACCTGGACTATAGGGACTAGTGAGTCAGACTGAACCTGGACTTTAGGGACTAGTGAGTCAGACTGAACCTGGACTATAGGGTCTAGTGTGTCTGAACCTGGATCATAAGGACTAGTGAGTCAGACTAAACCTGGGAAATAGGGACTAGTGAGTCAGACTGAACCTGGACTATAAGGACTAGTTGGTATAGGGACTATTGAGTCATACTAATCCTGGAGTATAGGGACTAGTGAGTCATACTGAACCTGGACTATACGGACTAGTGGGTCATACTCAACCTGGACAATAGGATCTAGTGAGTCTGAACCTGGACTATAGGGACTAGTGAGTCATACTGAACCTGGACTATAGGGACTAGTGAGTCATACTGAACCTGGACTACAGGGACTAGTGAGTCATACTGAAACTAGACTATTGAGACTAGTGAGTCATACTGAACCTGGACTATAGGGACTAGTGAGTCATACTGAACCTGGACTACAGGGACTAGTGAGTCATACTGAAACTAGACTATTGAGACTAGTGAGTCATACTGAACCTGGACTATAGGGACTAGTGTGTCTGAACTTGGACTACAGGGACAAGTGAGTCATACTGAAACTAGACTATTGAGACTAGTGAGTCATACTGATACTGGACTATATGGACTAGTGAGACAGACTGAACCTGGACCATAGGGACTAGTGAGTCATACTGAACCTGGACTATAGGAACTAGTGAGTCATACTGAACCTGGACTATAGGAACTAGTGAGTCATACTGAACCTGAACTACAGGGACTAGTGAGTCTGAACCTGGACTACAGGGACTAGTGTGTCTGAACCTGGACTATAGGGACTAATGAGAAAGACTGAACCTGGATCATAGGGACTAGTGAATCAAACTGAACCTGGACTTTAGGGACTAGTGAGTCAGACTGAACCTGGACTATAGGGTCTAGTGTGTCTGAACCTGGACCATAGGGACTAGTGAGTCAGACTAAACCTGGACAATAGGGACTAGTGAGTCAGACTGAACCTGGACTTTAGGGACTAGTAAGTCAGACTGAACCTGGACTATAGGGTCTAGTGTGTCTGAACCTGGACCATAGGGACTAGTGAGTCAGACTAAACCTGGACAATAGGGACTAATGAGTCAGACTGAACCTGGACTATAAGGACTAGTTGGTATAGGGACTAGTGAGTCATACTAATCCTGGAGTATAGGGACTAGTGAGTCATACTGAACCTGGACTATACAGACTAGTGGGTCATACTCAACCTGGACAATAGGATCTAGTGGGTCTGAACCTGGACTATAGGGACTAGTGAGTCATACTGAACCTGGACTATAGGGACTAGTGAGTCTGAACCTGGACTACAGGGACAATGAGTCATACTGAAACTAGACTATTGAGACTAGTGAGTCATATTGATACTGGACTATATGGACTAGTGAGCAAGACTGAACCTGGACCATAGGGACTAGTGAGTCATACTGAACCTGGACTTTAGGGACTAGTGAGTCAGACTGAACCTGGACTATAGGGTCTAGTGTGTCTGAACCTGGACCATAGGGACTAGTGGGTCATTCTCAACCTGGACTATAGGGGCTATGCGGTCAGACTGAACCTGGACTATAATGACTAGTGAGTCTGAACCTGGACTACAGGGACAAGTGAATCATACTGAAACTAGACTATTGGGACTAGTGAGTCATACTGATACTGGACTATAGGGACTAGTGAGAAAGACTGAACCTTGACCATAGGGACTAGTGAGTCAGACTGAACCTGGACTATAGGGACTAGTGAGTCAGACTGAACCTGGACCATAGGGACTAGTGAGTCAGACTGAACCTGGACTATAGGGACTAGTGAGTCTGAACCTGGACTACAGGGACTAGTGAGTCAGACTGAACCTATACTATAGGGACTAGTGGGTCGGACTGAACCTGGACTATAGGGACTAGTGAGTCATACTGAACCTGGGATATAGGAACTAGTGAGTCATACTGAACATGAACTACAGGGACTAGTGAGTCATACTGAACCTGGGCATAGGGACTAGTGAGTCATACTGAACCTGGGCTATAGGAACTAGTGAATCATACTGAACCTGAACTATAGTAACTAGTGAGTCATACTGAACCTGGGCTATAGGGTCTAGTGAGTCATACTGAACCTGGACTATAGAACTAGTGAGTCGCACTGAACCTGGGCTATAGGAACTAGTGAGTCATACTGAACCTGGACTATAGGAACTAGTGAGTCATACTGAACCTGGACTATAGGGACTAGTGAGACAGACTGAACCTGGACCATAGGGACTAGAGAGTCATACTGAACCTGGACTATAGGAACCAGTGAGTCATACTGAACCTGGACTATAGGAACTAGTGAGTCATACTGAACCTGAACTACAGGGACTAGTGAGTCTGAACCTGGACTACAGGGACTAGTGTGTCTGAACCTGGACTATAGGGACTAATGAGAAAGACTGAACCTGGATCATAGGGACTAGTGAATCAAACTGAACCTGGACTTTAGGGACTAGTGAGTCAGAATGAACCTGGACTATAGGGTCTAGTGTGTCTGAACCTGGACCATAGGGACTAGTGAGTCAGACTAAACCTGGACAATAGGGACCAGTGAGTCAGACTGAACCTGGACTTTAGGGACTAGTGAGTCAGACTGAACCTGGACTATAGGGTCTACTGTGTCTGAACCTGGACCATAGGGACTAGTGAGTCAGACTAAACCTGGGCAATAGGGACTAGTGAGTCAGACTGAACCTGGACTATAAGGACTAGTTGGTATAGGGACTAGTGAGTCATACTAATCCTGGAGTATAGGGACTAGTGTGTCATACTGAACCTGGACTATACGGACTAGTGGGTCATACTCAACCTGGACAATAGGATCTAGTGAGTCTGAACCTGGACTATAGGGACTAGTGAGTCATACTGAACCTGGACTATAGGGACTAGTGAGTCATACTGAACCTGGACTACAGGGACTAGTGAGTCATACTGAAACTAGACTATTGAGACTAGTGAGTCATACTGAACCTGGACTATAGGGACTAGTGAGTCTGAACCTGGACTACAGGGACAAGTGAGTCATACTGAAACTAGACTATTGAGACTAGTGAGTCATACTGATACTGGACTATATGGACAAGTGAGAAAGACTGAACCTGGACCATAGGGACTAGTGAGTCATACTGAACCTGGACTTTGGGGACTAGTGTGTCTGAACCTGGACCATAGGGACTAGTGGGTCATTCTCAACCTGGACTATAGGGGCTGTGGGGTCAGACTGAACCTGGACTATAATGACTAGTGAGTCTGAACCTGGACTACAGGGACAAGTGAGTCATACTGAAACTAGACTATTGGGACTAGTGAGTCATACTGATACTGGACTATAGGGACTAGTGAGAAAGACTGAACCTGGACCATAGGGACTAGTGAGTCAGACTGAACCTGGACTATAGGGACTAGTGAGTCATACTGAACCTGGACTATAGTGACTAGTGAGTCATACTGAACCTGGACTACAGGGACTATTGAGTCAAACTGAAATTAGACTATTGAGACTAGTGAGTCATACTGAACCTGGACTACAGGGACAAGTGAGTCATACTGAAACTAGACTATTGAGACTAGTGAGTCATACTGATACTGGACTATATGGACTAGTGAGAAAGACTGAACCTGGACTATAGGGACTAGTGAGTCAGACTGAACCTGGACTTTAGGGACTAGTGAGTCAGACTGAACCTGGACTATAGGGTCTAGTGTGTCTGAACCTGGATCATAAGGACTAGTGAGTCAGACTAAACCTGGGAAATAGGGACTAGTGAGTCAGACTGAACCTGGACTATAAGGACTAGTTGGTATAGGGACTATTGAGTCATACTAATCCTGGAGTATAGGGACTAGTGAGTCATACTGAACCTGGACTATACGGACTAGTGGGTCATACTCAACCTGGACAATAGGATCTAGTGAGTCTGAACCTGGACTATAGGGACTAGTGAGTCATACTGAACCTGGACTATAGGGACTAGTGAGTCATACTGAACCTGGACTACAGGGACTAGTGAGTCATACTGAAGCTAGACTATTGAGACTAGTGAGTCATACTGAACCTGGACTATAGGGACTAGTGAGTCATACTGAACCTGGACTACAGGGACTAGTGAGTCATACTGAAACTAGACTATTGAGACTAGTGAGTCATACTGAACCTGGACTATAGGGACTAGTGTGTCTGAACTTGGACTACAGGGACAAGTGAGTCATACTGAAACTAGACTATTGAGACTAGTGAGTCATACTGATACTGGACTATATGGACTAGTGAGAAAGACTGAACCTGGACCATAGGGACTAGTGAGTCATACTGAACCTGGACTTTATGGACTAGTGTGTCTGAACCTGGACCATAGGGACTAGTGGGTCATTCTCAACCTTGCCTATAGGGGCTATGGGGTGAGACTGAACCTGGACTATAATGACTAGTGAGTCTGAACCTGGACTACAGGGACTAGTGAGTCATACTGAAACTAGACTATTGGGACTAGTGAGTCATACTGATACTGGACTATAGGGACTAGTGAGAAAGACTGAACCTGGACCATAGGGACTAGTGAGTCAGACTGAACCTGGACTATGGGGACTAGTGAGTCATACTGAACCTGGACTATAGTGACTAGTGAGTCATACTGAACCTGGACTACAGGGACTAGTGAGTCATACTGAAATTAGACTATTGAGACTAGTGAGTCATACTGATACTGAACTATATGGACTAGTGAGAAAGACTGAACCTGGACCATAGGGACTAGTGAGTCATACTGAACCTGGACTTTAGGGACTAGTGTGTCATTCTCAACCTGGACTATAGGGGCTATGGGGTCAGACTGAACCTGGACTATAATGACTAGTGAGTCTGAACCTGGACTACAGGGACAAGTGAGTCATACTGAACCTGGACTTTAGGGACTAGTGAGTCATACTGAACCTGGGATTTAGGAACTAGTGAGTCATACTGAACCTGAACTACAGGGACTAGTGAGTCATGCTGAACCTGGGCTATAGGGATTAGTGAGTCATACTGAACCTGGGCTACAGGGACTAGTGAGTCATACTGAACCTGGACTATAGGGACTAGTGAGTCATACTGAACCTGGGCTATAGGGTCTAGTGAGTCATACTGAACCTGGACTATAGGAACTAGTGAGTCATACTGAACCTGGGCTATAGGAAATAGTGAGTCATACTGAACCTGGACTATAGGAACTAGTGAGTCATTCTGAACCTGGACTACAGGGACTAGTGAGACAGACTGAACCTGGACCATAGGGACTAGTGAGTCATACTGAACCTGGACTATAGGAACTAGTGAGTCATACTGAACCTGGACTATAGGAACTAGTGAGTCATACTGAACAAGAACTACAGGGACTAGTGAGTCTGAACCTGGACTACAGGGACTAGTGTGTCTGAACCTGGACTATAGGGACTAATGAGAAAGACTGAACCTGGATCATAGGGACTAGTGAATCAAACTGAACCTGGACTTTAGGGACTAGTGAGTCAGACTGAACCTGGACTATAGGGTCTAGTGTGTCTGAACCTGGACCATAGGGACTAGTGAGTCAGACTAAACCTGGACAATAGGGACTAGTGAGTCAGACTGAACCTGGACTATAAGGACTAGTTGGTATAGGGACTAGTGAGTCATACTAATCCTGGAGTATAGGGACTAGTGAGTCATACTGAACCTGGACTATACAGACTAGTGGGTCATACTCAACCTGGACAATAGGATCTAGTGGGTCTGAACCTGGACTATCGGGACTAGTGAGTCATACTGAACCTGGACTATAGGGACTAGTGAGTCTGAACCTGGACTACAGGGACAAGTGAGTCATACTGAAACTAGACTATTGAGACTAGTGAGTCATACTGATACTGGACTATATGGACTAGTGAGAAAGACTGAAGCTGGACCATAGGGACTAGTGAGTCATACTGAACCTGGACTTTAGGGACTAGTGAGTCAGACTGAACCTGGACTATAGGGTCTAGTGTGTCTGAACCTGGACCATAGGGACTAGTGGGTCATTCTCAACCTGGACTATAGGGGCTATGCGGTCAGACTGAACCTGGACTATAATGACTAGTGAGTCTGAACCTGGACTACAGGGACAAGTGAGTCATACTGAAACTAGACTATTGGGACTAGTGAGTCATACTGATACTGGACTATAGGGACTAGTGAGAAAGACTGAAACTTGACCATAGGGACTAGTGAGTCAGACTGAACCTGGACTATAGGGACTAGTGAGTCAGACTGAACCTGGACCATAGGGACTAGTGAGTCAGACTGAACCTGGACTATAGGGACTAGTGAGTCTGAACCTGGACTACAGGGACTAGTGAGTCAGACTGAACCTATACTATAGGGACTAGTGGGTCGGACTGAACCTGGACTATAGGGACTAGTGAGTCATACTGAACCTGGGATATAGGAACCAGTGAGTCATACTGAACATGAACTACAGGGACTAGTGAGTCATACTGAACCTGGGCATAGGGACTAGTGAGTCATACTGAACCTGGGCTATAGGAACTAGTGAATCATACTGAACCTGAACTATAGTAACTAGTGAGTCATACTGAACCTGGGCTATAGGGTCTAGTGAGTCATACTGAACCTGGACTATAGAACTAGTGAGTCGTACTGAACCTGGGCTATAGGAACTAGTGAGTCATACTGAACCTGGACTATAGGAACTAGTGAGTCATACTGAACCTGGACTATAGGGACTAGTGAGTCATACTGAACCTGGACTACAGGGACTATTGAGTCAAACTGAAATTAGACTATTGAGACTAGTGAGTCATACTGAACCTGGACTACAGGGACAAGTGAGTCATACTGAACCTGGACTATAGGAACTAGTAAGTCATACTGAACCTGGACTATAGTGACTAGTGAGTCATACTGAACCTGGACTACAGGGACTATTGAGTCAAACTGAAATTAGACTATTGAGACTAGTGAGTCATACTGAACCTGGGCTATAGGGACTAGTGAGTCAGACTGAACCTGGACTTTAGGGACTAGTGAGTCAGACTGAACCTGGACTATAGGGTCTAGTGTGTCTGAACCTGGATCATAAGGACTAGTGAGTCAGACTAAACCTGGGCAATAGGGACTAGTGAGTCAGACTGAACCTGGACTATAAGGACTAGTTGGTATAGGGACTATTGAGTCATACTAATCCTGGAGTATAGGGACTAGTGAGTCATACTGAACCTGGACTATACGGACTAGTGGGTCATACTCAACCTGGACAATAGGATCTAGTGAGTCTGAACCTGGACTATAGGGACTAGTGAGTCATACTGAACCTGGACTATAGGGACTAGTGAGTCATACTGAACCTGGACTACAGGGACAAGTGAGTCATACTGAAATTAGACTATTGAGACTAGTGAGTCATACTGATACTGAACTATATGGACTAGTGAGAAAGACTGAACCTGGACCATAGGGACTAGTGAGTCATACTGAACCTGGACTTTAGGGACTAGTGTGTCTGAACCTGGACCATAGGGACTAGTGGGTCATTCTCAACCTGGACTATAGGGGCTATGGGGTCAGACTGAACCTGGACTATAATGACTAGTGAGTCTGAACCTGGACTACAGGGACAAGTGAGTCATACTGAAACTAGACTATTGGGACTAGTGAGTCATACTGATACTGGACTATAGGGACTAGTGAGAAAGACTGAACCTGGACCATAGGGACTAGTGAGTCAGACTGAACCTGGACTATAGGGACTAGTGAGTCATACTGAACCTGGACTATAGTGACTAGTGAGTCATACTGAACCTGGACTACAGGGACTAGTGAGTCATACTGAAATTATACTATTGAGACTAGTGAGTTATTCTGAACCTGGACTATAGGGACTAGTGAGTCTGAACCTGGACTACAGGGACAAGTGAGTCATACTGAAACTAGACTATTGGGACTAGTGAGTCATACTGATACTGGACTATAGGGACTAGTGAGAAAGACTGAACCTGGACCATAGGGACTAGTGAGTCAGACTGAACCTGGACTATAGGGACTAGTGAGTCATACTGAACCTGGACTATAGTGACTAGTGAGTCATACTGAACCTGGACTACAGGGACTAGTGAGTCAAACTGAAATTAGACTATTGAGACTAGTGAGTCATACTGAACCTGGACTACAGGGACAAGTGAGTCATACTGAAACTAGACTATTGAGACTAGTGAGTCATACTGATACTGGACTATATGGACTAGTGAGAAAGACTGAACCTGTACCATAGGGACTAGTGAGTCATACTGAACCTGGACTTTAGGGACTAGTGAGTCAGAATGAACCTGGACTATAGGGTCTAGTGTGTCTGAACCTGGACCATAGGGACTAGTGAGTCAGACTAAACCTGGACAATAGGGACCAGTGAGTCAGACTGAACCTGGACTTTAGGGACTAGTGAGTCAGACTGAACCTGGACTATAGGGTCTACTGTGTCTGAACCTGGACCATAGGGACTAGTGAGTCAGACTAAACCTGGGCAATAGGGACTAGTGAGTCAGACTGAACCTGGACTATAAGGACTAGTTGGTATAGGGACTAGTGAGTCATACTAATCCTGGAGTATAGGGACTAGTGTGTCATACTGAACCTGGACTATACGGACTAGTGGGTCATACTCAACCTGGACAATAGGATCTAGTGAGTCTGAACCTGGACTATAGGGACTAGTGAGTCATACTGAACCTGGACTATAGGGACTAGTGAGTCATACTGAACCTGGACTACAGGGACTAGTGAGTCATACTGAAACTAGACTATTGAGACTAGTGAGTCATACTGAACCTGGACTATAGGGACTAGTGAGTCTGAACCTGGACTACAGGGACTAGTGAGTCATACTGAAACTAGACTATTGAGACTAGTGAGTCATACTGATACTGGACTATATGGACAAGTGAGAAAGACTGAACCTGGACCATAGGGACTAGTGAGTCATACTGAACCTGGACTTTGGGGACTAGTGTGTCTGAACCTGGACCATAGGGACTAGTGGGTCATTCTCAACCTGGACTATAGGGGCTATGGGGTCAGACTGAACCTGGACTATAATGACTAGTGAGTCTGAACCTGGACTACAGGGACAAGTGAGTCGTACTGAAACTAGACTATTGGGACTAGTGAGTCATACTGATACTGGACTATAGGGACTAGTGAGAAAGACTGAACCTGGACCATAGGGACTAGTGAGTCAGACTGAACCTGGACTATAGGGACTAGTGAGTCATACTGAACCTGGACTATAGTGACTAGTGAGTCATACTGAACCTGGACTACAGGGACTATTGAGTCAAACTGAAATTAGACTATTGAGACTAGTGAGTCATACTGAACCTGGACTACAGGGACAAGTGAGTCATACTGAAACTAGACTATTGAGACTAGTGAGTCATACTGATACTGGACTATATGGACTAGTGAGAAAGACTGAACCTGGACTATAGGGACTAGTGAGTCAGACTGAACCTGGACTATAGGGACTAGTGAGTCATACTGAACCTGGACTACAGGGACTAGTGAGTCATACTGAAACTAGACTATTGAGACTAGTGAGTCATACTGAACCTGGACTATAGGGACTAGTGAGTCATACTGAACCTGGACTACAGGGACTAGTGAGTCAGACTGAACCTGGACTATAGGGTCTAGTGTGTCTGAACCTGGATCATAAGGACTAGTGAGTCAGACTAAACCTGGGCAATAGGGACTAGTGAGTCAGACTGAACCTGGACTATAAGGACTAGTTGGTATAGGGACTATTGAATCATACTAATCCTGGAGTATAGGGACTAGTGAGTCATACTGAACCTGGACTATACGGACTAGTGGGTCATACTCAACCTGGACAATAGGATCTAGTGAGTCTGAACCTGGACTATAGGGACTAGTGAGTCATACTGAACCTGGACTATAGGGACTAGTGAGTCATACTGAACCTGGACTACAGGGACTAGTGAGTCATACTGAAACTAGACTATTGAGACTAGTGAGTCATACTGAACCTGGACTATAGGGACTAGTGAGTCATACTGAACCTGGACTACAGGGACTAGTGAGTCATACTGAAACTAGACTATTGAGACTAGTGAGTCATACTGAACCTGGACTATAGGGACTAGTGTGTCTGAACTTGGACTACAGGGACAAGTGAGTCATACTGAAACTAGACTATTGAGACTAGTGAGTCATACTGATACTGGACTATATGGACTAGTGAGAAAGACTGAACCTGGACCATAGGGACTAGTGAGTCATACTGAACCTGGACTTTATGGACTAGTGTGTCTGAACCTGGACCATAGGGACTAGTGGGTCATTCTCAACCTTGCCTATAGGGGCTATGGGGTGAGACTGAACCTGGACTATAATGACTAGTGAGTCTGAACCTGGACTACAGGGACTAGTGAGTCATACTGAAACTAGACTATTGGGACTAGTGAGTCATACTGATACTGGACTATAGGGACTAGTGAGAAAGACTGAACCTGGACCATAGGGACTAGTGAGTCAGACTGAACCTGGACTATAGGGACTAGTGAGTCATACTGAACCTGGACTATAGTGACTAGTGAGTCATACTGAACCTGGACTACAGGGACTAGTGAGTCATACTGAAATTAGACTATTGAGACTAGTGAGTCATACTGATACTGAACTATATGGACTAGTGAGAAAGACTGAACCTGGACCATAGGGACTAGTGAGTCATACTGAACCTGGACTTTAGGGACTAGTGTGTCTGAACCTGGACCATAGGGACTAGTGGGTTATTCTCAACCTGGACTATAGGGGCTATGGGGTCAGACTGAACCTGGACTATAATGACTAGTGAGTCTGAACCTGGACTACAGGGACAAGTGAGTCATACTGAAACTAGACTATTGGGACTAGTGAGTCATACTGATACTGGACTATAGGGACTAGTGAGAAAGACTGAACCTGGACCATAGGGACTAGTGAGTCAGACTGAACCTGGACTATAGGGACTAGTGAGTCATACTGAACCTGGACTATAGTGACTAGTGAGTCATACTGAACCTGGACTACAGGGACTAGTGAGTCATACTGAAATTATACTATTGAGACTAGTGAGTTATACTGAACCTGGACTATAGGGACTAGTGAGTCTGAACCTGGACTACAGGGACAAGTGAGTCATACTGAAACTAGACTATTGGGACTAGTGAGTCATACTGATACTGGACTATAGGGACTAGTGAGAAAGACTGAACCTGGACCATAGGGACTAGTGAGTCAGACTGAACCTGGACTATAGGGACTAGTGAGTCATACTGAACCTGGACTATAGTGACTAGTGAGTCATACTGAACCTGGACTACAGGGACTAGTGAGTCAAACTGAAATTAGACTATTGAGACTAGTGAGTCATACTGAACCTGGACTACAGGGACAAGTGAGTCATACTGAAACTAGACTATTGAGACTAGTGAGTCATACTGATACTGGACTATATGGACTAGTGAGAAAGACTGAACCTGGACCATAGGGACTAGTGAGTCATACTGAACCTGGACTTTAGGGACTAGTGAGTCAGACTGAACCTGGACTCTAGGGTCTAGTGTGTCTGAACCTGGATCATAAGGACTAATGAGTCAGACTAAACCTGGGCAATAGGGACTAGTGAGTCAGACTGAACCTGGACTATAAGGACTAGTTGGTATAGGGACTATTGAGTCATACTAATCCTGGAGTATAGGGACTAGTGAGTCATACTGAACCTGGACTTTTCGGACTAGTGGGTCATACTCAACCTGGACAATAGGATCTAGTGAGTCTGAACCTGGACTATAGGGACTAGTGAGTCATACTGAACCTGGACTATAGGGACTAGTGAGTCATACTGAACCTGGACTACAGGGACTAGTGAGTCATACTGAAACTAGACTATTGAGACTAGTGAGTCATACTGAACCTGGACTATAGGGACTAGTGAGTCTGAACTTGGACTACAGGGACAAGTGAGTCATACTGAAACTAGACTATTGAGACTAGTGAGTCATACTGATACTGGACTATATGGACTAGTGAGAAAGACTGAACCTGGACCATAGGGACTAGTGAGTCATACTGAACCTGGACTTTATGGACTAGTGTGTCTGAACCTGGACCATAGGGACTAGTGGGTCATTCTCAACCTTGCCTATAGGGACTAGTGAGTCATACTGAACCTGGACTATAGTGACTAGTGAGTCATACTGAACCTGGACTACAGGGACTAGTGAGTCATACTGAAATTCGACTATTGAGACTAGTGAGTCATACTGATACTGAACTATATGGACTAGTGAAAAAGACTGAACCTGGACCATAGGGACTAGTGAGTCATACTGAACCTGGACTTTAGGGACTAGTGTGTCTGAACCTGGACCATAGGGACTAGTGGGTCATTCTCAACCTGGACTATAGGGGCTATGGGGTCAGACTGAACCTGGACTATAATGACTAGTGAGTCTGAACCTGGACTACAGGGACAAGTGAGTCATACTGAAACTAGACTATTGGGACTAGTGAGTCATACTGATACTGGACTATAGGGACTAGTGAGAAAGACTGAACCTGGACCATAGGGACTAGTGAGTCAGACTGAACCTGGACTATAGGGACTAGTGAGTCATACTGAACCTGGACTATAGTGACTAGTGAGTCATACTGAACCTGGACTACAGGGACTAGTGAGTCATACTGAAATTATACTATTGAGACTAGTGAGTAATACTGAACCTGGACTATAGGGACTAGTGAGTCTGAACCTGGACTACAGGGACAAGTGAGTCATACTGAAACTAGACTATTGGGACTAGTGAGTCATACTAATACTGGACTATAGGGACTAGTGAGAAAGACTGAACCTGGACCATAGGGACTAGTGAGTCAGACTGAACCTGGACTATAGGGACTAGTGAGTCATACTGAACCTGGACTATAGTGACTAGTGAGTCATACTTAACCTGGACTACAGGGACTAGTGAGTCAAACTGAAATTAGACTATTGAGACTAGTGAGTCATACTGAACCTGGACTACAGGGACAAGTGAGTCATACTGAAACTAGACTATTGAGACTAGTGAGTCATACTGATACTGGACTATATGGACTAGTGAGAAAGACTGAACCTGGACCATAGGGACTAGTGAGTCATACTGAACCTGGACTTTAGGGACTAGTGAGTCAGACTTAACCTGGACTATAGGGTCTAGTGTGTCTGAACCTGGATCATAAGGACTAGTGAGTCAGACTAAACCTGGGCAATAGGGACTAGTGAGTCAGACTGAACCTGGACTATAAGGACTAGTTGGTATAGGGACTATTGAGTCATACTAATCCTGGAGTATAGGGACTAGTGAGTCATACTGAACCTGGACTATACGGACTAGTGGGTCATACTCAACCTGGACAATAGGATCTAGTGAGTCTGAACCTGGACTATAGGGACTAGTGAGTCATACTGAACCTGGACTATAGGGACTAGTGAGTCATACTGAACCTGGACTACAGGGACTAGTGAGTCATACTGAAACTAGACTATTGAGACTAGTGAGTCATACTGAACCTGGACTATAGGGACTAGTGAGTCTGAACTTGGACTACAGGGACAAGTGAGTCATACTGAAACTAGACTATTGAGACTAGTGAGTCATACTGATACTGGACTATATGGACTAGTGAGAAAGACTGAACCTGGACCATAGGGACTAGTGAGTCATACTGAACCTGGACTTTATGGACTAGTGTGTCTGAACCTGGACCATAGGGACTAGTGGGTCAGACTGAACCTGGACTATAGGGACTAGTGAGAAAGACTGAACCTGGACCATAGGGACTAGTGAGTCAGACTGAACCTGGACTATAGGGACTAGTGAGTCAGACTGAACCTGGACCATAGGGACTAGTGAGTCAGACTGAACCTGGACTATAGGGACTAGTGAGTCTGAACCTGGAATATAGGATCTAGTGAGTCTGAACCTGGACTATAGTGACTAGTGAGTCATACTGAACCTGGACTATAGGGACTAGTGAGTCATACTGAACCTGGACTACAGGGACTAGTGAGTCATACTGAAACTAGACTATTGAGACTAGTGAGTCATACTGAACCTGGACTATAGGGACTAGTGAGTCTGAACCTGGACTACAGGGACAAGTGAGTCATACTGAAACTAGACTATTGAGACTAGTGAGTCATTCTGATACTGGACTATATGGACTAGTGAGAAAGACTGAACCTGGACCATAGGGACTAGTGAGTCATACTGAACCTGGACTTTAGGGACTAGTGAACCAGACTGAACCTGGACTATAGGGACTAGTGAGAAAGACTGAACCTGGACCATAGGGACTAGTGAGTCAGACTAAACCTGGACTATAGGGACTAGTGAGTCAGACTGAACCTGGACCATAGGGACTAGTGAGTCAGACTGAACCTGGACTATAGGGACTAGTGAGAAAGACTAAACCTGGACCATAGGGACTAGTGAGTCAGACTGAACCTGGACTATAGGGACTAGTGAGTCAGACTGAACCTGGACCATAGGGACTAGTGAGTCAGACTGAACCTGGACTATAGGGACTAGTGAGTCTGAACCTGGAATATAGGATTTAGTGAGTCTGAACCTGGACTATAGGGACTAGTGAGTCATACTGAACCTGGACTATAGGGACTAGTGAGTCATACTGAACCTGGACTACAGGGACTAGTGAGTCATACTGAAACTAGACTATTGAGACTAGTGAGTCATACTGAACCTGGACTATAGGGACTAGTGAGTCTGAACCTGGACTACAGGGACAAGTGAGTCATACTGAAACTAGACTATTGAGACTAGTGAGTCATACTGATACTGGACTATATGGACTAGTGAGAAAGACTGAACCTGGACCATAGGGACTAGTGAGTCATACTGAACCTGGACTTTAGGGACTAGTGAGTCAGACTGAACCTGGACTATAGGGACTAGTGAGAAAGACTGAACCTGGACCATAGGGACTAGTGAGTCAGACTGAACCTGGACTATAGGGACTAGTGAGTCAGACTGAACCTGGACAATAGGGACTAGTGAGTCAGACTGAACATGGACTATAGGGACTAGTGAGTCTGAACCTGGACTACAGGGACTAGTGAGTCAGACTTAACCTGTACTATAGGGACTAGTGAGTCAGACTGAACCTTGACTATAGGGACTAGTGAGTCCTACTGAACCTGGACTATAGGCACTAGTGATTCCTACTGAACCTGGACAATAGGGACTAGTGAGTCATACTCAACCTGGACTATAGGGACTAGTAAGTCATACTGAACCTGGACTATAGGGACTAGTGAGTCATATGGAACCAGGACTATAGGAACTAGTGAGTCAGACTGAACCTGGACCATAGGGACTAGTCAGTCATTCTGATCCTGGACCATAGGGACTAGTGTGTCATTCTCAACCTGGACTACAGGGACTAGTGAGTCAGACTGAACCTGGACTATAGGGACTAGTGAGTCAGACTGAACCTGGACCATAGGGACTAGTGAGTCAGACTGAACCTGGACTATAGGGACTAGTGAGTCTGAACCTGGACTACAGGGACTAGTGAGTCAGACTGAACCTGTACTATAGGGACTAGTGAGTCAGACTGAACCTTGACTATAGGGACTAGTGAGTCCTACTGAACCTGGACTACAGGCACTAGTGATTCCTACTGAACCTGGACAATAGGGACTAGTGAGTCATACTGAACCTGGACTATAGGGACTAGTGAGTCATATGGAACCAGGACTATAGGAACTAGTGAGTCAGACTGAACTTGGACCATAGGGACTAGTCAGTCATACTGATCCTGGACCATAGGGACTAGTGGGTCATTCTCAACCTGGACTACAGGGACTAGTGAGTCATACTGCACCTGGGCTATAAGGACTAGTGGGTCAGACTGAACCTGGACTATAGGAGCTAGTGAGTCATACTGAACCTGGACTATAGGAACTAGTGAGTCAATCTGAACCTGGACTATAGGGACTAGTGAGTCATACTGAACCTGGGCTATAGGGACTAGTGAGTCATACTGAACCTGGGCTATAGGAACTAGTGAGTCAATCTGAACCTGAACTATAGGGACTAGTGTGTCTGAACCTTGACTATAGGGACTAGTGAATCAGACTGAACCTGGACTATGGGGACTAGTGAGTCAGAATGAACCTGAACTATAGGGACTAGTGAGTCATACTGAACCTGGACTACAGAGACTAGTGAGTCATACTGAACCTGGGCTATAAGGACTAGTGGGTCGGACTTAACCTGGACTATAGGAACTAGTGAGTCATACTGAACTACAGGGACTAGTGAGTCTGAACCTGGACTACAAGGACTAGTGTGTCTGAACCTGGACAATAGGGACTAGCGAGTCATACTGAACCTGGACTATAGGGACTAGTAAGTCATACTGAACCTGGACTATAGGGACTAGTGAGTCATATGGAACCAGGACTATAGGAACTAGTGAGTCAGACTGAACCTGGACCATAGGGACTAGTCAGTCATACTGATCCTGGACTATAGGGACTAGTGAGTCTGAACCTGGACTACAGGGACTACTGAGTCAGACTGAACCTGGACTATAGGGACTAGTGGGTCCTACTGAACCTGGACTATAGGCACTAGTGGGTCCTTCTGAACCTGGACTATAGGGACTAGTGGGTCCTTCTGAACCTGGACTATAGGCACTAGTGGGTCCTACTGAACCTGGACTATAGGGACTAGTGGGTCCTACTGAACCTGGACTATAGGCACTAGTGGGTCCTACTGAACCTGGACTATAAGGACTAGTGTGTCTGAACCTGGACAATAGGGACTAGCGAGTCATACTGAACCTGGACTATAGGGACTAGTAAGTCATACTGAACCTGGACTATAGGGACTAGTGAGTCATATGGAACCAGGACTATAGGAACTAGTGAGTCAGACTGAACCTGGACCATAGGGACTAGTCAGTCATACTGATCCTGGACTATAGGGACTAGTGAGTCTGAACCTGGACTACAGGGACTACTGAGTCAGACTGAACCTGGACTATAGGGACTAGTGGGTCCTACTGAACCTGGACTATAGGCACTAGTGGGTCCTTCTGAACCTGGACTATAGGGACTAGTGGGTCCTTCTGAACCTGGACTATAGGCACTAGTGGGTCCTACTGAACCTGGACTATAGGGACTAGTGGGTCCTACTGAACCTGGACTATAGGCACTAGTGGGTCCTACTGAACCTGGACTATAGGCACTAGTGGGTCCTACTGAACCTGGACTATAGGGACTAGTGGGTCCTACTGAACCTGGACTATAGGCACTAGTGGGTCCTACTGAACCTGGACTATAGGCACTAGTGGGTCCTTCTGAACCTGGACTATATTGACTACTAAGTTTGAACCTGGACCATAGGAACTAGTGAGTCGTACTGAACCATGACGATAGGGACTAGTGAGTCATACTGTACCTAGATTATCGGGACTAGTGTGTCTCAACCTGGATTACAGGAACTAGTGAGTCTGAACCTGGACTATAGGGACTAGTGAGTCATTCTGAACCTGGACTATAGGGACTAGTGAGTCTGAAACTGGACTACAGGGACTGAGTTATACAGAACCTAGGCTCCAAGGCAGAGATTTCCAACCCTGTTCCTAGAGAGCTACCCTCCTGAAGGTTTTCACTCCAACCCTCATCTACTGCGCCTGATTCTAATAATTATCAGGTTGATAAGCTGAAATCAATGTAGTTGAAACTGTGGTTGGAGCGAAAACCTACTGGAGGGTAGCTCACCAGGACAGGGTTGGAGAGCCATGCTTTTGGGACTAGTAAATCATACTGTATCATTGCCAAAAGTATGTGGACACCAGGTTGTCTAACATCTCATTCCAAGATAATGGGTATTAATATGGAGTTGGTCCCTCCTTTGCTGCTATAACAGCCTCCACTCTTCTGGAAAGACTTTCCACTAGATGTTGGAACATTGCTGCGCAGACTTGCTTCCATTCAGCCACAAGAGGATTAGTGAGGTTGGGCACTGATGTTGGGTGATTAGGGCTGGCTCGCAGTCAACGTTCCAATTAATCCCAATGGTGTTCGATGGGGCTGAGGTCAGGGCTCTGTGCAGGTCAAGTTCTTCCACACTGATCTCAACAAACCATTTCTGTATGGACCTCATTTTGTGCACAGGGGCATTGTCATGCTGAAACAGGAAAGGGCCTTCCCCAAACAATTGTCACAAACTTGGAAGCACAGAATCATCTAGAAGGTCATTGTATGTTGTAGCGTTAAGATTTACCTTCAAAGCAACTAAGGGGCCTAGCCCGAACCATGAAAAACAGCACCAGACCATTATTCCTCCTCCACAAAACCTTTGTATTAAAAAAAAAAGTAACCTTTATTTAACTAGGCAAGTCAGTTAAGAACAAATTCTTATTTACAATGACGGCCTACCCCAGCCAAACCCGGACGACGCTGGGCCAATTGTGCAAGGCCGGATGTGATGCAGCCTGGATTCAAACCAGGGACTGCAGTGACGTCTCGTGTACTGAGATGCAGTGCCTTAGACCGCTGCGCCACTCGGTAGCCCCAGTTTACAGTTGGCATTATGCATTCGGCAGGTAGAATTCTCCTGGCATCCGTCAAACCTAGATTCGTCCGTCGGACTGACAGATGGTGAAGTGGGCTTCATCACTCCAGAGAACACGTTTCCACTGCTCCAGAGTCCAATGGCGGCGAGCTTTATACGACTCCAGCCGACGGTTGGCATTGCATATGGTGATCTTACGCTTGTGTGCGTCTGCTCGGCCATGGAAACCCATTTCATGAAGCTCCTGACGAACAGTTCTTGTGCTGAAGTTGCTTCCAGAGGCAGTTTGGAACATGGTAGTGTGTTGCAACCGAGGACAGACAATTTTTACGCGCTACATGCTTCAGCACTCGCTGGTCCCGTTCTGTGAGCTTGTATGGCCTACCACTTCGCGGCTGATCTGTTGTTTCTCCTAGACGTTTCCATTTCACAATAACAGCACTTACAGTTGACCGGGGTAGCTCTAGCAGGGCAGAAATTTGACGAACTGACTTGTTGGAAAAGTGCCATCCTCTGACGGTGCCACGTTGAAAGTCACTGAGCTCTTCAGTAAGAAGACTGCCACTGTTTGTCTATGGAGATTGCATGGCTGTGTGCTCAATTTTATACACCTGTCAGAAATGGGTGTGCCTGAAATAGCCGAATTTTCTCATATGAAGGGGTGTCCACATATCATGTAGTGTACATACTGTATACACATAGGCCTACACGTGTGCAAGCACGCACTCACTCCTACGTCCCCCTGCTATGTCTCACTCTCATACACACACACACACACACACACACACACACACACACACACACACACACACACACACACACACACACACAGCCTCTATTACTTTT
Source organism: Brachymystax lenok tsinlingensis (assembly GCA_030435695.1). Taxonomy (NCBI): domain Eukaryota; kingdom Metazoa; phylum Chordata; class Actinopteri; order Salmoniformes; family Salmonidae; genus Brachymystax; species Brachymystax lenok. The sequence goes on from CM059793.1 coordinate 11,818,852, forward strand.
GAGTCACATAGTAGTTCGGTCCAAGTACAGTATCATGTATGTACAGTATAGGCCATGAACGTGTTACTGTCACCCCAAGACGACAGTGAGGGGAAAATGCCCGGTCTGTCCATCCCACTACCTTCACCCCACTTTCTCCCCACTCTGATCAGATTTATAATAGTGCCACTTTCTACATGACATACAGACGGAGCCTCTAGAAGACGCCAAGAACGAGCAGGAAATATAACAACAATCACGGTCATAAAAACAACATAGGGACAAAACGCTTTTTCACTCAAATAAAAAAAGACATTTGAGTGAGGTCAGAAAAAATATCCAACCACATCATACACTATTTACATCCCACACCCAAAACTATTATTCTTGCGTTGTACAAGCCATGAGATCATTGGTTTCAGACTGCAGTGCAGCGGTTCAAAGGCCATGTTCTCTGTCTCTCTTCACCTGCTAGCGTTACCCCTCCCAGCCTCTGACTGCGTCCCAAATGGCACCCTATTCCCTATATGACCACAGCCCTATGGGATACCTTATGGGCCCTGGTCAAAAGTAGTGCACTATTTAGGGAACAGCCCTATGGGATACCTTATGGGCCCTGGTCAATAGTAGTGCACTACTTAGGGAACAGCCATATGGGATACCTTATGTGTCCTGGTCAAAAGTAGTGCACTACTTAGGGAACAGCCCTATGGGATACCTTATGTGCCCTGGTGAAAAGTAGTGCACTACTTAGGGAACAGGGTACCATTTGAGTCAGCCTACTGTTATAACGTGCTGGGGTAGCTATTGATCGTCACCCTACTTTAAAGGGTTTCAAGCTGGGAGCTGGCCCCTCCCAGGCTTCTCATTGCTATTCAGTGTGTTGGGCTGACTGCTGGCCCCTGATGGGACCAGTGCCCCCTAATACCCCCAGGCCTAGTCTTTGATTCGTGTTAATTTCTCTATGGACACCAGGACCAATAAGCACTCTTTAATTGCCCGTTCATTAGGGGTCCATGCGTGGCCAGGGCTCTCCATCACAGTGGGGTGCCCACCGTGAATGGATAAGGCCACAGAGTCCAATGGCGGGCCAAACAACACGATGCTCATTTAGGGGACAGGGGGGAAGTGGGGACAGGGGGACAGGGGTGAATGGGATACCATAGCTGGCTCAATGAGGACATTCGTTGGTCACTCAAAGTAAAGGTACAGTTACGATGGTTTAAATTCAGTGTACGAGATACACAGATTGTTTTTGTTTATCTGGTGATATGTCACGTCCGCAATGTTCATGTGAGGTGAAATGTGTATATTTTGGGATGTGAGCACTCAGTTTGTTGTTTGACCTGACGAAGCTCCGTTTGGGTTGGAAACTTTGTCAATAAAGCGGTGAATTAGGAGCTTTAACAGTGTGCAGGCCTTCTTGTTTTTTATTTAAATGCAGCGTAGCCATAGGCTGTTATAGGTAACTTTCACGGCAATAAAGCCAATAGTTTGACTTGAGATAAAAATGATCAGAGAAAGAGATTCTGCACAATACATTTATCATATATTTTGGTTAAGCTCGATAAGACATAGGCTGCTATCTTTGTTGTGCCAATGAAGCACATTTAGTTTGAACTGAATCAAACTTGAAGTAAAATAAGTAATTTCTTCATGGGCAGGACACAGAAAGACAAGAGGGGAAATGAGGGAGTAAACATACGCCCTTTCCACACGATTGCGCTAACCTGAACCGTAGCCTACAGGTTTGGTTCTAGAGGTCCTTTCCAGCAACTGGATAGCTAACCAGTCTAGAGCAGCTCACCTAGTTCTGTCTACGAGAAACAAGGAAGAGAGTAGAGTAGAGTAGAGTAGAGAGTGTCCAAGGGGGGGGTTCCAAGTCGTTCCATTGATCCCCACATGAATCTCCCCCCGTTTCTCAAAAAACCCTTGTTCGCAATTTCCGCTGTAATGGCTTTGCCTGAGGCGATAATATGATAATGGACTTGAAATCACCTGTGGTGAACTTTTCTCTCCCTCTTAAGTCCTGCCGCGTTGCCTTTGATTAACGATGCGTGGTAATCCTGAGTGTGCGGGGCAGGCCACAGACGGAATCCCTCTCGTCTGTGGAGCGCTTTGCAACAAAAGGCACAGGTGGAATTACCGTCGCTTTACATCCCATAATTAAAAACGGTGCAACCCTCCACACCACCAATACCACACACATGGTGCACATGTACATGCAAAACACTCACATACACACAAACAATGACCCCATGACACATTGAGCTCTGTGTCTGTCCTACGGCGACACAAGCTGTTAAAACCTTTTAATTCCAGGAGGGAAAAACAACGGTAGTTAAATAAAGAAAATGGAACCGCTGAGTTGCTTTTTCCTTCATCTCTTCCACCTCAGCCCCTTTCTTTCATTCCCCTTGTTCCTACTGCTTTATTGGTTTAACCTCTGCATCCTGTTATTCTATACAACACCACCACACTGGAAAGCATCATGAAACACACTGCTCTATTGGAGAGAACTATGGAATTATTGGCCCACAAACAACTCTTCAAACCAAGACGTGACATCTGTTTTGAGTTGTGGAAGAAGCTAGAAAATTGCCCTTCAAGCCTACACTGATGGGCTATTGTGGTTATACAATTAAGCATTCAAACTCTCCTCTGATTACTCTATGGGATTGTAATCTCATGCTCTGATTAGACTCAGTGAATGCGGAATGGGCGATTGTACTGTAGTCAGTGAGGCGTTGGAATGTGCAGATTTAAAACAGGGCCCAACGCATAGAATTACATATATAATCACTGTGAATTATAGGATCTCTGTGCCCCAATGTCTAAACAATGTCTGAACAATGTGGAAAAAACATCTGAACAATGTCAGAAGAAAGTCTGAATAATGTCAGAACAATGTTTTTTTTTACCTTTATTTAACTAGGCAGGCCAGTTAAGAACAAATTCTTATTTTCAATGATGGCCTAGGAACAGTGGGTTAACTGCCTTGTTCAGGAGCAGAACAACAGATTTTTACCTTATCAGGTCAGGGATTTTATCCAACACTCTAACCACTAGGCTACCTGCAGAAACTTTTCAAGTCAATGGATCTATCTATGTCTGATCAATACCTGAACAATGTCTGAACAACGCCTGAACACAACTTTAATGATGGGTTAATTAGCTAGCGCTGACACCCAGTTTAGCCCGAGGTAAGAACATATTCCCTAAAGGTGTACTGTACACACATTGCCAACTAGGTGCTGGTTAGGAGGAACGCTAATGAGTCAGAGCCCTTGGGCCATTCGTTTGTTGTGTGTTTACAGATAAACTTGCATAGACACATACTGTACACATACTGTATACCCTAAGAAAAGATCCTGCCTCAAGAAAAACTTGATGTCAAGGATGCATGGGTCTTTAAGTGTAACGGCCATTCCAATCTCAGTGTATAGGCAATGAGGATATAAGGACAGGTGCTACTACGAAACTTTTCAAATCAATCAGTGTAAACAACAGAAGTTTCCCCAACTCATTTAGCTACAGTAGGTGTGCAATTTAGTCTAAGTGGTTTGTTCAAATAATTAAAAACCTTGCCACAAGTCATTCCCACATTGGAGAGGCTTTGTCTAAGCAAATGAAGGGAAATTAATTATAATTTTGCCAGGAGGGCTTTAAATCCCAGATTAGCCCTTCAGATCCTCCACAATTTATGATCTGTGTTTTAATGAGGGCTTGCTCTGCAGCTGGCTCCTACCTCAAGTGACTAACTATCAGTCAATGGAATCCATTAATTATTTTGTCATGGGTGACACCGGTATTGATAAAGTTTGTAAAGTCTCTGAAAAGTGTGGTTAGTTAGAATGATCTTAAAATAGATCCATCCCTCCTTTGATCTTCGATTTAGGTGAGATGTGTCACTATGGGACTGGTTGTGTGTGTATCCATAAAGATCACTTTCAAGTAGTAAAAAAGGAAGGGAGGAAGAAGGAAAGAAGACACCTCCAGCGATGTTGTGGTAACCTGTCAAGCAGGGGTCATGACCTCTGACCTCCTGACCGCTTGTCTCTCTGGGAAAGGGGTGTGTGAGGTCACTGTGGGGGGTGTTGTGAGGGTGAGCGAGACAGGGGGAGACAGGGTTTTGGGTTTTGCCTGTGGTGGAAATGTGATGCCCCTTGCTACTGGTGAATTATTCACAGCATCTCTTGCGGTTTCATCTGAGGATTGCCTCTCGTCCTGAAACCCAACGCTCAGTCGGTGCCGATCCCCCGGGACAATCCAAGTTCACTCCCCACAGCACCACGTCTTGCCTACTGAGAGAGCGATAGAGAGCTTTTGTGAGTGCAATGTTTACTGTTAATGTTTTATTGTTTATTTCACTTTTGTTTATTATCCATTTCACTTGCTTTGGAAATCAAATCAATCAAATGTATTTATAAAGCCCTTTTACATCAGCCGATGTCACAAAGTGCTATACAGAAACCCAGCCTAAAACCCCAAACAGCAAGCAATGCAGATAGAAGCACGGTGGCTAGGAAAAACTCCCTAGAAAGGCAGGAACCTAGGAAGAAACCTAGAGAGGAACCAGGCTCTGAAGGGTTACCAGTCCTCTTCTGGCTGTGCCGGGTTGAGATTATAACAGTACATGGCCAAGATGTTCAAACGTTCATAGATGACCAGCAGGGTCAAATAGTCATAATAATCACAGTGGTTGTAGAGGGTGCAACAGGTCAGCACCTCAGGAGTAAATGTCAGTTGGCTTTTCATAGCTGAGCATTCAGAGCCGAGCATTTAGAGATGGCAGGTGCAGTAGAGAGAGAGAGAGTCAAAAACAGCAGGTCCGGGACAAGGTAGCACGTCCGGTGAACAGGTCAGGGTTCCATAGCCGCAGGCAGAACAGTTGAAACTGGAGCAGTACCACGACCAGGTGGACTGGGGACAGCAAGGAGTCATCGGGCCAGGTAGTCCTGTGGCATGGTCCCAGGGCTCAAGTCCTCCGGGAGGGGAGGGAGATGGAGAGAGAGAGAATTAGAGGGAGCATACTTACATTCACACAGGACACTGGATAAGACAGGAGAAATACTCCAGACATAACAGACTGACCCTACCCCCCCGACACAAACTATTGCAGCATAAATACTGGCTTTGGAGGGGTCGGGAGACACTGTGGCCCCGTCCGACGATACCCCCGGACAGGGGCAACTAGGCAGGATGTAACCCCACTTTGCCAAAGCACAGGCCCCACACAACTAGAGGGATATCTTCAAACCACAACTTACTAACCTGAGACAAGGCTGAGTATAGCCCACGAAGATCTCCCCCACGGCACGAACCAGAGGGGGGTGACCCAGACAGGAAGATCACGTCAGTGACTCAACCCCCTCCTAGGGACGGGATGGAAGAGCACCAGTAAGCCAGTGACTCAGCCCCTGTAATAGCGTTAGAGGCAGAGAATCCCGGTGGAGAGAGGGGAACCGGCCAGGCAGAGACAGCAAGGGTGGTTCGTTGCTCCAGTGCCTTTCCGTTCACATTCACACCACTGGGCCAGACTACACTCAATCATAGGACCTACTGAAGAGATGAGTCTTCAATAAAGACTTAAAGGTCGAGACCGAGTCTGCGTCTTTCACATGGACAGGCAGACCATTCCATAACAATTGAGCTCTATAGGAAAAAGCCCTGGCTCCAGCTGTTTGCTTAGAAAGACCTGCGTCTTGTGACCGTAGCGTATGTGTAGGTATGTACGGCAGGACCAAATCGGAAAGATAGGTAGGAGCAAGCCCATGTAATGCTTTGTAGGTTAGCAGAAAACCTTGAAATCAGCCCTAGCCTTAACAGGAAGCCAGTGTACAGAGGCGAGCACTGGAGTAATATGATCACATTTTTTGGTTCTAGTCAAGATTCTAGCAGCTGTGTTTAGCAATAACTGAAGTTTATTTAGTGCTTTATCTGGGTAGCCGGAAAGTAGAGCATTGCAGTAGTCTAACCTAGAAGTGACAAAAGCATGGATACATTTTTCTGCATCATTTTTGGAAAAAGGTTTCTGATTTTTGCAAAGCTACGTAGATGGAAAAAACTGTCCTTGAAACAGTCTTGATATGTTCGTCAAAAGAGAGATCAGGGTCCAGAGTAACGCTGAGGTCCTTCACAGTTTTATTTGAGACGACTGTACAACCATCAAGATTAACTGTCAGATCCAACAGAAGGTCTCTTTGTTTCTTGGGACCTAGAACTAGCGTCTCTGTTTTGTTTAAAAGTAAAAAATGTGCCACCATCCACTTCCTTATGTTTAAAACACAGGCTTCCAGGGAGGGCAATTTTGGGGCTTCACCATGTTTCATCGAAATGTACAGCTGTGTATCGTCCGCATAGCAGTGAAAGTTAACATTATGTTCCTGAATGACATCACCAAGAGGTAAAATATATAGTGAAAACAATAGTGATCCTAAAACAGAACCTTGAGGAACACCGAAACTTACAGTTGATTTGAGGACAAACCATCCACAGAGACAAACTAATATCTTTCCGAAAGACAAGATCTAACCCAGGCCAGAACTTGTCTGTGTAGATTTGGGTTTACAATCTCTCCAAAAGAATTTCATGATCGATGGTGTCAAAAGCAGCGCTAAGGTCTAGGAGCACGAGGACGAGGCCTTGGTCTGACGCCATTAAAAGGTAATTTACCACCTTCACAAGTGCTGTCTCAGTGCTATGATGGGGTCTAAAACCAGACTGAAGTGTTTCGTATACATTGTTTGTCTTCAGGAAGGCAGTGATTTGGTGCGCAACAGCTTTTTCTAAAATGTTTGAGAGGAATGGGAGATTTGATATAAGCTGATAGTTTTTCAATATTTTCTGGGTCAAGGTTTGTCTTTTTCAAGAGAGGCTTTATTACTGCCACTTTTAGTGAGATTGGTACACATCTGGTGGATAGGGAGCCATTTATTATGTTCAACATAGGAGGGCCAAGCACAGGAAGCAGCTCTTTCAGTAGTTTAGTTGGAATAGGGTCCAGTATGCAGCTTGAAGGTTTAGAGGCCATGCCTATTTTCATGAATGTGTCAAGAGATACAGGATAAAAAAAACATGAGTGTCTCCATTGATCCTAGGTCCTGGCAGTGTTGTGCAGACTCAGGACAACTGAGCTTTGGAGGAAAAAGCGGATTAAAGAGGAGTCCGTAATTTGCTTTCTACTGATCATATTCTTTTCGTCAAAGAAATTCATGAATTTATCACTGCTGAAGTGAAAGCCATCCTCTCAATGTTAGTGATGGCTGTTTAACAGTCTGATGGCCTTGAGATAGAAGCTGTTTTTCAGTCTCTCGGCCCCAGCTTTGATGCACCTGTACTGACCTCGCCTTCTGGATGATAGCGGGGTGAACAGGCAGTGGCTCGGGTGGTTGTTGCCCTTGATGATCTTTTTGGCCTTCCTGTGACATCGGGTGGTGTTAGTGTCCTGGAGGGCATGTAGTTTACCCCCGGTGATGCATTGTGCAGTCCTCACTACCCTCTGGAGAGCCTTACGGTTGTGGGCGGAGCAGTTGCCGTACCAGGCGATGATACAGCCCGATAGGATGCTCTCGATTGTGCATTTGTAGAAGTTTGTGAGTGTTTTTGGTGACAAGCCGAATTTCTTCAGCCTCCTGAGGTTGAAGAGGCGCCTTCTTCACCACGCTGTCTGTGTGGGTGGCCATTTCAGTTTGTCCGTGATGTGTACGCCGAGGAACTTAAAACTTTCCACCTTCTCCACTACTGTCCTGTCGATTTGGATAGGGGGGTGCCCCCTCTGCTGTTTCCTGAAGTCCACAATCATCTCCTTTGCTTTGTTGACGTTGAGTGAGAGGTTATTTTCCTGACACCACACTCCGAGGGCCCTCACCTCCTCCCTGTAGGCCGTCTCGTCGTTGTTGGTAATCAAGCCTACCACTGTAGTGTCGTCAGCAAACTTGATGATTGAGTTGGAGGCGTGCTTGGCCACGCAGTCATGGGTGAACAGGGAGTACAGGAGAGAGCTGAGAACGCACCCTTGTGGGGCCCCAGTGTTGAGGATCAGCGGGGTGGAGATGTTGTTTCCTACCGTCACCACCTGGGGCCGGCCCGTCTGGAAGGGCATCTAGGAATCTTTGGGTTTGTAGAGAATTTATAGCACAGCTTTGATGATCCTTGGTTGGGGTCTAAGCAGATTATTTATTGCGATTGCAAACGTAATAAATACATGTAAACATTCAATTGAATTGAGAGAGAGACAGAGACACACACACACACACACACACACAGATTGTACTTATTTTTTGGGCAATCTTATTCCATTCTTATTAATTCATTCTAGAGCAATACACATACCTTGGTCTGACCATATCTGCATCGGGAAACTTTAATATGGCAGTGAATGCACTCAAAGAAAAAGCCCGCAGAGCATTGTATGCAATAAAAATGAAATTATTCAAAATCAACATCCCATTTAGAATTTGGACCAAAATATTTGACAGTGTAATCCTACCAATAGCTCTTCACGGAAGTGAGGTTTGGGGGCCACTCAATAAACTGGACTTTAAAATGTGGGACAAACATCCAATTGAAGCCCTACATGCAGAATTCTGTCGGAAAGTCCAGAGAAATACACCAACTAATGCATGTAGGGCAGAATTGGGACGCTTTCCAGTAGTAATGAAAATACAGAAAAGATCATTAAAATGTTGGCGACATCTAAATTCAAGTCCAAATTCTAGTCTGCAATTTAAAACACTTCAAACCCAAGAACTGAGCCCAGAAACGAGCCCTCTCAGTCAGCTGGTGTTGGACCTAACCAACCAAGCTGACACCAGCACTGCTTCAAAATAAAGATTTCCAATAAACAAAATCATGAACCAATCAAAAGACTCATATTTACAACATTGGAAAAACGAAACAAAATCCCAAAGCCGACTAAATTGCTATCTGACCCTAAACAGAGAATATGAATTGGCTGATTATCTCTACTCTGTCAGAGATACGAAGCAGAGACAGATCCTTACCAAGTACAGGCTGAGTGACAACCAATTGGCAATAGAAACCGGCAAACATAAAAAGACATGGCTACCCAAAGAGGAGCGTGTATGTGGTCACTGCATGACAGGGGAGGTAGAAACAGAGATGCACTTTCTCCTTTACTGTGATAAATATTCCTCACCAAGAGATACATTATTCACAGAAATGACTACATTTATTCCAAATTTTAACTCATTAAACCCAGAGGAAAAACAAAAAATACTCATGGGTGAAGGAGCAATGGCTCCTCTTGCAGCCAAATATGTATTTGCCTGCCATAGCCTGAGGGACACTGAATAGTAACATCTGCATAGTAAGCAGTAACTTACTTATTATTGCTGTTATTGTTATTACTATTATTGTTACTACTATTATTATTGTTGTTTATCATTCCGTATAGTAGTGGTATGGGTGGTAATGGTAATGATAGCAGTTTAGTGATGATGGTGATGGCAGTAGTAGTGATGATGATGGTAGTTGTAGTACAGATGTAGATGACCGTTATTTAGTTATAAGTTAGTTATAGTTAAATTTTCCATATTTAGATGTTTAGATTTATTACATTTCTACTATTGACTATTACCATTTTATTGTTATTATTTTTGTATTTAATTTTGTATGATTATTTACTACCATTTTATATTATTATTTATTATTGTTTCTAATTTTATTACAATGTATATTGTATACATTGTTGCTTTGACAATATTGACACAATGTTTTTCATGCCAATAAAGCAGCTTGAATTTGAGAGAGCGAGAGAGAGAGAGAGAGAGAGAGAGAGAGAGAGAGAGAGAGAGAGAGAGAGAGAGAGAGAGAGAGAGAGAGAGACATCAACTGCACTCCTCAGGGTTGACATCCTAAGAGGTGGACACAGTTAGCGTGATTTGCAATCAAGTGAAGTTCATGACAAAGCAGGGCCGTCTACAGACATACCTTTAACAGTCACTCTGGATACAGACATACCTTTAACAGTCACTGGCTACAGACATACCTTTAACAGTCACTCTGGCTACAGACATACTTTAGCAGTCACTCTGGCTACAGACATACCTTTAACAGTCACTCTGGCTACAGACATACTTTTAACAGTCACTCTGGCTACAGACATACCTTTAACAGTCACTCTGGCTACAGACATACTTTTAACAGTCACTGGCTACAGACATACCTTTAACAGTCACTCTGGCTACAGACATACCTTTAACAGTCACTCTGGCTACAGACATACTTTAGCAGTCACTCTGGCTACAGACATACCTTTAACAGTCACTCTGGCTACAGACATACTTTTAACAGTCACTCTGGCTACAGACATACCTTTAACAGTCACTCTGGCTACAGACATACTTTTAACAGTCACTGGCTACAGACATACCTTTAACAGTCACTCTGGCTACAGACATACCTTTAACAGTCACTCTGGCTACAGACATACCTTTAACAGTCACTTTGGCTACAGACATACTTTAGCAGTCACTCTGGCTACAGACATACCTTTAACAGTCACTCTGGCTACAGACATACTTAACAGTCACTCTGGCTACAGACATACCTTTAACCTAGAATACGTGGACAACTACAAATACCTAGGTGTCTGGCTAGACTGTAAACTCTCCTTCCAGACTCACATTAAACATCTCCAATCCAAAATTAGATCTAGAATCGGCTTTCTATTTCGCAACAAAGCCTCCACTCATGCTGCCAAACTTGCACTAGTAAAACTGACTATCCTGCCGATCCTCGGCGATGTCATCTACAAAATAGCCTCCAACACTCTACTCAGCAAACTGGATGCAGTCTATCACAGTGCCATCCGCTTTTTCACCAAAGCCCCATATACTACCCACCACTGCGACCTGTATGCTCTAGTCGGCTGGCCCTCGCTACACACTCGTCGCCAGACCCACTGGCTCCAGGTCATCTACAAGTCCCTGCTAGGTAAATCCCCGCCTTATCTCAGCTCGCTGGTAGCCATAGCAGCACCCACCCGTAGCACTCGCTCCAGCAGGTATATCTCACTGGCCACCCCCAAAGCCAATTCCTCTTTTGGCCGCCTTTCCTTCCAGTTCTCTGCTGCCAATGACTGGAACGTACTACAAAAATCGTTGAAACTGGAGACACTTATCTCCCTCACTAGTTTCAAGCACCAGCTGTCAGAGCAGCTCACAGATCACTGCACCTGTACATAGCCCAACCAACTACCTCATCCCCTACCATAGTCATTTATTTATCTTGCTCCTTTGCACCCCAGTATTTTTACTTTGCACATTCATCTACTGCACATGTACCATTCCAGTGTTAAATTGCTATACTATAGTTACTTTGCCACCATGGCCTATTTATTGCCTCATGTTCCTTATCCTACCTCATTTGCACACATTGTATATAGATTTGTTTTTTTCCTACTGTATTATTGACTGTATGTTTGTTTCACTCCATGTGTAACTCTGTGTTGTTGTATGTGTCGAACTGCTTTGCTTTATCTTGGCCAGGTCGCAGTTATAAATGAGAACTTGTTCTCAACTTGCCTACCTGGTTAAATAAAGGTGAAATAAAAATAAATAAAAACCTTTAACAGTCCTTTAACAGTCGCTCTTCGAAACACAAAATATATTCTCTAAAATGTCAATGAGAGGTTGGTCAAAAAAACTTCCTTCAACTTACTGAATCCCCCGTCAGTTGGAGATATGCATCTTCCCAAAATGTCACTTAAAGTTGTGGTCCAGAGGTTTTGTTACTAATGGTTTACTTTCAGTTTTGGCTTTAATTTAAAACTGCCGTGTTCATTAATGCATGCTATATCATATGAATGAATGTCGTACCACATCAAACAACATCGTTCTTAGTTTAGTGTAAGAAACTTTAGAAATACATTTGCCATATTTGCTTGTGGGGGACAGGCGTGTCCAATGATGTCTACTGTTTGGGGGACCCTTTTTTATACTGTCTTTAAGCCCTGTGATAAAACAAGCCTTTCAACATTGACTAGTAATGTTGCATAATAATTTACTTGTGTGTCAATGTATTTCTTCATGGTTCTCTTACAATACTAAAAGCCTTACCTCACCATACCTGTTACTTACCAATGTGGAAAAAAGAGCCCTGTAAGGGATTTAAAGATAGGGTGTGTCAAGGAGTTCATGCCATCACTACGCACATGTGCAACTCTTTCTTGGTTAATCACCAGAGCAAGATTGAGCCAAGAAACACCTGTCTCAAATGAGGCATGAGAGAACTAGTATGAAGCAGCCATGCAGTGTTCAACAGAGCACAGGCTTAATCTCCCCTCAGACAGCTGGCATCAGCACTCATTTTGTACACTTAGCAGATGCTCTTATCCAAAGCAATTAGGGTTAAGTGCATTATTCAAGGGCACATTGACAGATTTTTCACCTAGTCGGCTTGGGGATTCAAACCAGCACCCTTTCGGTAACTGGCCCAACGCTCTTAACTGCTAGGTTACCTGCCGCCAAACCACTAAGTGCTGAGATTAGCCACAAAGGCGTTTTAATTCTGCACCAAACGCTATGTGGAAAGTAAGTTGTGATTAAGTTCTGAGAATGTATAAATCTAAAAAGTTAGGTGTGATTCATACTGTTCATGTTTCAACTACCTTTCATTACTGAACACATTTCAGCCTAAATTAGCCTTTTTTGTCCATCTGTTATATCTTTCCATCCTTTCAATATTTCAGTGAGGGAACAGAGGCAGTTTCACACAAACACAAATGTGGTGACAACCACACAAACAGTTGACGAGTTACGCACCAATCACAACCAGTGCATTTGTGAAATAAGTAACAGGGCCACTGAAATACAGCATTAGCGACTTTATTTAGATTTTTGTTGTTGTTGTTGCATAGGAAATGCATATCTTGCTGCCAGTAATTGATTCTGCGTGGACATTATGGTTTCACTAATGGGCCGAGAGGGATGATTTTCCACCAGTAATAAAAAACAACAGTATAAAGGGAAACGAAAAAAACAACAGTCACACAAGGTGTTCGGACAACCGACAGGTAACAACAACTCACATCATAACAGAAGATACAATGGCAGTCAACAAACAATGGCGCTAGTAACATCCAACAAACAATAGGTGCGCAATGGTTCACTGTTATGTTCCATATAAGTATAGTAGAGGCACAAGGTTTTAGTCAGTTTCACTTATCTGTTGAATCCTAAAACGTTTGATTGTGATGGAACGGTGGTTTATGAGGACTCGCGGAGGCAGTGACGGGGATGCTGGGATATGAAGTCTTGGTGATGTGGATGCTGGGATATGAAGTCTTGGTGATAAGGATGTGCAACACAGACTGCACCAGGAGTTCATTGATCTCCTCCCTCTGTCACTCAGTTTCACTCAAGTTGACCTTTGTCAAGATTGTCTTCATTAGGATTCGCTAGTTTGACCATGGTGGGGATTTGAGACTAAAGGCTGGGGGAAGTTGCGGTAATTACTAACGCACCGTATGAACAGGTGTCTACAATAGTTCCACTTCCTGGTTTGATGTAAAAAGTTCAAGACTAGTCTACCAAAGTCCACTTGTAATATGAAGGAAAGTGACGTCAGATTGAAATAGCCTTCTGCTTAAATGTTGGTTTCAAAGAGGGCTACTTCCCACGTTGACCGGCTGACCAGTTTGGAACATAGGGATTTAAGATGTTGGGAAGTCTATCCCTGGGTGAGCCAATTTAGCTAACAGGATTGGGGATTAGCATTGTTTAACCGAGAGTCTCTTAGGTGTGCGTAGCTGTCTTTCTGGAACTTTCCCATCCACCTTCGCACTGATTTGCCTCTCTTTTGAAGTGCTTCCCTAGGAGCAGGCCTCTCAGAAAGCCCACCTTCGGGCCTCTCGGCGGCTCAATGAGGGATTCTGTCCTCAATAGTGCTGAACGGAGCAGAAATGACTGCAGCCATTGATTCCTCCCCCTTAACGAAGGGCGTGCGAGAGAGATTCACGCTGGAGCTGCAGTGCTTCTCATGGTTCTCATCAATGGTACTCCTGTACTTGAGAAGAGTAGGGAGTTCTGGAGTTCTGCATCCCCCCAGTAGAGAGAGAGAGAGCTTAGTCCTGATGGTCAGTCGGTGTGGATTGCCTAAGGGGGGGGTCTTAGCTAGCTGGCTCCACTAAACACCTAGCCTAGTCATCATGGCACCATCACCAGCTAAAGTCAATGAGGTTGATTGGAGGGAGTGCAACAAAAACATGAAGATACTTCTCATCGCAACCAAATATCCTCCAAAAAAACTTGATGACTCAAAAGTCGGATGAGGATGGAGTCAGGATGGTAGAAATAAAGAAAACATTTGAGGTTTAGGGAGATAAGAGAAGGGGTAAAAGGAGTATAGTTGATGGGAATAATAAAATAATAACAAACAGAACATTAATGTTTGTAGATATATTCAAAACAGCTTACTAGGCGATTATGGAAGAGCATGCAATTATATCTCTAAGGTTATTGTACATTAGCTATAATCAGAGGGGTCTGACAGACAGCAAAGGCTACTGGTGTTCAGAAATTTAAACAATTACAAACAATTATCATATTCAGTAGAGCAATATAATACAGTTCACAGGCACTACATTTGATCTTCTTCATATATCATCTCATATGCTGGTTTCTTCTAGATTTTCATATAACTTGTTTGATCCTTAAGCTGGGATCTCAAAAACCAAAAATGTATCATAAAAGAAGGCAAAGTAGATACCAAAGTTCACCATTTGAAATATACACACACATATACATGGATAATATGTGTATATATACTATATGGACATATATTTAATCAATGCATAGTTCTCATGCAGATTAAACTGCTAGGCTTATACGTTGTCAGAAAGCATGATAATAAGTTCAATTTGTCTCATTTGATCGTTTCTCTCTCCTTGATTTACTACTTAGCACCATGTAATGGTTTTCAAGAGGATAAATAAATATCTTTGCAAAGGATTAGTGACACTATTTATTCATTACAGTGGAGCGCTATGGAACAGCTTCCATGTTACCTCCCTTCGCATTAAATTACTTTCTGTTATCCCTTCAATGAAAATGTAGCATACTGTACCTCCCTATTGTTTTGCAATGAATTTGGCTCTATACACAGGCAACAATGTGAAGAATGTCTACTTCATTTGAATACTTGAATTGTCCTTTTCTAAATATGATCATCCCCTAAACTAAATTATAAACCGGATGGTTCGAGACCTGAATGCTGATTGGCTGAAAGCCATGGTATATGGTATACCATGGGTATGACAAAACATTTATTTTTACTGTTCTAATTAAGTTGATAACCAGTTTATAATAGCAATTAGGCACCTCGAGGGGTTGTGGTATATGGCCAATATACCACGGCTAAGGGCTGTATCCAGGCACTCCGCTTTGCGTCGTGCGTAAGAACAGCCTTTATCCGCAGTATATTGGCCATATACCACACCTCCTCGAGCCGTATTGTTTAATTATACCGTATGTATAAAACCATAAGGGAAATGGCAACTTTTTCATCTGGGTTCAATCTCAGGGAGAAAAGTGCAATACAGTATCAAGTCTCTTCGAACAGAAGTGTCTCAGGGTTCATTGAAGCTCTTCCCATGTCTTGCACGATTGCCACACCGTTAGCGAATGCCATTCCGCCTATGTATCACACCCATTGGTATATTTCACATATTCAATCAATCTAAATGGATTGAAAAGCATTACATGTTATTTCTTTACTTTCAGCCTGAAAAATTATATTAGGATTCTTCACCCCTGAACCAATGACTCTACAAATACAGTGGCTTGCCGGAAAATCACTACATCATCAATTCCCACAAGAATTTGGACAAACAAAAGACAAGAAAGGCCTTTGATGTGCGTTCGCAAAGCCTGGCCTTTATTCAACCCTGTTTCCTGATTGACGGGCAGAATTCCTCAGACGGTGGTCAAAATAGATATCAACATTTCACAGGGATGAAACCGAGTGGCGGAGCTGTCTAAGGCATTGCATCGCAGTGCTAGAGGTGTCATTACAGACCCTGGTTTGATCCCAGGCTGTATCACAACCGGCTGTGATCACGAGTCCAATAGGGCGGGCACAATTGGCCCAGTGTTGTCCGGGTTAGGGGAGGGTTTGGCCGGGATAGGCCGTCATTGTAAAATAAGAATCTGTTCTTAACTGACTTGCCTATTTAAATAAAGGTTCAATAAAATAACCTAACTGACATAAAGGGGTGGAGTGAGAGCTCTTCTTGTAGGCCTGAACTAAACAGCTCGTCAATATGAACCTTTCGTTGTCCCCTCTATTTCTCCAGGACTACCTAGTGTACACTTCTCCAACGAAACTACAAGGTCACTACACAGGGTTGTTACAGGAGAGCTTCATCAAGAGACTAAGAGATCAATTAAAAGCCAGATCCTCCATTTTGGGGAATGACTCTTTCTGTTGTGTCCTTTTGCTCTGTCAGATGGCAGCGTATTCTCCTAGAACTACTTTGTGGTCTTTACTATTGGAGTCTGTGGGCTTCTTAAGGAGATCTGATACGGTAGTACATACACAAGGCTACCACTCTGGTGTGGTATCACCAACCGTGTATTGGCTCTCCACCCTCTGCTGTACGTTACGGTATTGACCAGTTATGTCTTTCAGCATTACAGCTCAACTAGGTTCCAGAGACACTCCAAAGGGTATTTGGCAAAATGTTGAGAATAAGAAGCCCAAGATAAGATGTGGGTAGAAGGGAAAGGCTTTTCTTAGCCAGGCCATCTTGAGTGAGTTAAATGTGTATATGTTGGTGGTGAATTGTTAGGATATGGGTTAGGATATGGTTAGGATGTGGTTAGGATATGTTAGGATATGGTTAGGATGTGGTTAGGATATGGTTAGGATATGGTTAGGATATTGTTAGGATATGTTAGGATATGATTAGGATATTGTTAGGATATGTTAGGATATGGTTAGGATGTGGTTAGGATATGTTAGGATATGGTTAGGATATGGTTAGAATATTGTTAGGATATGTTAGGATATGGTTAGGATATGGTTACACAAGGAGATGGAAGAAAAGTAGTACAACTGAAAATGTCAGTAGTGTTTGAGGCCCCTGTGGGTTAAGTTGTAAAACTCTCATTTCTTGAGGTGATATTCCAAAAAGGTCTCTTTTAGCACCAAATGTGAATTAAAGCTTGCCGATTCAGTTAAACATCAATAGCCTCAGTGACACAATCTTTGAGGTTCGCAGTTTGAGGGTGCAGAGGGTGACTGCAGATAAGTTGTGTACAGGTTATTCCACACACCTTCCTATGCAGCTCCTGTCTATAGGCTGTCCATAGCCTTGTTACAAAGTTTCAGGAAACTTGTACAATACTTGTTTTTTTTAACAACTCACCTCTATCTAGGCAAGCGGCGTATGTTTGTTGGCGGTGACCGTGTGTTGCAAATGCAATGAAGAACAGCAAGTGAGTGTGTCAATGGAAATTGGTTTGAGAGGACCCACGGTTCATGAGGACTATTTGGTGATGAGGACTATTAGAGCGTTGGGCCAGTAACCAAAAGGTTGCTTGATCGAATCCCCGAGCTGACAAGGTAAAATTATGTTGTTCTGCCCCTGAACAAGGCAGTTAACCCACTGTTCCCCGGGAGGCCGTCATTGTAAATAAGAATTTGTTCTTAGCTGACTTTCCCAGTTAAATAAAGGTCAAATAAATCAATAAAAAGGGGAGGGACAGGGAAAGAAATATGTGAAAAAGGAAAAGAATCATGTTGCATATCAAGCTGTTTATTTTCCTGCATGGAATGGTGAACACAAAAAAAAGATGCCTGGATGTATTTATAATAGGGGCACCCTTTGGCTGTCTATGTCATTGTCTTCTGCCTAAACTAAAAAAAATTATGCATAAAAAAACACTAGATTTTCTTACCAATTTCCTTAGAATGACCTAAATTTACCTTCATCAACACTGATGCAACAAATAACCTTCAAAACATACAGTATACTGTAACATCCATTTACAATGGGCTTTTCACTTCAATACCCTATACTTTTTAAGTATAGGAATATGCTATACCATCAAAAGAAGAAAAAGTCCTTAAATACATTTAAAAAAAACAAAAAAAAAGGAAAACGGGAAAGTTTTCAACTTAAATCCAGTTCCCAGAGAACAAACAAACCCCATTCTATTACTGTGGCCTTAATACAAACAATCAGAAAATGCACAACACTAGTTTTTCTCCTCATTTAATCAATGTTACAAAAGTCCTGCATTATAAAATAGGGCAGCTTTAAAATCAGTGTAATTAATAAAACTATACAACATACAAACACCACGTCTCCCATGGTCAGTCCTTTCGGCCCTGCCTGCTCCATAGCTTCCTTGTCTTTTTTTAGGTATTCCTTTGTCATCATCAACTTTTCTCCCCACTTCTATACCCAGATCTAAATTACACACAACACAAGAACAAAAACAGACTGCCCAAACTATTGCTTAGTTTTTCTGTCTTTAAAAAGGGTGTCATGTTGTCGTATCTTACACACACACAGCCAAATCTTGCTGATTAGATGCTAGGCTGTTCACAACGAGTTTTTGTGACATAAAATGTCCGTGCAATAGTTTTTTCCCTTCGCTTTTAAGCCGTGGAAGCCGTTTCTTTTCAATAATTCTCACTATTGTCATTTGTTTCATATTTAGTGCAGATAATTAGGAAAATAATGCCCAACTCATCGCTAAAGGGTAGGCAAGAACAAAGAAGAAAGACAAAAACTGTCACACTAAAGGACAAACACAACCCACCAAGTCTTACTACAAAACCATCACGAAGGCTTCCCCCCAAAAACATACAACTTACTGTTTTAAATGATACATGTAATAGACAGATAACAGGTAAACAATGAATACACGTAACTTGGAAGTCTGTTGAAATGGAGAATATAGAAAGTGGTGCTTTTATTGTTGGACGTCATATTTTTTTGTCTGGATTTTGTGATGGAGAGGAAGTTTGACTTGTTTAAGGCTTGCTTGTGACCCCCGCCACCGCCCGCCCCAAAAAAAACGGAGAACCCTAATATATTTAGCAGTCATCTTGTTAGTGTTGAAAACAAAGAAAGTAGAATACCCGAGCGAGGCTGACTGGGCATTGCGAGCCCTTTGTTCTACTGGAGTGGGTCTGCCAAAGGGACCGACCACCAAACGTGTAGCCAGTCAAGTGCAACCTAACTTTGGTAAAAAAAGAAGAAAAAAAACAAATAATAAAAATACTAAATGACTGTCTACATGAGTGCAAGCAGGTATTGCATATTCTTTTCTCATTATTCATTTCTGAAGAAAAAAAAAATGGAAAAAAAGAGGAAGACTACAAAGCAAAAACTAGTATCCATTTAGAAATTTCAGCAACATCCATAAATATTTATAGACTAGTATTCTCAACACAAAAAAAGGATAAGGGTCGATGGCTGGGGGGTAAACTAAACTATCTTCAAGATATAAAGAGGTCTATTCCTACTTACCGAGCGACTACAAAGGGGGCCATGTCGGGGGGATTGACGCTGGCCTAGTTAAACAGCAGTACAAGACAGATCGTGTTTCAGGTCTTCTACACACACAGCACCTCCATGTTGCACCATAGCGTGCAAAATACTGTCGTACAGGCCTGAGATGTCTTCCATTTCATCAGTCATGTTTCTTATCACTATTACAACTTTGATTCCGTTTCCTACACAATGGGAGGTGGGGGATGAAAACAAAGAAGAAATAAAGTCTCTCGACATTGGAACATTGTGCAACGGCTCGGGACTAGACCATCGCTCAAGGCACATCGATGAGGAACAATTGTTTCGTGCAATTCGAGAACATACGAATGAAATATATACTTTAAGATTTAGTTTTTTGTTGTTGATAATTTCAACAGGGAACGAAGGAGAGGACAAACGATTCAAAAATGATGAGAAGCGAAGAAGAGTCTGAAAGACGTTCAGCTGGTTGATTGTGAAGGACAGCAGTAAAAAAAGCCTCTCGAAGGGCCAAACAGATATAGTCTATTGGCAAGTGCCTGATGTTGGGATTATGATATTGTGTCTTTATTCACTACCTCTAATCTATGTAAAGGTTTGTCACTAACACTAGAACATGCAGATAAAAAAACTTACATTTTTAATACTTCTATTCTGTTTTGATCGACGGTGAATGAGTCAGTCTTAACAGTGTGTGTGTGTATATATATATATATATATATATATATATATATAGTATGTATAGTATAGGAAAGGAAAACAAAACAAAACTTAAATAAAATGGTAAGTTGCATGCGAAGCGACTGAAAAGCTTCGCAGTCTGGTTGCCATCTTGCCTTGATGTGTTTTCAACACAAATGGCCACTCTTTCTCACTCAACTACAATCCTCTGATTAGACTCCCAGCCAATAAACCAACTGCAGGAACAAGTGCTTCTGATTGGACAAGGCTTAGAGAAGGCCTAGCCAATCAAACAGGCAAACCAGAACTTGGATTTTCAACCGAAAGTGGAGATTTATGTTTTCTTTATTTGCTCGCATTGTATGTTCCTGATTTTGCCTCATGAGAAATTTCAACTGCTACTTTTTTCTTTTAAATCAAGTGCTTTCTTAAAATAAGTTAATTACTTTGCTTTTTAAAATTAATAGCAGACTAGATTCAAAGCTGCAAGAAATGCTTTAAAATTGATTGTTTAAAATTACAATATTTCTAAAAGGGATTTACATTTTTTACATTCTACAATACTAGCAAATTTAAAAGATGAACAAACAAACAAATAAAAGACAACAAAAGCTCAATACATCTCCTGTTATTTTCTCACCAGACCATCGTGCTAGTTGACTTTTTTTTGTACCCCGATATTTTAGAGATGTGAATGGACTAGGAAGAAAAATATATGATTTTCAAAAGTTTTAACGACATATCCTACAAAGATATTTAATTATCCAACCGCTATCCAACGAAATTGCACTGTCCTCAACTCAATATTCCACTGTTCACGATAGTTATAGATGTCTCCAGTCAGTTTGTAGAATTATAGACCTTCTACCCGCCCTTTTGCATTGTATAGCATTGTACAACCATTAGTTTGAACTGAAATGACCTCTATACAAAAATGTAACATGAACAAGCCTCCCAGTCAGAAGTTTTCTCACAAGCCTCTCGTTGAAATACTTCTCTTCTTGTTGCAGCCTTTAAACCAGTTTAAATATGTCACCTGATTGACCGATATTAAACATGAATACCCCATCCCCTCTCTCGTCCCCCGTGAGTTCATAGTGTGGTGGTTGGTTGTTCTCCTCTGCATGGTCTTTCAGTTGCACTGATGTCCCTGGAAAAGCCCCGTGGTTGGGTGAAGACCTTCAGAACTTTAGCCTCTTGGCAGGTTTGGGGTAGGGTGGGGGTAGGTTTGGGGTAGGTTTGGGGCAGGTTTGGGGTAGGGTGGGGGTAGGTTTGGGGTAGGGTGGGGGCTGCCCACTGGGAGGTATTAACTGGTTGGTATCTGACCCAGCTAAAACCTCTACATTCGTGAGCCACTGAACCGAAAAACAGAGTCCGGTAACAACCATAGAACAAAGCTTTGATCTTCCTCTCGTTTCGGGACGGGTGACGCCACCAGAGCTTGATACTCATTCGATGCGTTTACACACACGTACACGGGACTCGTATACACACACGTACACGGGACTCGTATACACACACGTACACGGGACTCGTATACACACACGTACACGGGACTCGTATACACACACGTACGCGGGACTCTTAGGTCTCTGTGCCTTCCTCGGTTGCCCGGACCTTCTCCACAGGTCGGCTACGGCCACGAAAGGTTAAGGGAAGCTCTTTGATTTAGTCAGGTGATGATTCCCCCCTCTGCGGCAAAGTGGGGACGACGAGAAGAAATACAAAAATAAACAAACACAACGTGTACTTCTCCAGGAGACATACGCTAGCTCTCTCTTGGAGCTCCAGCTAGCACTTCCAATAGACAGCTGGGGGACTGGTACTATATATGAATATAGACATATGAACCATATGAATGAGGGTATATATGGGCTGTATATATAGTATGTACGTGTGTAAGCAGTCAGTAGCTCTGCTCTTGTTTTGGGGGGATGGGAGAGGGCAGGGTGGTCTGTTGTAGCCATGCAGTGACAGATTTGAGGGGTTGGGCTTCTCTCTGTCAAACAGGTGAACACGTTTGCAGGGTTTCAGGTTAGGTCGCACTCAGGGGAGAAAGTAGGGGGTCCAGCGATCTGTCCAGCGATCTGTCCAGCGATCTGTCCAGTGGGCTGTCCAGCGATCTGTCCAGCGGGCTGTAAGGGGATCTGGAGTCCCTAACCCAGGTACCACTGCAGAACAGACAGAGGGATGAAGGAGACAGAAGACACTTGAGATTAAGTTCATTTAAGCAGACAATAGATCAGCCTGTGCAGTTCCTTTGTCTCAAGTTGTTGTTCTACCTTTCCATTTCTTACTACTTATCTCTCTCTCACTCTCTCTCTGCTGAGTACCTAGCTGCTAGGCTAGGGTGTTCCTATACACTCCCTCTCTGCTGAGTATCTAGCTGCTAGGCTAGGGTGTTCCTATACACTCTCTCACTCTACTGAGTACCTAGCTGCTAGGCTAGGGTGTTCCTATACACTCCCTCTCTGCTGAGTACCTAGCTGCTAGGCTAGGGTGTTCCTATACACTCCCTCTCTGCTGAGTACCTAGCTGCTAGGCTAGGGTGTTCCTATACACTCCTTCTCTACTGAGTACCTAGCTACTAGGCTAGGGTGTTCCTATACACTCCTCTCTGCTGAGTACCTGGCTGCTAGGCTAGGGTGTTCCTATACACTCCCTCTCTACTGAGTACCTAGCTGCTAGGCTAGGGTGTTCCTACACTCTCTCTCTCTGCTGAGTACCTAGCTGCTAGGCTAGGGTGTTCCTATACACTCCCTCTCTGCTGAGTACCTAGCTGCTAGGCTAGGGTGTTCCTATACACTCCTTCTCTACTGAGTACCTAGCTGCTAGGCTAGGGTGTTCCTATACACTCCCTCTCTGCTGAGTACCTAGCTGCTAGGCTAGGGTGTTCCTATACACTCCCTCTCTACTGAGTACCTAGCTGCTAGGCTAGAGTGTTCCTATACACTCTCTCTCTCTGCTGAGTACCTAGCTGCTAGGCTAGGGTGTTCCTATACACTCCCTCTCTACTGAGTACCTAGCTGCTAGGCTAGGGTGTTCCTATACACTCTCACTCTACTGAGTACCTAGCTGCTAGGCTAGGGTGTTCCTATACACTCCCTCTCTCTGCTGAGTACCTAGCTGCTAGGCTAGGGTGTTCCTATACACTCCCTTTCTGCTGAGTACCTAGCTGCTAGGCTAGGGTGTTCCTATACACTCCCTCTCTACTGAGTACCTAGCTGCTAGGCTAGGGTGTTCCTATACACTCTCTCTCTACTGAGTACCTAGCTGCTAGGCTAGGGTGTTCCTATACACTCCCTCTCTGCTGAGTACCTAGCTGCTAGGCTAGGGTGTTCCTATACACTCCCTCTCTGCTGAGTACCTAGCTGCTAGGCTAGGGTGTTCCTATACACTCCCTCTCTACTGAGTACCTAGCTGCTAGGCTAGGGTGTTCCTATACACTCTCTCTCTCTGCTGAGTACCTAGCTGCTAGGCTAGGGTGTTCCTATACACTCCCTCTCTACTGAGTACCTAGCTGCTAGGCTAGGGTGTTCCTATACACTCTCTCTCTACTGAGTACCTAGCTGCTAGGCTAGGGTGTTCCTATACACTCCCTCTCTGCTGAGTACCTAGCTGCTAGGCTAGGGTGTTCCTATACACTCCTTCTCTACT